>VIRR01000556.1:0-346570 GCA_008638375.1 Nyssa sinensis | reverse complement strand
GGGGGTCCCTCTGTATTACACGATCAAATGTAGATGATCCTTTCGTCTTCATGAAACACATGTTTGGCTAAGATAGGTGAAATGCATTTTTTATTAAGTAAAGGTGTTATATAAAAGACGCTTGAGAGGGGCGAACCCATAATTACAAGAGGAGGGACAAAACTAGAGCCTCAAAGAATCCAAAAACTATACAAAAGATACTACATACAATGGGTAACTCTTTTTTACCCAAAAGTACAAAAGACGCAAAAAATGTATGAAATGCTTCCAGTTCTTTCCAAGCACACGAAAAATATGAAGAAAAGAATTGTTACGAGTGGTCCATCTTCTTGGTGCCTATTTAGGTGCATTTTGAAATGCTTCCAGTTGTTTCGAAGCACACGATTAATATGAAGAAAAGAATTGTTAGGAGTGGCCCATCTTCTTGGTTCCTACTTAGGTGCATTTGGAAATGCTTCCAGTTTGTTTCCAAACACATGATTAATATGAAGAAAAGAATTGGTAGGAGTGGCCATCTTCCTGCTGCCTACTTAGTTCTTCCCTTAGGTGCAGGTAATTAATCTAGCTGTATTGCTGAACTGGTAATGCCAAATGTGAAAATTGTCTTGGATAGTTGAAAAGGAAGCTTCTTTTGAATGTTGGTAGAATTACACTTATAAAGAGTATGTTATCTAACCTCTTAACAGCTGCCTTCTGAAGTGTCATAATCTCATGGGGATGGGTAGAAGTGTGGAGGAGATTTTAAAGACTTGATCAGGTGGAAGGAGGGGTTTATACAACTTGTCAAATTGTGGATTTTTCTTGTTGCATTGGAGGGGGAGGGTCTTGGCATTCAGCCATTCACTCTGTTCTTCCTCTTTGTGAAGACCTTTCGATGGAGATGTGGCTTTGAAGATATTGCCAGGATATGGATTGATCCTGGCTTGGAGTTAGTCTTTTCTTCCTGGGAAGGCGACCAGTCCAGCTTGGAGATATACATTTGGAGAGTGAGAGTTGCAATGGTTTTCACAGCAAACAAGTGTCTCCCTGGTGGTCTTAGCTTTTGGAGGAAACTTATATTAGTGGTAGATAATTTTATTTATCTGACCAGATTTCATGTGAGTAAGTGGAGAAAGGTTAGATTGGCACTGGTTGTGATGAGGAGCCTCTCAATGATTTGCTTTTCTTCTCCATTTGCTATTGAAGAAGATAAAAAGGTTTCAGTGGCTCATCCAAAGACCTAAGGCTTGAGTTCTTACTTTTGGAGTAAAAGGTCTAATAGAAATGTGAATGATGGGATTGTCATTGACATTTCTTATTTTTCAGAGATCCTTTGTAAAGTTTTGGCAAGTGAAAGTTGTAGTGTAGAAGATGGTTGTTTCTGGATTTGAAGAGACTTTCCTCTCCAAGGTTCTTTTTCTCAAATTTCCATCAGTCGTCTGTTGTTTTGTTCCCAGTGCGAGGATTCCATGTCCTCGTGTTTGGTCCAAGTTTGTCGTCAGTTGGACTGAAGTTGGATAGATTTAGCATAGTGTACCAGCTTAATATAAGAGGTTTTTTTTTACCAAGTGCGGTGGTACATGTTCTTTCACTTTGATCAACTGATAGATTTCAACCTCTTTCATTCCTGGTTTGTGTCTACTATATGGTTTCTTTTTGCCTTTTGTTTCAAATTTTTGGTGTATTCCTTTTTTTAGGTGACCACTTCTTGAGTTAGTACATGAGTTAAGTGTATCAATGCATTGGGTCCTAAAGGCAAGATACTTTGAAACCTTGCCACTTCCATTGCTTCCAGGTATAAGAAAGAGAGAAATGCAAGAATTTTAGGAGGTTTAAGTGATTATCTTGTAGAAAGTGAGTAAAATTTAATCTTATTGGGTGGGTTAACATGCCAGATCATAGTTAACCAAAAGCACTAATAACCTAGCAATTTTTGTATTGCTACGTGGGTTCCAAAACCACTTACATTCCAAAATACTAAATTTAGCGATCCAAAAAATTTCTTCTTAATTCTTTCCTCAATTTTCCTTTTAAGAGAAGATTAATAGGAAAAGACCAATACAAATCGTGATCAACATAAATTGGTGCAAGTTCAATGCTTTTACTTGTTTCATTCTAATATTCTTGTACTCATCCTTGGGTGAAAAGAATACGCTTCTATATTTGGACCTACCCCATTGTATTTTACTTATGTCATCTACATAAGTTTACCCCATATCGCACTGCATTTAGAGTATGTAGCGTATTGCATTCCCGTTCCCTTTCCGCGTACCATAACAACCCGTGTTCCAAACTTCCAGGTAACATTGTTTCAGATAGAGGATATTATAGAATGATTATGAAATACCTTTATTTAGCTTGTTTATTATGATGATTAGAATAGGTGGTGCCTCCTAATTGTAGGCCTCATCCAATTTTGCGGTGGGGTTTTGGGTTGCCCTGCTCATCCTCTATTATATCAGAAATTTGAATGTTCAAGAAAATTTTCCATTTGCTTCAGATACTATGCTGCCAACTTTACAATATTTGAAATTATGTAATAAATACTTAGAAGCAATATTTGAAACCTTTGTTTCTAGTGTTTTTTAATTTTCTTTTCTTTCTTTTTACTTACAGATAAACCTGAATATATTGCTGACCTGAAAAAAATAAAATGTAATAAAATGGAAGGTCAGGCATTCCTTAAACAATGTTCCGTTCAAATACGTAGGGGGCTAAACTAGGGAAAAGAAAGACCACTACTACCAAAATGTCCCATGGACTTTTAAGTTAATTTTAATAAATCTTTTCTTTCGTTAATGACTTATTTCCCCTTTATTGTGTGAGCTTTGGTGATGAAAAGAAATTGCTATACTTTTCTAGCTCATGTATTTTGTTAACTTGGCTGTTGGCCTGCGCTTGTTTGTGGATCCTTCTCTCTTTGTTTGTTCCTTTTGTTCACCTTTTGTGTGAAGATGAACTCTTACTGAATGTGAATTTTCTATTTGGAAAATTTATGGCTTATCCAAGTAACAATATTGTTTTTAAAATAAGAATAAAAATATCATCCGACTATGAAAAAGAAAAATAGAATTGTTAAAAATACTTTCTGTAGCCATCTTTTGTGTGTCCTGACTTTAGTCATGCAAGATAAGCTCAAAGCTTAAGCAATTCATTTCATAATATCCAAATGCCTAAACAAGATTCTTGGATATCACATTTGCTATTCATGTCTTTAATTCTCCGAATTCTTTGTCCTTAAACGCAATGAATTGCTGAAGAGCATTCATCTTAGATTTTGAAAATCAAGAGACGAGAACACATTTTAGAGAATTTTAGATTATGAAGGTGTGGGATGTTGTGACATCTTATAGAAGCTAAACAAGTTTCACCTAAATTCTATGAGAAACTCAATGGACTCGTCTTGAAAATGTAAAACAAAATGTACTTGTGTTATTTCCCTGCAATGGCCAATGGCCAAGTATATATCAGAAACTGAATGCAGTTTTTGACTGACTTGAGGATTAGTCACAGTTTCTGAGCTTCTTAAGAATTTTTTTTTTTTTTTTTGATAAGAAATACCTCAAGAAAATTAAACTTAACTAAGCACAAATACAAATAGTGATTTTATTTCAGTTTTGGATTAAATTGGTTCTTCCTTACAATTACAATGGTTTATCTGTGCAGCAACAAGTTGACCGCGGTGATTATGACAATGTGATTGGCGCCTTGCCATATCTGAAGGTAAATCGCCTGGCCAAGTAGAGGCTATTTTCCATTGTATCGAGAGGACAACCCAATTGTTTCGTTTTCTGGCAATTTATCACTCTCATGTAAAGGACAGAAGCTATGAATTCTTTAAATCATTTAATCAAGTTAATGTTTATTTGAATTTTTTGACCTATGAGTTTTCAAATGCTTGAGTTTCCATTACCTAGTATTTTCCAGCAGCTCTAGCCCTTCAAACTTGACTGTTAGACAGTGGATGTTCTTTATGTTACTAAAAGGTAGTTGGTAGGCCGGTAGGGGGCATCTCGTGGCGGGAGAGAACAAGGATACCGCACGGGCCGTGGATTTCCCACACCTCATTCAAGGAAACGTGCTGCCAAACTTACCCTAATTGTGTCCTGTGTGTGGCCCTTGATGGAAAATTATTGGCTTGAGTGGGTTCCGCTGCACACTGTTTTGCATAATCTAAGGGCTTCACGGGTAGGGATGTTAATAGGGCGGCGAATTCCGTCCCGCGACAAAAAAAGTCTCCTTCAAACCGTTTAAACCCCATGATGGCCCGGGGGGTCATCAGGGTTTCTATTTATTTTAAATTTTTATTTATTTATTTAAAGTAATTGTAATTAACACATGTCAAATAAAATATTATATGTGTTAAAATAAAAAATATGTATGTCAATAGAGAATTAGAATGATATTTTTTTTTAAATATATAATTTTAAAATATTTGTCTAAATTTTTAATAGGTGACTAAAAAATATTATTATAAACATTAATTATATAACACAACTTATTTTTTGTATAATTGGGGACTAGGGTGTCCTCACCCAAACCTGTCCTAAATCTTAATCGGATGGACATAATTTCTTCCAAATCCTTCCCACGTAGGATGGGGTTATATCGGGTTCTCAACAGGGACGGGTAAAATTGTCATCTCTATTCACGAGGCACTGATCCTAGCTGTTGTGAAATAACAATTTATGCAACAATGATAAAAAAATAGAGAGTAGAGAGAGAGAGAGAGAACATAGAGGAATTATGTAGTTTGGTAATGTAGTTATGCCTACGAGAGTAGTTATGTTTACGAGACTAGTTATGTTATTGACTATTTAGAACATAAAATTATAATATATTTATATTGTTTTGCAGTTAAAATTTTTAAACCCTAATTCGGTACATTGAAATTCTCTAATATACTTCTTACCGTATTTATGGGGACAAGGCAGCGTAAAGAGGTTTAGTTGCATGGGCCTTGTGTGCTCCATTCTATTCTAAACACAAGACTTGTATACTAATATCACGTGTTACAAATCACTATCTTGACAATGGCTTTACAAAAGGACTGTTATTTTAACTTGTTCTTTCTGCAAGCAGTTTGTTCCCTATGTAGAGCACAAGCTTGAGTATATGGTTACAGTGAATCTCTTGCTTGACCTTTCTCAAACTCATTTCTAGATGTTTTCTTGTAAGCTAACTTTGGTTTGGTTTAGCAAGAGAAGGAAAAGGAAATGGAAAAGGGAAGGAAAAGTAATTATACACTTATTTTCTATTCGTCTTAAATAAAAATTTTTAAAAATTAGGAAGAGAAGAAAAAAGTGAAAATAAGATTATAAAATTTTCATTTTTTTCTCACATCTTGTTTTTCCTTCCTAATATTTTCACAGTAACCAAACAAAAAATAAAAAAGGTTTTTGAATCTTGAGTTTATCCCCGTTGCCTTGATTCATTCGCTCTGTATGTCATATAGTACTGTTACAACCGCATTGGCCTAATTTGTAATTTGTTGTGTTACAGTTTAAATTAAAATATAAACTATTGTGAATATAATTATAAATTTATATATCAATTATGTGTCCCTATAAATAAATTTGTATCTCAAGTTTGAATTCTCTCTTCGCTGATCGTTGGTAGATAAAAATTAAAGAGTGGATTTGAATGTCACGAAAAAGGGACTTACTCTAATACACATAAATTCACTCAGGATACCCCCAATCTGATCCATCACTAAAAAAAAATAATATATATATATATATATATATTGAATTCAAGATTTAAATAAAAAATTTTACCTAGAGATAACGTTAATTTGTTTATAGTGCCAAGCTACTTACATAAGAAGGGAATATGTTATCTCTTTTCAAAAGAAATATTTTTATATTTTTGGCAATATATCCTCATACCATGAATATATTATTAGTGATTGACAATTCAAACAAAATTTTACATATAATTAAAATATTTTAACAATTATCAATAATTAAAACTGATCGTTGGTAGATAAAAGTTAAAGAGTGGGTTTGAGTGTCACGAACAGGGAGACTTACTCTGATACACGTAAATTCACCAGGATATCCCAGTCCGATCTATCACTAAAAAAAAATATTGAATTCAAAATTTAAAATAGAATAAATTTTACCCTAGAGATAACTTTATTTGTTTATAGTGCCAAGCTACTTTATATAAAGAAGGGAATATGTTATCTCTTTTTTAAAATATAAATTTTTATATTTTTGGCTATATATCTTCATACCATGAATATATTATTAGTGATTGACAATTCAAATAAAATTTCACATATAATTAAAATATTTTAACAATTATCAATAATTAAACTAATTATTTCTAACAATCTGTTTATTATTTTAATAAAAAATAATATTTATTTCTAATAATTAAAATATGAGATAATTACAACTTACCTCTCCTGAGGTTTCTGACAATTGCAGAAACCTCCCTTGTAGTTTTTTGCAAATAACATTGTCCCTTTGTCAGTCTTGTTTCCTTAACTCCGTAACGAAATTAGTAAAATTACTAATTTACCCTTATATTTTAATATTATAATTCTATCAAAAATCCATAACATTCTATCTCCTCTTTCATGTATATCAACACCACCTTTGGCGGTGGTAGTGTTGATTTTTTATCAATGGTGGCTCTAGCCGATAGAGAAATGAGATAGATATCAGTAAGATGGAGAGAGATTCCCATGGTGGACTGGTCCTTTGGTGTGTTCATTTTCACCAAAACACACCGACGGCTGGCTTTTTTCTCCACAAACACCTCTAACGAATTTACCGAACTCTTGCTCCAAAGGCCGCTTGAAGGAAGCATTCGAGACTTCAAAACAGGACATATGGACAGACCTCTTATTCACCTCTCTTTATCCGCCGAAACCCATATTCATCTCTCTCTGGAACAATTAAACCTCTATCTGTCTCTACCTCTGCAAGAGATTCTATTCTACTCGCTACAAGATCTCTCTGTAAAGACTTGGAAGCTTTTTTGCTATTTCAGTACCTCTACCAAAGACAACCGATTGAAGAGACACAACTAGAATTATAATGTTATGTTATGGGTCCCTGTTATTTTCTCTCCTGTCTACCATTCTCTTCTTTTCCTTCTCACATGGAGAGACTCACTTTCCCACCCTCCAAACAACACCCATTTCTGGTACTCCACTTTCCTCTACAAATTTGATTCTATTTTTAAATGGATTATAGTTGGAAAATTTTCATTGATTTTTCCTTTGTTTCAGTTCCAGGGAATGTTAACGAGGGAAAATATGGCGTGGTGGTTTCTTTGGGAACCAGAAGATTACTTGCTGAGGGTGTTCCTCAGACAAGTTCATATCCAACCACCTCCTTAACATGTATTCCAAGTTCGGTAAGTTGAGAACCATCGTTGTATTGTTCGGCGTAATGTTAAGGAAGAACATCATGGCTTGCAACATTTTGATCAGTGGGTATATGCAAAATGGTGATTTAGAGGGTGCTCGTACGGTATTCGATGAAATGCCTGAAAAATCGTCGCAACCTGGAATGTGATGGTTACTAGTCTGACACAATTTGAATATAACGAGAAGTGTCACGCCCCGAATTTTCACGAACCAGGGGTGTGAGAGGAATGAAATAAGAAAAGAAAATAAAAGACATAAAAGATAATTTAATAGATTCAATTAAACAGGCATTCAATATAAATACGTAAAATACATTTGATAGACATATTATTCACATCAGTTGGGCTTAAGCCCTTACATCTCAAAACGTGCCCTAAGGGCCAAATACACTTCTAAACCCTTTTCCCTTCTTTTTGTCAAGATCTCATCAAATCTCATGTAGCAGGAGCGTCATCTGTAATATAATATCCCAAAAATGGGTCAGCTCAACTACTGGTAGGATACAATACTAATGCAAGGAACAAAATTAAGGCGTGACATATGCAAGTGTACAGTTATATCTATATGTCATCTAATTCATCCATACTGACAAGATTCATAACCCATTCATACAAACTCTACACCACATCCATGAATTCCTTAATGCGATGTTATGAAAATATGCGTGACACACCCATGCAACTCTGTGCCATACCCATGTCTCGTTTTTGGAACACATCTGATGGACCCTGAGTACCAACACCCGTTCACGGAACACATCCGTTAGATTCTAGGCACCAATGTAATGACCAATTTTGGGTTTTTCACCACAGGATCTACACCCTCATAATGCATAGCACCACGTGCTCAACTCACACTATGCTTTCAAGAATCACACCATGTCAATATGCATTGATTCCACCATGCAATAATACAGTCTCACTGAAGCATTTTATCCACACAAGAAGCATGCTTTAAACAATGCATTATACAAAAATCCATTCCTCATGTGTGTATGTCATACACATTCCATTTAAATACATACTTAAGTTACATATTCACAATCTTAACAATTCTCGAAGAATATAAATCACATACTGTGCCAACACATAGAACATACATATAATCATGGTTCACGTTCATCACTTAACCAAACTTCTAAGGAAACAACAAGGAACACATAAACACATAAACAATCAAATAGATATACGAATCATGGAAATCATTCCTCAACTTAATTCTATTTCTTACTTAGCAAAACATCATACCTGATGGGTTGGTCTCAACCCTAAGAAACCGTGCTCGCGGTGTAGCCGAACTAATCAATGAATATGCAGTCCCTTTTTATTGTTTCCAACCGGAAGGTATAGACTGCCTTCTCCTTATCCTTCGGTGTTCCTAAAATCATTGCGACACAACTCAGTCTATCTCTACTTGAATTATGCTATTCATCAAATTTTATGTTTTTATATCATAAGTTCCTATTTTACTAGATTAAACTCTACCATTGGGTCCAGAATGTTGAACAAAGTCAATTTAAGTTTTTACGAAATTTAATTCAGGCATCTGTACTAAAAAGGGTAAAATGATAATTTTGTCATTCTTGCCTCGGACCCTATCGTGGTCCTTAGAATATTCCATATATGTTATATATAACTTTTTAAGTCTTTTGGACTTCATTTGATATCTGCTTTTGATCATCGGGACACATCGGTCATTTTTTATTTTATACGTTGACTGTTCTGAAGTTTTAATTGTGCTTAGGACAATTTACTAGATCATATTGGCCTTTACTTTACACTTACCATGCTTAGGGGCATTTATGATCATTTTACGTTCTGTGAAATTCTGTCCCCAATTCGACATTTAATCATGTGTACAGTTTCATGAGTATCTGGGCTTCTATCGGTATCAATTTCGTCCCATTTGAACTTCATTTTGACTTCGTATAGCATCAGGGGCATTTTGGTAATTTCACATGTTGTATAGCTAAATTTTTTTGAGATCTCGGTTCATGAAATGGACCTCACCATTGGGTCCCGAGTGTCCAACATAGTTAAATTGGACTATCTTTTATGTCTACTTTGCCCTAGGTATCATTAAGGCAATACAGTCATTTACCATTTGCGTGTCTTTATTTGTTAGGACTTACTCTCCCAAATCGGACTCCACCATTGAGTCCGGAATGCCCGAAATAGTAGAAATCCATTATTTACTTATTTAATTTAGACTTCGTTTGAGTCATTTAGTGTTTAAGGGTAAAATAGTCATTTTTTCTAATGAATAAAATAATAAAATAAATTATTTTATTATTTATTTATTTCTCAGGAGCCTATTTGAATTTTATCTTTTAAAATCTAGGCCAGAATAGAAATATTCAGAACAGTTGGGGTCAAAATGAAATTCTTTCAAATATTTAAAATAAACCAGAGGGTTTATTTCATTTATAAGTGAACCGGTCTAGGGTTTCACTGGACCAACCGGTTTGGTCGGTCCAAGATGTAATGCTGACATCATCATGACGTCAGCCCTAAGTTTTATATTTAAGATCTCCTTTATTAAAACGTCGTAGTTTTGGGTAACCCAAATCCTAATTAAGACATCGAATAAGGCCCCGACCTAAGGGCCCGACCCATGATTCGTTACTATTCATCATCCCCACCAAATTAGGGTTTACTGTGTTCTTCTCCACAGTCGTCTTCTCCGATGAATGCAAGGAGAGTCCGATGGCCTTGTTCGGTTCGGTCCAATGGGGTTTGAAAGGGAATTTCGGAGGGATTTCAGATCTGCTTTTAGATTTTCAGTTGGACAACATCTTGGACGTCGAACAGCCAGTTACAGTGGTTGCTACCCAGTTTCCGGCGATATCCCAGTTTCAATTTCGTGTGTTTTGGAGTTGTTTTGACTCCTGTTTTCGGCCACTGTAACCTTTTGGGACCCTTAGGATTTGTTTGGTAAACTTAAAACCTATAAACTTAATCGATTTAAAGGATTATTCTTTTTGGTCAGCCGCACCTGCAACTGCCGATATCTCCATGGTCTCTTGACCATTTTGACTTATTTAAATTGCCAAATGCTCCAATTTTTCCCTACTTTTCGACCGTGTAAATGGTTTTAAGTTTCTTTGAGTTTTCACCCAAAAGCCAATTTTCTTAAGTTTCGGGTCCATGGTGATCTTAGGGTTTACTTGCTCTAAAACTATGATTTCTTTTCTATTTTATCCCCCTTACAATATGTTCCACATGCATGCAAAAATAATACTCCAAAATAGTTAGTACAAAAAGAAAATTTAGAGAGAGAATTTTTCTACCTTCTTGGTTTCTCTCTCCTCTTCTAACCCTCATTCCTTCTCTTGGTTTCCAACTCTTTAAACTCTTCTGAACCTCCTAACTTCACAGCTTCTCCAAACGTGCCCATTTCTTTCTTGTCTCCCTCTCAAAACACTCACTTACACATATATCCTTCTACACTCAACTACCCTTTCTCTCTACTCTCTCTCTCTCTCTCTCTCTCTCTCTCTATATATATATATATATATATATATATATATCAGACCTGCATACACACTTAACACCCTACCCACTTTGTACACTCACACATTCCACCTTCTGCACTCACACATTCACACGTAACATATGCATATATATATATATATATCTATATATTATATTTAAAACACACACATCAGCACACACACACACACACACACACTACTCAGCTGAAACACCCACACACACACATGCACTTACTGTATGCTTACTGTTTCCCCCTTCTTTCCTTTTTCCATTTTAATACACACATACGTATATACATATATATATATATATTTACCCTACTATATATATATATATACACACACACACATATACATATATTATACTTTATACCTACACATATATAACACACACATTATACATGTATATATATTCATATAAAAAAAATTTATTTCAAAAAAAAAAAATTCAGATCTCTACAAGTAGGTTTGGCCCTTTTTTCACAAATGCATGAATTAGGGCAGAGAAATTGAGAGAGAGAGAGAGAGAGATGAGAGAGAGAGAGAGAGAGAGAGAGATGAGAGACGAAGAAAAAGGTTAGGGTAGAAAAATTGAGAGAAAGAAGTGATAGAAGGGTAAAGAAAATATTTGTGAGGGTAGTTTTGTCATTTAACCATGATTTGTAAGGGGAAAAATTGATATTTAGACAAAAAAAATTGCTTACATCATCAAACTCTGTTAGGTCAATTAACGGTCATTAACGGCAGGGAGAATCTATTATCGACATTGAAACTAGAAGGAGGACAGTGTTATTTCAGAAAGTATAAGAGAGGTTTCTGTAATTATCAGAAACTTCAAGAGAGGTAGGTGCAATTTACCCTTAAAATATTTTAACAATTCTCACATTGTGGCACCATCATTGAGTGACACACAAAGAGACAGATTGCTCGACAAGAGGTTGTGGCAGATCCAGCAATGGCTAAAGAGTTCGTTGCCCCTCTCCCTTGATTTTTTACCTTCCATTCTTATGAGATTTTTTTTTTCTTAAAAAAATTAAGAATCCCTTTCAATTTTATTTATGTTTTCGTATTTTGATTAAAATTGTTTTTAAATTTTATTTTTTGATAATAATATTTTAATATTTTGTAATTTTACACAAATTTCAAGTAAGACCTTATAATTTTAATTAAAATAAATAAGTTTCATAATTTATAAACACAATTCAATTTACTCTAATTATAAATGTGAAATTGTTATAAAACCTACTCCTATTCATTTTAATACACTTAAATTAAAGTAATGGGAGCTTAGAATTTTTAATGCTTATGAAATTTTGAGTACAGTGGTATTACTTTCATCTATGATTAAATTATAAATCACTATATAGTTGTGTATAGACATTAACAATTAAATTGAATTAAAGCGTATTTATAAATCACTGGTATTAGTTATTTCAATTAAACTATAAAATTTTAATAAAAAATGACTCGTCTAATACTAAATATGGCAATTTGCTCCTTCCCATCTCTAATGAGGCGGGTATGGGGTGTTCATAAACGGGGTCGAGGTGTGGCTTTTAAAATCTTGTCAGATTCGGGATGAGTTCAGGAGATGATCACCTTGTCCCGATTCTGTCCGGTTTATATATTAAGTTTTTTTATTATTTATTCTTATATATACTATATTTACCAATATAGTCTTATTCAAAAAAATAGTCTAATGGGACGGTAATATGGTATTACTTTCATTTTGATTTAAGTTTTTTGTGGGACATACTGTGATACTCAAATCACAATAGAGGTAGCACCATGCTACCGTATCACTGGACTTTTTTTCATCCTATCCAAATAATACAAGTATCCATCTTTCAATATGACTGTAAAACGAGCCGAGTTATTCGAGTTTGATTTGTGATCGCAAGATTAACAAGCCAAGTTTGAACATATTGAGACTCATAAATTTATTGAACTTGATTTGTTCGGTCAAAAGTAATCTAATGCTATATAAAAAAATAAGTTATTCGAGTTTAACTTGCGATCGACTCATTCGAAATCAATTTAAAAAATTAATAAATCGAGTTTAAATATAATTTAAAACTCATTTATTTTAATAAATCAAATTTAAATAATTTAATATTCGACTCAACTTATTTATAATCCTATCCCTCCTGTCAATGACATGGGTTTGATTTTTCTTTCCAACTTGGTCGCATAAGAATAAAAGTTTGACACCGCGTAATCCAATTGACAACTAAAAGCGGTGTAAGGGTAATATGGTCATTGTAATGCCCCGTCGAACCTCTTGCCTCGTCAGCCTTGAAACTGTTACAAATATAGACACAGCTGTAAATTCCGTTTGTGTCCCCCAACAGATAGAAAAAAAGCTTTCTATTGGGTTTTCAGAATCTCAAGTTTTCCAATCGATCTTCTTGGGAAATTCTCGCCCAATTCACTTGCAAATCAAACCCTAGAATCTAGGGTTTGATTCTTCGAATTTGCATTGAATTTAAATTTTCTTCTGATTTGATTCTCTGGTTCCGGTGGAGAATTTTTGAATTTGATGGTTCAGCTGATGAGATCGGGCAATCTTCGACCGGGAACAGAGACGGCGACGTTTCCCGAGAAGTTCCCGGCTAAGTTAGAGATTGACGATTCATTAGAAGAAGAACACGGGCCGCTCAACAAGCGACTTAAATCGTCGTCGCCTTTTGTTCAGGTTTGATATTTTTTTCTTAATTTATTTCTGTTTGGTAGCTGAGGAAAAGATGGGAAAAGAAAAAATAGTGAAAATAAAGAAAAATAATGCATGTTGTGATTCGCTTGTCTACTGAGAAAGTTGAGGAATCAGTGATGAAATATATATCTGGGTTTCTGATATGAATAAATATTGGAATTACTTTGAGCCAAACGTATGACTTTAAAATTTAATACTCTGGTTTTTCTTCTTCTTCTTCTTTTTTTTGCAACAAAATGAAGGATTAGGGGTTTGAGAAATAGTTCTATGTTGTATGAATGTCAGATTTTTGTTTTTTTAGTTAGGTGAAAACTCGTGATGTAGAGAGTTCATTATTGATTTCCCGTATTTGTGTACGTATATATGGATGTATGATAGGATTTGCAAATTCTCTATATTTTCTAGGCAAATCTGGTTCATGCTAAAAAGGTTTTGTGAAGGCAGCTAATGTGGAATTTGCATTCTGGGTTTTGGTGGAAATTGAGGGAAGAAAAAAGGAAGAGCTTTTGTCATACTGTGTGTGACTGAGCTTGATTAAGTCTTAGCTCAAAAAGAAGAAAAGGAACAAGAAAGAAAATAGACTTTCTCATATTAGATCCTGCTTGTGATTTCACTTAAACTTGATTGAAAATTTGGTCTAATTTAGGTTGTAAGTTGTGCTGGAAAATTGAAGAACTTTGTTATAATGGGTTGTAATTAAGATTGATCACTAGGGTTTGCTTTATAGGTTGTAATGCATGCACATGTACGGTGTGCATGGGACTTGTGGTAAGAAACATTAGGGAGAGGACCATCATAGCAAGTTGGGAAAGACAGGTTGGTTACTGGCGTGGTGGAATGCAGTAATAGAGCTATATAAGTGGGATATGGGATGCGTCTATGAATTTATTTAAACCATTTTGAAGACAAAACGGGACCTTGGCTTAATTCATAGTATAGATTTGGATTCTCGTTTTATTGGAAATTTTTAGAGGGTTTTAATTTTTTTTTTCTTTTTATTACTGGGTAGGAAATGAGATTGTTTTTCTCACTTGTCCTTCTTACTAATTAGCAAACGAGCACTGGAAGTAATGAGTTTCCAATCCCACCTATGCAATACAATCCGCTTGATGAGCCAAGCCCTTTGGGTTTGCGGCTGAGAAAGAGCCCATCGTTGTTGGATTTAATACAAATGAGGCTCTCCCAAGGTAATGCTTCTTCTTTTGACACTGCACCGACTGGAAATCTTGACTTGCAAGGCAAGAATGATATCAAATGCACTGCTGCTTCAGTGACTGCTGACAAGCTAAAGGCCTCAAATTTTATAGCTTCGCTTCTAAGGATTGGGCGCTGGGAGGTATCTGGAATAAATTTTGATCTACTGTATTTCAAATGTGTTAAATTTTATGCAAGTAACTGAAACAATATCTATTGGCAGTATGTGTCAAGGTATGAAGGTGATTTAGTGGCAAAGTGTTACTTTGCTAAGCATAAGCTTGTATGGGAAATTCTTGATGGTGGTCTCAAGAGTAAAATAGAGATTCAATGGTCAGATATTACAGCTCTGAGGGCGAATTGTCCTGACAATGAACCGGGGACTTTGATTGTCGTGGTAATGTATCATCTTCTTATGCTGTTGATCTGGGCATTTTCTTCAGTGTGTAGGCACATGTGCTTGGATATGTGTGATTATTATTGTGATATTATTCCCGTAAAATTTTTATATAGACACTTACTGTCTCTAGTGTGTTGCAGTTGGCTAGGCAGCCCCTTTTCTTCAGGGAGACCAATCCCCAGCCTAGAAAACACACCTTATGGCAGGCAACTGCAGATTTTACTGATGGAGAGGCTAGCATTCACAGGTATAATTTAATGAGCTTATCTTACCCTATTAGTAACTATAGTTTGGGTTTGTAACCTCTGAAGCCATGTCAGTGATGGGAACTTCTATCATTGCGGTTTTTGTAGGCAACATTTTCTGCAGTGCCCACAAGGCCTATTGAACAAGCACTACGAAAAGTTGATTCAGTGTGATGTGCGTCTTAACTTCCTTAGCCAACAGCCAGAGATTGCTTTGGATTCACCATATTTTGAATCACGAGGTTCTGTTTTTGAGGATCCAGATGAACCCAAAGGTTATAAATTTAATCAACTGGAGGCAGCCAAAGGATCCCCTATCTCTAGCTTCCTGGATGAAACTTCATTGTCCACTGTGCCACACACACCACAGTCATTGTCCACAGAGCATCCATCTCAAGAAGCTCCTTCCCCTAGCTCAGGTACAATAACTGATTTAGAAAGAGTATCTCGTGGCAAAGAATTGCAGCCTTGGATATGCATTTAGAGCATTACATTCAATTGTTATTCCCTGAGCAGTATAGTATCTAGCTTTCAATTTCAAAATTTCACAAGAATCCAGATGAATTGATTCAAGGATGACTGGGACCAATTCTTTACCTTGCTGACGGATAACATGGTCGAATGAGTTCTTAATCAGTCCTTATCTTTGTCAAAATATGACCAAAATATATGTAAAATACGAAGACATGCATGCACTTTTTCATACAAAACAAAATTTATGAAAGAGAAGATACATAATGGGACATGTTAAGATACAATTTTTATTTGCATTCTCAGATGAGGGAGTGATTCTTGAATGAGAAGAAACATCAATGTAGTACAAGTCCATGTCTGTGTTGAAGAATAATTTGATGCAACTTAAAACATAAAGCCATTACAGAAAAATCTGTTTAGATCCCCACCATACGTTTGTCTACTATTGTATAGGCCACTGGGTTGATCAGGTATAAGGGTCCTTAGTGTTGTTAAAGGTGACCGGGTACTCACCTAGGCAATGAGGCGAGAATAAGACATAGCGCCTTGGCATATTCTAGGCAAGTTGACTTTAGTGGGTTGTTGTCTAGGCGATTACCTTGACTAAAGCAAAAGGTGCTGAGGTGAGAGCCTCATTAACTAAGATATTTTACTTAAATGTCATCATGTATTATTTTGTTCATTTACTGATTTTTTTTTTTTTTTAGTTTGTTTTAGGACGTAGGATATTTTTGTCTGGACAATCTTTGCACAATATAAAAGAAGCCGAAAGGAAAGAAAAAGCTTAAAATAGTCTCATCGCTTAAAATTTAAATATGTTAGATGTCATCCTTTAGAATACACTTTTAAGTGTTACATGAAAATTATTACATAAGATTTTGTTTAACTTAAAATAAATGAACTTGCTTTATTTAAATGAACTTACAAGAAGAATAAAAGTGTGTGGTCGCAGCCAAATTATTATTCTTGTAAGTTAGTACTTGCTTTATTTAGGCTTGTGCTTCTTTGTCTCATCACTCTTCGGGCAATGTAAGACCCTAGTGCCTTGAAGGGCACCTTTTGCCTTTAACTATACCGGTACTAAAATAATATACCCATTAAATGTATAATGTTTAGGTCACTAGGTTGATCAGGTACTTTGGACCTAGCAACATATGTCTGTTAGATGTATAATGTTTAGGGCCCCAATTTTTATTTTTATTTTTTGAAATCTTATATTGGCCACTAGAGTGCCTGAAAAATAGGGTCCTTAATTCCTAATATCTGGTAAATGCTGGGTCGACTAGTGGTTCGACCATCTGGTTCATGGTTCAAAACTCTGTTGGATAGCATTGACAGACAAGACGTTCCCTACCCCTATTCTTGCTTTCAATGTAGGAAATGTGCTTTTGATATGCTATGAAGTGCCATCCTAAGAAGCTGGCCTTGTGGGCTGCCATGAGGGTATATATGTGAAACATCAATGAATATATGGAAATTCTGTTTCAATTGTAGAAAATGTTATAATTACCAAGTGTGTATAATACAAGGGAGTCAATATAGTGTCTAAGAACATGCATGTCGACATGCTGTCAAATATGCATGTTGTTGCATGTCAAGATATTATTCTTCAGTAACTTAGCATATAAACTTATGTTACACTACGCTATACTATCAGATGATTCAAACCTAACAATTGGAATTTTGGTCCAACTTGTAATTTTTGTCTTCGACCGAGTTCTAGTTCGGTTGCTGCTTTAAATGGTGACAGTAATGCTACAAGCTCATGATCTGTTGCTACCAGTTTATTTAGCAAAGTAGTATAGCTTCTCCAATGTGTATAACCATGACAGTAGTTATCTTCAGATGTAAAGTAGTATAGCCTCTCCAATGTGTGTATCCATGACATCTACTGGTTATATTCAGAAAAATGAAGGCAGTATTGAAATATGATCTGAAACAAGCTTAAGACAACATGACTGAGTGGTATTAGGAAACTTCCTCTCCCATCCTGAAGGTGGGGGTGGTTCTCAAAAGAAGGGGTAGAGGCTTATGGGTGTTGGGTGTGGAAGGCTATTAGAAAAGGGAGGGAGGGTTTTCAAAATTGGGTGCGATTGGTAGTTGGGGAGTGTTTGAGGGTTAGATTTTGGTTGGATCCTTTGTGTGGGGATGTGTTATTGAAGGATAGATTTCCCAATCTCTATAATCTAGCGTCGGATAAGGAGGTGTTGATTGCGGATTGTGTTGCCAAGGTGGGGGGATTTGGAGGCCATGTTTTAGAAGAAACTTTCATGTTTGGGAGTTGGGGGAGGTGGAGGAACATATGTTGTGCTCGATTAGAATTGGGTGGGGGAAAAGAAGTGAGAATGAGATTCACTGGATAGTGGACAGCTATAAGAAATTCACTGTCAAGTCTTTCTATTGGAAGTTGGTGGATGGGAAGGAGAAGTCATTTCCATGTCAGCTGATTTGGAAATCTAAAGTTCCTATTCGGGCTGCGTTTTTTGCTTGGTCAGCGGCATGGGGAGCAATTCTTACTCCGGATAACCTTTGGAAAGGAGGTTTTCATATTTTAAGTCATCGTTGCATGTGCAAGGAAGAGGAGGAGATGGCGGATCATCTTCTAGTGCATTGTAAGGTGGCTAGGGATGTGTGGGGTTGCCTTTCTTTTTATTTGGAATTGGCTGGGTCGGCTTCTATTAAGGATTTTTTTTTTTTTAATGGAGTTGCAAGTGGATGAGGAAGTTATTGAAGATAGCTTGGAAAATGGCACCACTATGTCTCTTATGGTGCCTTTGGAGGGAAATGAAGAGGACCTTTGAAGGAGTGGAACTTCCTGTGTGGAAGTTTAAAGATTATTATTTTTGAGGACTTTTTTTTTGGATCAAAGAAGAATATCCATATGTAAATTTATAGAGTTTTTAGATCTTAGGTTTTAATTTTTGTAGCTGGTCCCCTTTTTAGTAAATTGGGTTCACCCCCCTCGGGCGCCTTATTTATGATATATGGTCACTTGTACTGATCAAAAATAAAAATGAAGGCAGTATCAATTTGAAACAATTTAGCCAATTTTTGAATTGTTTTTATTGTTCGCAATATCTGGGAATCAGATATTTAATTGTGAATCTGAATCGATTCATTAAATGCATAAACACTACATTAATATGGAATGTGCATATTATTTCATTGAATAGTGAAATTGGAAGTAGTACGCAGCATTTGGATCTCCCTGGAATTGTTTGAACTGCTTAAAGGGGGGGAATAAAAAGAAATGTGATTTTTTTTTCTTGGTGTTTCGTCAAGCATCTATCATAATTTAATCTTTATTGTATTTTTTGTTCTTGTCATTGTCCTTGTGTCATGGGGATGGTGGCCATTGTTACTGTTGTTTTTGGTGCTGTTGTCATTGTTATTTCATGGCGGTATTGCAATTAATCAATTATCATGTTATAGTTGTTGGGTAGAAGCTAATTGTTGAATTTTGGTGACTCTTCTAAAGTTTTGAGATATTTTACAATCTTATCAAAAAGGTATTCTACTCAAGGAAGGGTATAAACATTCTTAATGTTCTTATGGAACATACGTTCATTTTGTCACTTATTATTTGTTGTTCTTTCAATTGATAATTGATTACTTTTATAATATTTATTAGTGATGGACTTGCGTGCAATTGAAGGGACTGGAAGCCATGGAGGAGATGGTTTGAAGGGGCCACGAAACTGGGAACAGATGAAAGTGCCAGGGCTCCGACAATCTCTGTCCGTGAGCGATCTTGTGAATCACATTGGACATTGTATTTCGGAACAGATGACTTCTGGAAATCCGCCCTCTGAGAAAGCATTAGAATGCCAGGACATACTGGAGAACATTGCACAAATCTTGCTCGGTGACACTCAATCTACAGCAGCTTCTGATGACAAATCCCTCATGTTGAGGGTCAATTCTCTCTGCTGCCTCTTGCAGGATCCAGCCACGGTTCCAAACTCAGAGGTTGATAAGGAAAGTTGCTTTGAGGGACCTGATGAGAAATCCCTCATGTCGAGGGTCAATTCTCTCTGCCGTCTCCTGCAGGACCCTGCTCCAGTTCCAAACTCACAGGCTGATAGAGAAAGTCACTTAGAGGGACTTGATGATGAATATGATGTTCGATGTAACCATGCTTCTGACTTGGTGCATGAGGATAAGGCAGAAGAAGATGTTGGGGCACCTGGGGGAGATTCCAAGAATGTGTTTGGCTGCAGGCAGTCACAGGCCATGTCAAGGAAGGACTCATTTGGTGAGTTACTGCTTAGTCTTCCTCGGATAGCATCTCTCCCAAAGTTCTTGTTCGACATTGCAGAAGACAGCGGAGAGTCGAGCTAGATAGCAATCTCTTCTGTTTAATATTTAAGAAGATATAGAGGGTCAAGCTAGATATTTCAAATTCACTTCTTTCTCTCACTGTCTTGTGTGAATGGAAGATTGGCTGGTTGTTTAAAATGATTTTTGGACTTGGAAGGAATTGGGATTCAGAAAACATGTTTTGATGAAGAATCCTGATAATGCCCCATATAAGATATTTCTATCATTGTGAAGGATTTGCGAATTGTGTAAATAAACTGTATCAGTATTTTCTAGATTTATGATTCTAAATTTAGTTCCTTTAGCAAATAAAAAAAAAAAAAGAAGTGGTTTTCATGTCTTTTCTTGAATAGCATTTGTTTTATGGGATTTTGTACCCTTTTTTTTCCTTTTACTGTCAATGAATGTAATTAAGCATTTGTTTTATGGGCTTTTGACCTTTTTTCACGATAAATGAATGGAATCAATCTCAGCCCATTCTTGTAGTCAATGGCAGGTAAGATGCAAGGCAATGCAGAGGGCTAATGTCCTTCACACTTGAAAACAGGGATTAGTCCTTGAAATGGGGGATAATTACCCTCACCTTCCTGAGTTTTTCAACAATTCTGATGAGGAAATTTTTTTATAATGGTCAGGTATCATAAAGGAGTTCAATGTAATTATTTTTATAAAAGAAAAAGAAAAAGAAAAAGAAAAGCAAGCACTTCAATGATTAATATGCCACCAAAATATATATAATAGCAGTGTGCAGCGAAACAGCCTTTCTGGGTTCCTATTTTCTTCCCAGGTTAATGCCAAGAACATCATTTGATTTAACACTAGGTTCTAAACTAATAGACAATCTTCATAGGATCTCACCATCTACTAGTGAGAGGATAAATGTACCAGGCTTGCAGTCAAGATTGGCAGTCCTTGGTGATTGAGTACCAGGGCAAAATACCAAAAGATCCATCAATGTACATCTCGAGCCAAAAACACAAAGACTAGGATCCTCTCCAATTTCCCTCAACGTGACATTGCACGCAAGCCACATTCACATCATGCACATACTAATACTATTAAACAATCAAACAATAGGGTGATGTGACAGTCATCCAAGGTATCTCAAGAAAAATTGAATAAACCTCCAAGTCACCATCCAAATGATCAAATCATTCCAAATATTAGCTGTCATATAACAAGACAATTCGGCCACAATTAACTTGCCAATTACTAATATCAAAGTACTAATTTCAACAATGTAAACTATAATGAAGCAGGTAAACAATTTGAAACAGTGGATAAATGAATAATGACAGCACAATTTTCTGCCCATGTAATCACCAGAAGCAGGCAAAGTAACAGATTTTATAAACACATAAAAGTTACTAAACTTGCTGCATATATTTTATCATAATTCTATGTATTTATGAATTACTTCTTTTTTTGGGTAATTAACATAATATTTACATTGTCTATAAAAAATTATCAAGCAGTTCCCTTTTACTTTTCCCTAATTACAGAAGCAAAAATTTAGGGACAAAAATGATAATTTTTTGAGAGAACCAACAGTTTCAATTATCGCAATTAGAATTTGGAACATAAAAGGCATGGAGGCTCTGTGGATTGTCCCTCAGGTGGGATGAACTGCAAGCATTTTCCATGCAAAGCATGACCACATGGTAGAACTGCAACCTCTGGAAGATTAGGATGATCAAAAACATCGTAACACTCAAATTCATCATCGCTTGGCGCATATGAAAGATCCTCTTCGCATAAAAAACAGTTCTGTCCAATTGGTTCACATAATTCATCAAAACCTACAAGCACAAAGAATTGATAAATAACTGCACTGAAATAACAATAAATCACAACAATACAAGTGTGCATAAAAGCATATCTCTATTTTGGCCTTTATCTTTACTTTTCTTTTGTGAATAGGTAAATGCTAATAGGCTTGGTGCCAAATATGTATTAGCATGATGTCAATTGAGGCATCATATCAGGCACCTAATTTTCATGTCAGACATTTATACGTGCCCTTGTGGACAAGCTTCCAGAGTCCAGACACCTCTCCATTAAACCTACCATTTCATTAATGGTACTATAACCAAATTAAAGACTTAAGAATTAATCAACACTTTGGTAAAAGTCCAAGTATAGTAAAAATTTGCATATGCTTTGCTTTTAAAACAAGCGTTGCTCTGCAGCTGACCAATAATAGTAAATGATCTTTTTTCACTTTAAATAATTTCCAAATTAGGTCGTGATCTCAGGATCTCAACAATTCAAGATATTTTTCAAATTAATTTCAGATTTCTGAAAATGACTCCAGGACCATACTCACATTGGCATTCTTGTTGGATATTTCACAATTATAAATTTGTTTAACTACAATAAGAAGAGGGCCCTTTTATTTTCTCATAACATCACTTAATTGTAGCATATATGAAGGACTCTGCTATGGTCAACCCTGGCCATCTTCCCAGAGCAATAAAACCTTATGCGAGAGATAATAAGCCATTTTTGGACATAACTGGCCAGAGGCTAAGGCACAGGGACTTGTCAAGCTTTGCAAGCCTGTTCCTCGCTCAAGATATAAATCTAAATTCTAACCAAGGGAAAAAATGTCCCCATGTGCGAGTCAAAGCATAAGCCGCTTTCTAGAATTTGGGTCATAATGCCAGATTGTGGGCACATTTTGAATATCTAGACATACTCTTCACAACTAGAGAAACCTTTAGTCATACCATTCCATGTGATATGGTGGGTGGGAGCAGCAGGTTCTGAGGATAATTTAGACTGACTAGCAATAGTAGAAGGTTGGGCCTTGATCTTTTCTCGCCAAACCTGGCGAGGAGCAGAAGTCTTTTGGATTCCACTCCTATTAACAGGTGGTGCAGGATCTTTGCATGATCGGGTTGGTTTACTCTGCTGAGCTTGACCTGCGATCAGTAGTAACAATTTGAGAAAAGCTGCATCTTATTTTAAAATTCAGAAGATGCAAAATCTATGTAGTACTTTACAAATATACAAAAATTGAAGCTAATGAAAGAAGGAACAAAATTTTGAGCTTGAAGTTTCAATTATCAAATAAATCTGGCTAAAGCTTGAAGGAGAAATTTAAAATAGGTGTAAGGGCTGAAGTACGATTGATGAATCCCTAAACCTTTCTTTTCTCCTAATCTTTTTATTTCTTTTCCTCTCTTCTTCTAATCTTAGTTTTTTTACTGTAAATCTTAGCTTGGTATCAGAGCAGGTTGACAATATTTCTCCCCTCCCTAAAACACAGCCTACGACCGGAAAGACAAGAAGGAAAGAAAGTTGTTGACGTCATTTTCCGACAATGACATCAGCGTTGACGTCATCTTTCCAGCGATGGCGTCATCTTTTTCCAGCCACTTCCGGCGACCAAAATACCATATTTCAGCTCTTCTTTCCATGTTGATTCCTCCGGTTTTTTTGCGAAATTTTGTGTATCTATCTAGCGGTGTTTTTCTATTTTCGGATTATTGGACCCTTTTTTTCGATTTGGATTTTGGGACCTTTTGAGGCTGTTTTGATCCTTCAATCTGCTATAGAGGGTTGCGTTTTGGTGTTAAGGATCTTGTTTTGACAGATCCATGTGCATTTGATTGGGTATTAGTCTTCTTGAAGCTTTTTTCGTGGTCAGCTGTTTTTCTTTTTGGGTGTTTGGTGGCTTTGTAGTGAATTTCTTGCTGATTTGAAGTTTTATTGTAGCTCCTCTGGTGTTCAAAATTCCTTTGGTCGCTATATTGATGTTAGAGTGTTTGGTTTCACTGTTTTAGCTATTTCAGTGTTAATCTTTGTTGGTTTTGTTGAATACAACATTATTTGGCTGCTTGTGCTGGTTTGTTGGGGTTCTTTGATTCCTTGACTTTGAGAAGTGCTCGATTTTTCTATGTGGGGCTTGAGTACTTGTGGTTTGACTTCTTTTTTTTGTCATGGCTAAAAATAAGTCATCCTTGATTAGGGAAGATGATATGCCTAAGTCTATTACTTCAAAAAAATGGAATGGTCTTAATTATTTAGCATGGGCACGTGTTATTAAGGTGTTTTTGCGTGGAAAACACAAATTGAAGTATTTAACGGATGATCCTTCTGCTAAGACAGATACGAAATATGAAAACTAGATGTGTGAGAACTCGGTGGTTAGGAGGTGGTTTTGGCATAGTATGGAACTTCATGTTACTAGTATTGTGGAATTTTGTGATTCTTCAAAAAAAATATAGGACTCTATTACAGAATCTTTCTCACAACAGTGTCATTTTTCTTGGGTGTATTGAATTGTATGAGAAGATTTTCACTACGAAACAGTCTAAGAAACCATTATCTGAGTATCACAATACTCTTAAGAATTTATGAGATCAGCTGCTTCAATATCATCCCTTTACTATTCATTTGGAGCAACAAACGCATAATTGGAAATATTCTATGATTGCTTCTTTACTCTTTGGTTCAGATTCAGATCTTCAGGGCTTTACTAGTGATTCGGAGCAAAAAAATCTACTCATTTTCTGTCTGGAAGAAAGGAGAGGAGGGTTGGGTACAAAGCCAACTGGTTAAAGCAAAATAAAAAATAAAAATCTTGCTTGTCAAAGTTGCTCTTTGGTGCCCTCACATGTGGAATACTACGTTCATTTAGGCAAATTTAAGATGCAAGGCTTCTCATAGGCAAAACAACAATGAAGGGTTTCATTCATGTTCCTCTTAAAGCATCTTTATAATTATTAGGACAAAGTTCCGCATAAGGAACATTAAATACATGACCACAAAGTCTTATTTCTTTTTATTTTCGAAGGTTTTCTAGCTATATTTGAGTTCTCTTGACCAAATTCAAAAAAGTTACAAATAGAGAGGTTTGAATTATACTTGAACCAATACACCATAGAAGTAGAAGGCAAAATTATACACTTCTGACCTGAATATTTTTCCCCATTAGTACTTCCCGAGGCCCTAACTGTAGGAGAAACCATGGAAGACTTAGTTGCAGAGGTCCTGACTTTATTTTTGTAACCATGCTGCCGTCGAGAAGAATTCTTTCCATTATGGATCTTCACACTAGAATTGTGTGATGAACCCTTGTTAGAGAATCTGGTCTTATTCTTGTTAGGTAAACCAGCCTGAGAATGGTATGATATAAGCACATTATCCTCAAGCCTTATGTGATCTCCATGGAATAGTGGCTGTCGAATAAAATTTAATTGCTGCCCAGAGGGCACCACATCAGTAGCATTCATCATAGTACCATGAGAGTCAGATTGGTACATGTTTGTCATGTACCCTCCCAAATGTGTAGAAATAGGAAGAGGTGCAAGAAGGATGGGACTATGGCCATGGCCAACTCCAGGATAATGCATGGGTCCAATATGGTTCACTGTTTCATTCTGTAGCATGTAGTGGAATTGAGGATCTTCATGTTGGTAAGCCCAAGAGGCAATTGCAGGGGAAACTTCAACATGGTTTACAAAACCAGTGTCCATGAAATTCTCAATCCTGAACTTATATCAGATAAAATAAAAGTTACTCAAAAAAGTCCCTTTTCTAGCAAATAAAAGGATGATTAAAATGATATATAGAAAATAAAGGTCAAAAAATGAATAAGAAAATAAAAAATTTATGTGACAACTCGAGAGAAAAAGTTTTATTGAAGAAACCATCCAACAATTTTCTTACATATTCTCAGAAAGTACATGTCTTCATAATCTTTTCATTAATAGCACATCCATAAAATCATAAAATACAATAAAACAGCTAAAGCAACCTAAAATTTGACTGCAATTAAAAAGGGCTAGCCTAGTGCACGAGATTCTCATCATTGCGGGGTCTGGGAAGGGTTAGATGTATTCAGTAGGAATGGCAACGGGGCCGGGGACCCCTTCCCCAACCCCACGAAAAAAAGTTCCCCCCCAAAACCCATTTAAACCCCGTGATAGGCGGGGCAGGGTCCCCATTTATTTTTAAACTTTTATTTATTTATTTATTTTATTAAATTAATTGTATTTAACACATTTCAAACAAAATGATGCATGTGTTAAAATAAGAAATATACATATTAATAAAGAATTAAAATGACATTATTTTCCTTTTTAAACATATAACTCTATCAAATTTATAAAAACTTTTAATGTGTGACTAAAAAAATATCATTACAAAGTATAAACATTAGTTATGTAACACAAAACTTTTTTATTATTTTATTTTATATAATTGAGATAGGACGGGGTGCCTTCTCCCCACCCTAACAAGTGGAAATAGCTTCCCCAAACCTGTCCCATTAGGGGTGGGGTTGGCATGTTCCCAATGGAGTGGGTTAAATTATCATCACCGGTATGCAATCTTACTCCGCGAGGTGGGGTTGGCACGTTCCCAATGGAGAAATTTTACCATTGACTACAATTATAAAACTAAAATTAGACTAAACGCAATGAACACAACTAAATTTTCATGGCATGTGAGCCTCGAAAGAATCATACCCATTCCAATATACTATACAAACAAATCATTTAAAATCTTACAACAAGAAGAAAAAAAATCATACCCAAGTACACATATATTGCCGATTGAAGAAGTTTTATTTACCAAGTATTATTTACAAACAATTACAGGATAAACTAGGTAAACTAACAAGCCCAGCCAATCGCTGGGAACCAACAAATCAAAACATCCCCTACTTCAACGACTTGAAACAGTAACCTCTCTTACGAATGATAAGATTACTTTACATCATTATTCATTATCAGATATCGACAATAATATAACAAAAGTAACAAACATATTCAAAGCATGACACGTGTCTATACAGAGTTCTTCAGGATATAGATCAAAAAAGATTATTTTTTTCGGATCAACCAGGCATGGATGGTTCTGAGATATATGTTTAGCACCGCCTTCCATAGCATGCCAATTTCATAATAAGAAAACAGAGTTTAATATGCCAATATCTTCAAATCCCTACTTTTATGGCTCCTAATCTTTACTCAACTTAGAAAATCTTCAAAGTCTTGTGAATAAGGTCATAAAGTATGCTTTCAATTTATGTTCAATTCTGCTTTCGATAACGACATCATTCAGAGCAGCTAAATCGAATCCTTTTCGGTGACCATCTGACCTTAAGTTATTGACAGATAGTGACCATCTGACCTTAAGTTATTGACAGATAGCGAAGGACGGGAGGTCCTTAAAAGAGCAACATCAGACAACTTTCCTACTTTCACAAGTTATTTATATAAATCTCCAAATATTTAATATATTTAGATTTTAAATCAACAAAATTTCATAAGTCACACATCAGATAATGATACGAAATAATCTTCTCACTCGATAATTTCTCCCTATGAAGAAACGCCGAGAGTTTGGCATATATATGCATACATACGTGTATATATATATATATATATATATATATATATATAAATATATGCATATGCCTATATATACCCATCACATATTTATGATTAAAAAAGCATACCTGAAGAAGGGAAATTTTCCGATCTGAAACAACTTGCAACGCAAAGTTGCTTCGTTCTGCTCAATCGAAACTGCAAATCGAAACAAAGATCTGAATAGTTATCGCACGGAGAAACCGAAGAAAGAGAAGTCGGTGAAGAGAGGGGCGCGAAGGAATGGAGGGTTTTAGCGATAGGATTTCCGGGTTTTAAAGCTTTCGGTGCGGGCACAATATTTAGCCACGTAGGGCTGCTCTGTTTTTTGCAGTTCTTGCAGTTGGTCACTAATACAACTCCTTGGATGGGGCGAGTTCGGGAGACTTCCATCTAACCTCGTCCCACACATATAAGTTTTTTTTATAATTAATAAATTTTAAATAAAATGTTGCATATATTAAAACATATAACTTTAATGAATTTATCTAAATTTTTAACAAATAATTAAAAATATTTTTATAAATATTAATAATGTAATACAAAGTTTTTATTTAATTTAATTTTATATAATTAGAATAATATGAAACGAGTGTTTAAATTTTAAATTCTTGTCAAGTCTTAATAAAATAGACATAACTTCTTTAAATTCGTTTTTTAAAATGAAATATAAAAATTTTTTGAACCGGTTAAATTGTCGTCCTTACTCTCCACCTCACATATCCCAAACTTTAATTCTCTGATTGGTTGCTAGAAGTAGTTAAAGAGAAAATTAATTAATATTTTTTTTGATTTATTTAATAAAAATAAGAGTAATACTTTTCATTGAATGGGATAAACTACGTTTTAACCTAACAACTTCAAGATACCAAAGCACCACTTGACCGACTGTTGGGAGTTAAAAATAAGAATAATGATATACAAATAAAAAAATTATATAACATTTTTTTTTTGCCATAAATTTGAGTAAAATTCTCATTTGAGTTTAATTCTCTCCATACTTCAAGAATAGTTTGTAATAATTATAAATTTGAATCAATAATTAATATTTTACAAATTTTTGTTTAAATTTAAATAAAAATGAATTTGATATAAGTTTAAATCTATTTCGAAAAAAGTCTTTTAAAAAATTTTAAGTCAAATTTAGAGATGTCCTAAAGATGCTTTTATAAGCATATATTTCTTCAAAAGATATTTAAGAAATAAAATCAAGATATTTAAGAAATAAGATCAAACCAACGTGAGTGGTAAATTTGATTAAAAACTCCACTGGTACAATCAAAAACTCCAGTTTTCGTATTATCAATCTATTAAGGCTCCATTGACCCTGAGCATTCAGATTCAGGTAACATCTTACACATGACATGCCAATTAAGCACTGAAGAAAGAGTCATCTTGATTTTTCCGAAGATAACTGTTGCAACCTGCAAAAGCACTGACCAAGGAAACAAAGTAGACAAGGATTTGTTGAATAAGAGGGATAGATATATATCTTCACAGTTCGTACATATTTTTTTCTTTTTGGTAAAGGGAGTAGAATTTATATACAAAGGAAAGATTAAACTGAATTTGATCATCAGCTGTACAGAAAGGAAATCAACTTAAAACTCCCACCAACATGAGGACATGTCTTTGATTATCATGTTCTATTATATATTTACAATTAGAGTCTTCCATCTGCCATTCGCGAGATCAGGAAGGAGGCGGCAAATGAATGGTGGTGTCAGGCAACATGGCTACTGTCACGACGAAGTATTCACAGCCAACAGGGAGACCGTATGGGTTTGAAGTTGATCCCGAATTCAAGGTCAACCGATTGATTCCTGTGTCAGTGGTCAGGAAATCTATTTGATCCCCCCTAGCAGGCTCAGGTCGAATAGAAGTAGGAGTCAGTGGCCTCACAGTTTGTCGTTCAATATGTACAATTAGCCCAATTATGTAGCTAGGCCTATTTGGGAGATGGTCTGAAAACAAGGCCACAGATTCTGCAGACAGGTAGTAGTTAGGGCAGTTCTGATTGATCGCCTCATAATGCCCTGCAGAGTTAAGGACAAAGGCAGCAATCTCGTGAACTTCCAAGCGGCCAAAAGATATCTTTTCCTTGCTTGCCTGTTACAAGATCATTAATTGTTTTATTCAAAAAACAAAGAAAATAAAAATGAGAGTAAAGCAGTGCTCAACGGCATAGTGTTCAGAGAGAGAGAGAGAGAGATGTCATTTAAGAACATAGATGATGGAAACTGTTCTGCTAGCACTGAACATATATAGCTAAGCAAGCCCATCTGGTCCACTTTTCATGAGGATGGTATAACGAGTAATTTTTCTTTAAAACCTTCTCCCATAACATTTTCATGAAATGTGGTCAAAGGTACCCAGTGTTCAATGATCCTGCTGGCTTTTGAGATGTAAGCCATCAACTGAACAGCCCTCCCCAAATATGTTTGTTGGCCCGATATATGGTACAAAAGGAAATTCAAGCAGAAACGCCAAATCCACCTCCTTTAGTTATGTAAACATACTACTACTAGTATGTAAACCTAAAATAACTTACCTGCTTCTCAAGTTGATGCTTTTTGTACAAGGTGTTGACCAACTCTTTCTTTTCTTCCAACTCCTTTTTCAGTTGCTCACTTGCAGCTTCAGCATTTGAATACCTCTCAAGCAGCTCAGCACAGTGCCTCGACAAGACACCAACTTTATCAGCAAGTACCCGGATACATTCCCGAAACCCAACAGTACCATCATCTTCATTGTCATTAATCAGACTGAAAATTACAACAGAGATCAATTAAATCCCATGCCAAATTCACCGTCATTACCTTCCCTTTTTTGTTTTGGGGGAGACGGTGTTGTGGTAACAAACTAACTAGAAGAAACTCATGCCAAACTTCAAACGTTCATTTTGTCAACATGTAAACAGAAACCTTCAAATGCCATGCATTAATCATGTTGAATGAGGATTCTACCGTTGCATGAAAATTGAGCCATTTGAATAAATGAAAAACTAAAACAACAGCTACTTGGGAATAAAAAATGGTGAAACCCACTGGGAGGAAGCCACTGTCCGTGAGTTTAGTGGGTTTTAAAATTTGTTTTTTTTAAGAAGTATTAGTCTTTTACACTGGTTTATTTCAGTTAAAAAGAAAAAATAACGTGCATATAGCATCAGATGAAAAGACTTGGCAACTTTCATGCATTAAAATGACAAGGATTGGCTTACTAAAGCCTTCTTGTATTATATGTGCCTGCACGTGGCACAAAACCACTGTACTTCTTTCCACCTAACATCATATTGTTTGACCGCAGCAGCAACAGTATCAATAAACCTAGAGAGATTCTTTATTCACGTCTTTTTATCGACCATCCCAATGGCTGAGAATGAGATTTTTTAGAATATTTCTCCAATAAGCAACTTCTCCTACAAGCTTTGATACCAAACAAATGAAGGGTTTTTGGAGTTAAGATCTATGAATACAATTATTGAGCTTCAGGGATTAATTGGGTAAATTTTTTGGGATTAGGAAAGAAGGGTTTCAAGGGATGTTTCAATGCACAGTAACTCGTGAAATTTTTGGTTCTGTGGTTTCAGGGCTGCTCAGATGAATATTTAATGGAGGAAATATTAGATTAACCAAAGTAGTGTTTCTAGGGTTGAAAAGAATTACTAACAAACATTAGTTCCAAGCTATGAAGCACGGACACTCTGTTTTGGCTTATGTGTCTATGTCGAACCCAACACTCTAGGACAATTTCCAGACATGTAAAAGAGAATGTTCAAATTTTTTACTTTTCTAAATTTTAGACACATTCCCGAAATGTTAGCACACGTATTCTTTTTTTTGTGGAATTATCCCTCCTTTTCTCCTCTTCTCTGTTTTTATAGTTATATATACATATATATGTTTTATGTAGTAGTTAGTAAATTTGTTTTGGAACTTGAATCATTTATGTTGGTGATTAAATAAATGACTTTGTTATTTCAATATCTTAATAATATTTTGTGATTTATATGTTTTTATGTCAATATTAATTGAAATAATGTCAGATTTTTATTATATTCAACGTGTCCATAACGTATATGTGTCCTACTTTTGTGAGAAATGCCGGGTCCGTGTGTCCATGTCCGTGTCGTATCCATATTCCGTGTCCGTGCGTTTTAGGTTGCAAGAACAAAAGTGCAAAAAACTGAAAGGGGGAAAAAAGGAAGAAGAGTCATCCAAGAAACACTTTCAGAATCCACTAGCTCACAACTAGGTTAGAGTTGCATCACATGATTCAGAAACTCTTGAAAATTACTCCAAACTGATCTCAGTAGAGAAGTGTATAGGTATATATAAACTGCCTGTCATCTCTTACTCTTACTCTAACTCCAACTCCAACTCCAACTCCAACTCCAACTCCAACTCCGACTTCAAAATGAAAATTAAAAACTTAAGACTTTGACTTTGACTTAACCACTAAAAGATTACATATATAGAATAATAACCCAAAAGAAAACCCATGTTAAAAATTCTAAAAACTACAATAAATAAATAAATAAAATTCAATCCCCAAAACATATATAAAACTAAACCAACATATGAACTTAGAAAAACCATAAAAACTGACTCAACATTACTCAAATTTTAATTATGCAAGGCACCAAGTGGGCCCCACCTTGAAATCAATTTGATTTGCCTATAATCTGATTTCTCTGAGTTCACTCTTTCTCACACTTCTTATGGACTGCATCAATTTCTTGACTCATAAATATTGGTACTTGTCAAAAAATTAATGAGCTTAGCCAAAAAAAAATTTGGAAAGAAACAAAAATAATTTATTGATGAAGAAAACAAAGAAAAAACCAAACACCCACAACCCCCCCCCCCCCCCCCCAAAAAAAAAAAACACACACACATATATGTATGGCTAACATTGAGGGTGGGTGGAATGGCCCTTATAGGAACTAAAGAAGAATTCCCTTGAAAAAACAAACAGTATGTGCTCATTGGCCAACCTAGGGATCCATCCAATTTCCATCTCTAAAGAAGATGACATATCCAAAATCTCTCTCAAGAAGTGTTTATGTCACCGATGGCCAAGAGATCGAGCTCTGACCCATCCCATCACCACATCGGAATCACCTTTAATCAAAACAATGCTGCAAGTTCAAAGCAAGCACTTCCCTAAGACCTTCCAAAAGGGTTTGGATTTCAGCCTCAATCAGATATTCTTTACCTGTTGTTATAAAGAACCAAAAAATAGTAGCCCGGCATCATCCCAATGACACCACTAACGACAAGCTGCCCAGATTAGTCTATGATTCCTTGCAATAGCATAAATTCATATTAAAGCAGTCGAGGTGTCACCAAAGCAGGGGCTTGCTTAGCTAGACTACCACTAACCTGCCTCGTATCCTAGAGAGGGGATGGGGTCGGGGTAATGCCTTAGAAATGCCCACAAACAAAGCAATAGGCACATAGGCAGATGGGGTCATAGTGTGTTGTTTGGGAACCAGTATTGCAATGTCCTGATGTTTCTTAAAAAGGCAACAGCAAAAGCAAAAAAAAACAAATAAACCATTAAGGTGTTGTTTTCTTAATAGTTACTGAAAACATTATAAACAATTTCTTAGTTTCTCATATTTTCCTGAATATAATTTCTATGCTCTAAAATTTTGTTCAGTAGACCAACGAGTATAATAGTATTCAGTTTCACTGTTTCACTTTGTGTATCTAGAAGGAAGATGCCCCTTGATTCTAAGATTCATTTTCTAATAAAACAAAAAATGGTTTTATGTTTTCCTTTTTTCTTCTAATTTACTAAGGGTTGCGAAAGTTGATTTAGTAGAAAAAATTACTTTGAATATTCAAGACTATTTCACTACTTTTTATACAACTTGATCCAGTGGACCCTCTAATAATTAGTATTCAATATATTACTAATTTCAATTAATTAATAATTGTTTGAGGAACCACTTTGTTCTATGGTGGATAGTTAATAATTTTATTACTTAGTAATTAATAAATATCTAAATAAATCGTTTTATAAATAATTATTAGAATAGAAAATTAAATATGCACATGTATAGATGTTATGAATATTTATTAGTAAAAGTTATTGATTCATATAATATAAAAGGATTTAAGGAACTTTCTTATAACTTAAATTAGTTATAATACATATTTTTTTCTGAAAAAGATTTATCTTTTTTTTTTATAAGTTTCTGAAAAAAGATTATCACCCTTGAAAATACCCAAGAGCTTTCAATTTTAATACTAAAATTATATACTTGTGCAGAGATTTTTTCGGTTATAAAAATTATGTAGTAACTTAATAATTAATAATTCTTTGTTTTAAAGGAAAAGAGAGAATATATTAAAAGAGCACCCAAAAAAAGAGTGCTCATTTACAAAGAAGCATCAAGAACGCGCAGCCAAAAACAATATATATATATATATATATATATATATACACACACACACGCAACACTCAATGGATCTACACACAGAGTGCAAAAAGGAAATAAAACTATCTATGGACACAATTAATCCCCGACAACCAAAAAAAAAAGATTGTTCTCAACACTTCTGCTTTTACAATCCATAGAGGGGAACACTTCTCCAAATTCAAAGAGGAGTCACGTGCCAAGCTCTCCACATCCACCTATTGGGAGCCCCCTCCCCTCCCCTCCCATGCCAAGAGTCTAGCACATTAAGCATAGTCCGTGGCATCAGCCAAGTAACTACAAACAAACCGAGCATGAGGATCCAAATTGTCCAAGAGACTGAACAATGGATGAAAATGGTTCACCGACTCCTCTGACAACACACAATAGACACTTATTCACCAAAATTTGGCATCTCCTCTGCAAACATCAGATACTTAATATTAGGTCTGGACCTCATCTGCCGCTCCCACCACTCCGCATTGGCAAGACCAATATTAGATAATGATCTTTACATGCATACCTTGTTTTAACACACAGGGAGAGAGAGAGAGAGAGTAACGATAAAATTGATAGAATAATAATAACACCCTTCTTTTCTAATGATCTTTCATGAATTTCCTTTGTTTTTTAGTTTTTGACAGATTCGGTAAACTGACACATCCTGAAAAGAAGCCTTGCAAGTTTGCACCCTACATGAGTCCTCTATGGGGTTAATGAGTAATGACACCTTCCCAAGGCTGGCTTGTATACTCATAAGAGAAATGGACACATCTATCTTTATATGTAAATATATAAAAAAAAAAAAAAAAGAAGCCAATTCAATATGACAAAATGACATAACACAATACACAAATTAAAGCATGGAACAAGGAGAAGTATATGAATGATTACATAAATCAAATGCTAATATAATAAAGGAAATACTATAGTTATCAAAAATATAATAATAAGGGAACTATTAGACTCTGAATTTTGGCAACTTACCCCAAAGATTGAGAAAGAGCAAGCAAAGACTCCACAAAACCAGCCACCCCGCCTGAAGAAACACAGTTCCTTAGTCTTTCGAAAAGGCTGCGCATTTTTACAGCTGAGGTACGCAATGCACTGTACTCTGAAGCCCTTCGGTCAGCAGCACAAAGATGGGTTTGGGCTTCCTCTCTTGCTTCATGCAAACAGTTCTCCAAGTGAGCACAATTCATCTGTATAACAGAAAATCAAATTAGTACATAAACGGTGTATGCAATAATTGTTTCCTTGAAAGACAAGCAAATTGCATCAGTGTAGAAGTTCTGGGTAATCGAGAAAAGTGCCCAAACAAGTGGTCATTCTTAACGAATCCTTTATTGACATCATCTAGGCTAAATGGACTCACATTCGCATATCATAATCAGATACAGATGTTATTAATCATCTAATCCTAACTTCTTAAACTTAGCAGTGGTATTATGGACATCAATGGTACAGTTTTTATGGTAATGAATCAGTGAAGAAGTAGAAGGCAAGTGCACAGAATGATCACTGCTGGAATTTTAAAGCACAGAACACAATAGGATGGATTCAAGAGGCAGCGAAAATGTCTTCTGGGTGGCCCTAGTGAGGGGAAAACCCAGGTTCCCATAAATTTGACAGCCCCCAAAACTAGGGGCCATGGTCTGGGCTTGGCCATGAGTGGGCTCTTGTTATGTGAACTTAAATAAGTTTGGCCATTCAAATATTATATATTTGGCCATAAAATGATACAAGTATTATATATGTCCAAGTCAAAGTTTTACTTGTTTTCCAGAAAATGCAGTGTTTCCTTCTATTCATTCTTTACCTCTTTGGTTTGGGTGAAAGAAAAAGAGGGGCAGGTGCTGGGGGGAACAATTTTGAGCCAGTGATCAAGTCAATAACCAACGCAAATTCATAGTTAAAGAGGAAAATAGGAACTAACCACTGGGGATGCAACTTTAAAACATAAACATTAACTCAATATCTCTACATAAAAACAAATGGATAAAGTAAACTAGAAGCACAATTCAACCAGTTTTTATGCAATTTGCCAGAGAAACCAAATTATCAACAGAGAAAATGTGTTTTTCAATCAGTAACACCTGAGATTCATCTAGGAGTGTCCGACTGATCTCCAACTCGCTCCTAAGCTTGGCAACCTCCTCCATTACAGCTTTCAGATTGGTTTCCATTTCACTTAGTTGATCTGACTTGTCTGCAAGTGCATTTTGCAATTCCAGCACCAGGTCATCGCTAGTTTTAGAATCCAAACCTGCTTCAATGGCTGTGTTGGAAGGTAAAGTATTCAGAGGATGAGACATGCTCTCAGCAGTGGCACTGGTTGCCAGTGCGATGCCAACATCTGCCACCATCACATCTTTTCCTTCTTTATCATTGACGTGCACTTCGTCATGATGTGGTTCCGTCATTGATGAATCTAACTGAGGATTTAGCAATGTAGAGGAATCTGTCATATTATCATCCAATCCTTCTCGTGTTTTGCCTGATTCTTTAGGAAAGAGCCCTAATTTGGCATGCAAAGAATTAGAGGCACAAGAAATCTCATCCATGGGTTCACTGGATATGCAAGGAAAGTGGGCTTCCCCATCACCTGAGATTTCTGATTTGCTATCATCAGCCTTCACAGTTGAATGGGAAAAATTAGGTATGTCCTTGTCAACTGAAAGTCTATGCCCTTGCAAATACTGATTAGACAACTTCTGCTCTAATTCTTGAATGCGTTTCTCATACAACTCACACTGCATTTGCTTACTTTTTAGCATAGATTGGAGGTGTTTCCCATACTCATCTTTCAAATTCAAGGCTTCAGCTGTCTTTTCTGCTGCATTTTTCAGTAAACTTTCCACCTTACCGTCATCAAGCAATTCATATTCAACTTCAGGGCTGAAGGAACAAATAATAGCTATTGCAGAAGCAAGCTCAGCTTTCAGTTTTGCATTCTCAACTTCCATCTTGCTAGTTCCAGCAATCTCTACCAACTCAGAACCCTCGAGAAGCTCCTCGGAGTTATATCTCTCATGAGAGTCCACAGCATTCTCATCGACTTCGGTTGAATGAGAACTATCATTAGACATGGATGTACTCTTTCCAGCTCCATGCTTCTCACTCTTAGAAAACAGTCCTACTAAATACTCAGGAGCATAATGGTCTATGTCTGATATGTCAATATCGAGCAATTTGGTGTCGAAAGGAGTTATATTGACATCACACTGGTTGGGAGTATCGTATAATCCCATGGATGCTAAAATGTCCCTTGGTATATATGAATTATGTACTTTCAGAAACTCCTCCCGTCTCCTGACCTCAACCTCCCTCTTTGTTGCAAGCCTTTCAGCCAATTGTCCAGCCATACCCATGTAGAGCTTCATTGAAGCCTTTCTTCTCACTACTTCTGCAAGGCAAGCTCTATATGCAGGACCAATCCCACGGACCACCTTTAAGTATTCAAATTGATCATTCTGACGCTTCATCGCCTCTGTGAAAACAGAAAACTTATAACGTACATCTTTGATAGTGTACTGAATATATGCGATCTTTTGCATGTAATGGTGCACATAAATGTTCATTTCATCCTTTTTATCCTTGCAGAAATCGAGCAAACTAGAAATTGGATGGTCAAAAGACAGCATCTTAGGAAGGTAAATGTCGTCATGGCCATCATACATGGGACCCAAGGCCGAAACTGCATCATGAGGCCGAAGTGAAGAGGACAATTGGCTAGTCAGACAGTCATCCACAAGTTTCTTCACCATATTGACGTCTTTGCTGCATGAATATGAATAAATATTTTGGTGAATGGCACAGATAACATTCCCCAATTATACTACTTCTATAGCACACCAAGGCAAAATATATAAAAGAAGAAGTTGGCATATGCACTACCGATATAAAAAATGTTCTGCACCTTGAACTAAATAAACCCAAAGTATGATAAGATACACTTAATGCTAAAGGTCAACAGGAAATCACCTACAAATATTCAGCATGCATGAATGATCTGAGCAATAGTAACACAAAAGTATCATTTTTTTGCATTCACAAGTTAAGCCTCAGTACGACATAAAGCTAGGAAGTCCATGTAGCCTTGAAAGACAGAAGTATAAGCAACTTTCAATTCCTCAAATATAGGTCATAATGTAGCATCAAATCAAAGCTAAAACATTTCTATACAATCATAAAACCAGAATCCAGATGAGTTTTTATAGGGAGGGTAAAACAAGATAAATATCTCATATTCTTGTGTGATAGATCAGGGTATGTGATAGCAAAGAATGAACTAGTCTAGAGATTCTCCTACAAATATTCAGCATGCATAAATGATCTCAATTCTGAACAACAGTAACACAAAAGTATCTTTTTCTTTTCACTCTCACAAGGTAAGCCTCAGTATGACATAAAGCTAGCAAGTCCATGTGGACTTGAAAGAGAGAGAAGAATAAGCAACTTTCAATCCCTCAAATATAGGTCATAATGTAGCTTCAAATCAAAGCTAAAACATTTCCATCATAAACATGGGATCCAGATGAGTTTTTCTAGGGATGGTGAAAGAAGATAAATATATCATATTCTTGTGTGATAGATCAAGGTATGTGATACTGAGGAATGAACTAGTCTGGAGATTCTCCCACAGCTAATGTTACCAAGCCACTACTGAGTAAATGGCTCTGGAGATTTGATACAGAACTTGAAGCCTTATTACAAATGAAGATAGTAATTTAGTTACCCAATGGATGTGGCTTGTGTAAGGGAATCATGTAGAGTAGTTAAGTTGTTTAGTATTTGGCTTCAAAGAGTATATAGTGTGGCATTAGATGAACAGAGAAATTTGGTGCTGATAACTTTGTCACTGTACGATGCTGCTCTTCTGAGATGACTTGTACAAATGAAGCATGTTAATGACTAAGTGTTTTACTTAGAATGTACATGATGTTTTGTAGTTATCTTACTCCACCTAGATTTTTTCTGGAGTTTGGTACTGAGTGTCAATGTGCATAATGGAAACAAACTGATGAGGTACATATACCTGTCCATGGGAAAATTATTAAATATAAGAGAAGGAATAAGTGTCAATGTGTATACTGGAAACAAACTGATGAGGTGCATATAAATGTCCATGGGAAAATTATTAAATATGAAATAAGGCAAAACTGCACAAAGTCAGCAAGTCCCCATATTCAACATCACAACATCCACAAATATTTTAAGACTGTATATGACTGTTATTACATAGCTACACCAGAGTTTCAATGTGATCAACTGACTGGATTGGTCTGAGGAAAGAGGTTCTTAACCCACATAAAATTTCAAACAAGCCAAAAGGTCATATTAATAGAAAAAAAAAATATTAACAAACCAAACAAACAACAGGAATTTATAGATTACTACTGCATCAGTTGATGAAAGAGCCGGTTAAGCCACATAAAATTTCAAACAAGTCAAAAGGTCATACTAATAGAAAAAATGAACAAACCAAACAAACAACTGGAATTTATAGATTACTGATACTATAAGGGGAGGAGAGAGAAGACCTCAAAGTCTGCATTATAGTTTGTTGTTCATTAAAACATCGCCGGTGCTTCTTGATCGTAAGTTCCAAATCCCTGATCAGAAATGAAGCTTTGCTAGAAAACAAATGTTCAGCATTGTGTTTTAGTTCTCCAAACTCCTGCTTAAATTCTGAAACTTTATTATCAAACTGCCGGTGGGAAATGCTACAATCCTCCATCAACTTCTGCAAGTTATCTTCCTTCACAAAATCTAGCAAACACTTGTAGTTTGCAGTCTGTAAAGCAGGGATAAGTTTGCAAGATCTCAACTTCTCTATATCCCTCCCAAAATTCACCAGAAGATTGTAATGGCTCCGGTGCTGCTGCGAGTAACACTTCATGAAATCCATGTAATTTTGCAGAATCATCCTATAGAAATGATCCAAATTACCCCGAGCAATATCCAAGGCCCTCTCTTGCACCTTTAGCTCTCTCAATATCCTCTCACAAGCCTCATATTTAGCTCGGGTGCGGCTGTAAATTGCATGCCCACGCTGGTAATGGTACCTGAATTGCCTCTCATAAGAAGGTAAGGCCTTTAGTGCAGGGTCTAAAGCATCATCCAGTGGATGGCGATCGTGGGACGAGGACGGGGATGGAGGGTCTGAAATTTCCGGGAATTCAAGTTGCTCTGGTGTAGGAGGGATTGAATTATTTCGCATTCGAGCTTTATTGAATAAGAACACTTCCCGGCCATGAGATGGCAGTTGATACGCAGAAAGCAGCCGCTCTGACTCGAGCTTCATGTCCAGACATAAAAGCAGCTGGTCATTGAAGTTAATCCCAGAGAGCGACTCTATGGATCGCTGGACTGCCTCGACAAGGGTATATTCATCACAATCGAGCTCAAATGAATGTCCATTCTCCGCAATATGAACCAGAAGCCCTCCCCTTTGAACTGCACCTTCTGAGACGTTCGAACTCATCTTATCCAATCAATGAATCTCTACCACAAAAAATCCAATAATTACAAAGAAACCACCAATACCACCCAGAGCATACAAGAGAGTTTCAAACCCAAAGCCCAAAAATTGTTGGACAAAGCTCTCAGCAAATGTCAAAACATTGCAAAACGACCCAATTCAATCATGTCACCCCTACCCAGAAAACCCCTCACCCAAGAAGAAATTTTTCGCTTTCTTGATAAAACCCAACTATATCCAAGCCACAATTGGAATCTGAAAAAACAGCCCAAAATTCCAAAGAATTTATCGATGAAAACTCAATTTTACACCTTAAATACTCAATAAAACCCTAATCCTCTCCAAACCATGGATATCTGCAAAACCACCCCAATTTTCCTCAGACCTACCAAAAATCTTATCAATAAAACCCTAACTGCCTCCGACCCACCACCGAAATCTGCAAAACAGCCCAATCTTGGACACACCCACCAAAGATACAATCAACAGGACCCTAACTTTACCTACACCCAACCTTAGATCTTCCGAGATAATAAATATAAAAAAAAAAAAAAAAAATCAACCAATCCCTGCAATTAAAAATCGAAAACCCCAAACAAAAGGGAACAAACGAATAAATTCCTTAAAACCACACCAACCGGACAAAATTAGAAAAATCTGAAAAAGTATTCAAAAGACAATATTCTACTTCTGACGAAGATGATTAGAGAACCAATCACGTGAGGAGATAGAAAGAGAAGGACAGAGTGAGATTTGCTTGGGCCCTAGGGTTGGGTGAGAACAAGTTAATCACGAAACCCTTTGTGAATTGTGAATTATTAGTGTAATAAATATATATAGAAGGTTTAGCGTAATGGTTTCTTCGTCGTCGATGAGAGAATTTTTTAATCGCAGAGACAGACAACCTTCTGCGGGAAAGGAGTGTTCTGTTCTTCCTCCTCAGTAAGTTTTGGAAGAACAGAAAAACGGTCAGCTGCTTTTATAGGTCACATTGTCCCTCGTTCTTATATACCCTATAATAAAATACCATTATTATTTTCTTTTTCTTTTTTAAGTTAAGGATAAAAGGAAAATTTTATTTTGGTAATGTGAACACTAACTTTATTTTATTTTATTATTTTTTATATAAAAATAAAGGAATAGGGATTGAATTCACACTAATTATATAAAGTATTGAACACTTACACTATTTAAATAAAATATTAATTATATAATAATATAAAATATATATACATTCTAAACGAGTTTTATTATTATTTTTTGTGAAGTAAGAAAAATAAATTTTTAATAAAAAATTGTGATTTAAAATAATTTATAGTATAAGTGTTCTGGGTAATTTAAATACAAATGAAACTCTAATAAATATATATAGTAATATGAAACTGTAATGAAAGAGATATTGATATTGAATAAAATTCTAATAAAGAATTTACATGGAGATATATAATAATGGAATTTGAATTTGTTAATATTTATGAGTTTTTCTTATGTAAAATTAAACTTTTATAATTTTTAAACTTGTAATTTGAATTATATAATAAAGACATAAAATTTAAAAATGTTTTAAAAAAATGAGATTTAAAATAATTATTTTATTCGCACGCTGTTAGTCCGTCTAAAATAGGAATAAAGTCTATTTTGTTTTCTTTCAATTATTTTGCTCTCTTTTAAAAAGTGAAAACAAATAAATGAAAAAAAAAATTATAGAATTGATAATTAGCCAATTTATCCTTTTAAACAAAAAATTAATTCTTATTTTATTATTTCTATTCAAATACTAAAATATTTTATCCCTTTTTTTAATCTTCAATGTGAGAGAATTAAATTATCATTTTTTTTTCTATTTCTGTTATTTTTTTCCCCCATGATTCATGTTATTCTCTTCTCTACATTTTTTCTTTTTATTCATATAAACTGTTTATTCAAACTTTAGCTAAATTTTACCTAAATTTTCACTTTCTACTTTAGTTAGTCATTTTTTAAAAAGTCAACTCTAATCATGTTACATGTTTTAATTAACTATTTTATTATTATTATTTTCAAAACTTGTTTACACCTAAATAAAGAAAAAATAAAATAAAAAATAAAAGAAATAACTAGCCAACTATATTAATCAAATTTAAAAAGAGAATTACCATTCGAAGATATGATCGAGCCGTAAAAACGTTGAGAATAAAATTTAAATATTTTTTTACATTTTAGTTCAATCTGAAATGAAATTAAATTTTGAATCAATGAAAGAATAAAATATTTGGTATCCAACATTCATTGAAGAGTTAAACATATTGTGAAACCGTAATGTTGGCCCCACTTCATCTCGTTGGGCATCAAATATTTAATTATTAAATCATTATTCATTTTTTAATAAACAATGTTATATGTGTCAAATTTTTATATTAAAATTTACATTTTAAATAATATAAAAACAAATTATTGGTAAAAAAATTAAATAATAATTTTAAAAATTTATTAATAATTTAATAATATATCATTTAAAATACTGATTACATTAGTACATTCAACGTTACTATTTTAAAATTTACATATAAGAAATTTAATGTTGATAAGACAGTGGAGTCAAATGAGAACTCCCTTAAAAAATAATGTTGATAAAAAAAAAAGTGTGGTAAACGAGGATGATAAAGACAAGAAGAGAGAATGTAAAACTAATGGCATGATCAATAATTTAAGTGGGCACACCGTGCAACAATTATATATATCCACCAAACACGTGATAGTGAGATGTTGTAAACATGTGATATATATGACCATTGGTTTTATGAATGACAAAATATTATCCATCATACTCATCATGTAATAATAATAATATGAAAAATAGAGTTTAAATGATAATTCTAATATTCTATTGTTAAAATTATTTTGGGCCATTTGTTATAGTTTTTAAATCATGTTTGCCATACAAGAATTGAATAGTTTATTGGCCGATTAAAGTAAGTTCATAAATTTTAAGAAATTTCTTAATTTGATTTATTGAGTCCTAATAATATTTGAAGTGTTTTTGGGTAGTCTTATTTGTAGTTGGACTAATATTGTAAGGAGAGTTAGTTTTCTGATTATAGTTAAATAAGATATACCAATTTGTATGGGATTAGATGTCCTAATCAATATAGGACTTATAGTCAATGTTATATATATATATGGGTTTCTGTCATATCGAGTTGTGAGCCACAAAAATAATAAAAAAGTGTGGTGAGTGATGGCAAAACATAGAGATGGCAGAATGTAGTGAGCTTAATAGATGTGAGGTGAAATTGTCACAACAGTAGGCTGAGGGTTTTGTCGTGAAAGTGGGTTGTTATGTGAGTTTTATTCAATAAAATATTAGTTTGTTCACTTTACTTCTTTTTTTATTTTTTTTGTTCAACAATTTGTATAATTATTGGGATTTTACATCTTACAGTTAGTATCAGAGCGATTTTACATCTTACAGTTGGTATCAAAAATATTTTACATCTTACATAATCATTTTATAAAATAAAATAAAGAAAGGAGTGAAAATGACATGTAATGAAATAAGGATCATTCGTCCGAGTTAAAGGAATGTTTATAATAATTTTTAATGCAACAACCATTCTCTATAGAATAGACATTCAAAATCATACTAAATAAAAATTAGAATAAACATTATTGAAATTTCGTCTTACCAAACACAACCTTAGTTTCACTTTTAGTTAGACAGTAGTGTGTAGATATTTAATTAAGTTTTTGAGATAATTTTTGTTTTGAATTTTTTTTTTTAAATGAACAATAGTATAATTAGAAAAATGATTTTAAACACTCACTTAAGGACACTATTTCACTCTTTTTTTATAAGAAAAATAATAATAATAAAAATAAAATTATACAAATGTCCTTGATTAAAAATAAATATAATTTTTGTACACATGAGTGCAATTCATGAATAATTCTACTTATAAACCGGAGCCATTGTTGTAAAAAGAGAGTGCAAATACCATTCCTCCACCAAAAACTTAAATGACTTATCCAATAAATACATAAAAAAGAATGCAATTCACACTTCTCACATTGCTAAAAGGCTTTACATTTATACAATGAGATTTTAAATTTTGTTTACACACCTATAAACTTATCTTTAATTAAGAATAATTTTATTTATTATAGTGGAGTCTCTTGATTATTTGAGGCATGTAAATAGCCTTGACCAAAAAATTTATGGGAGGAACAAAAATATAAAATTAAATGTACAAAATATATTAATGTGAAAAATTTTCATAAAAGTACGTAAGACTCCCGTCATTGTAATATTTGAGGAGTATTAGATGTATGCAATTCTACAATTTAAATATGTGACTTCAAAGTTATAATAAAATAATATTGTTATTGTACTAAAACCCTATTTCACTTTTTTTTTTTTTTTAACGAGATGACAAAAACAAGTCATGTTTATATGAGCCTTTCATTAACATCAACTTATGTGTCTATATTTCTATCATTTACAATTATAATACAAATTATTTTAGGATAATTTGGTGGGACGAGAGAAAGAGAATATCGCAAGTCACCCTCGAGATTAGTTAATGAAGCTTTGAAGAATGAGAAAGCGAGGGAGAAGCATCGAATGAAAGTCAAGATTCTAAGAGAGAACAAGAAAATGAAATTCATGATTTTAAAAGAGATACGTGCAACTAAATATCTTCATAAAAATTAAGAAGTCGTGTATGTGTGTGTATATATATATATAAAATCATGTGAACACTTATTTATTATTTTATAAAACATATTAGAATTGTGATATATACCTAATGTGAAACCTAGCATAACTCTTGAAACAAAGTTTTTTCTATAGTTCAATATTAGCAAAAATAAAAATAAAACTATTAATGGTAGCACAACTGGATGGAATAAAGTTTATTTTGTTTTCTTTCAATTATTTTGCTCTCTTTTAAAAAGTGAAAACAAACAAATGAAAAAAATATATAGAATTGATAATTAGCCAATTTATCCTTTTAAAAAAATAAAATTAATTCTTATTTTACTATTTCTATTCAAATACTAAAATATTTTATCCCTTTTTTTAATCTTCAATGTCAGAGAATTAAATTAAACTATCATTTCTTTTTCTTTTTCATTAGTAGTTAAACTATCTATTTCTGTTATTTTTTTCCCTCATGATTCATGTTATTCTCTTCTTTACATTTTTTCTTTTTATTCATATAAACTGTTTATTCAAATTTTACCTAAGTTTTCACTTTCTACTTTAGTTAGTCATTTTTTTAAAAGTCAACTCTAATCGTGTTACATGTTTTAATTAGCTATTTTATTATTATTATTTTCAAAACTTGTTGACACCTAAATAAAGAAAAAAATATATTAAAAAATAAAAGAAATAACTAGCCAACTATATTAATCAAATTTAAAAAAAAGAATTATCATTCGAAAGTACGATGAAAGATAAAAACGTTGAGAATAAGATTCAAACATTATTTTATATTTTAGTTTAATCTGAGATGAAATTGAATTTTGAATCAATGAAAGAAGAAAATATTTGGTGTCAACACTTATTGAGAAGTGAAACCTACCGTGAAACCCATGATGCTGGCCCACTTCATATGAGCGTTGGGCACCAAATATTTGATTATTAAATCATTACTCATTTTAAATAAACAATGTTACATGTTTTAAATTTTTATATTAAAATTTATATTTTAAATAATATAAAAACAATTTATTAATAAAAAAATTAAATAATAATTTTAAAAAATTACTAATAATTTAATCATAAATCAATTAAATTACAAATCTTAATACATAAAATTAGTACATTCAATGTTACTATTTTAAAATTTACATATAAGAAATTTAATGTTGATAAGACAGTGGAGTCAAATGAGAACTCCCTTAAAAAATAATGTTGAAAAAAAAAAAAGTGTGGTAAACGAGGATGATAAAGACAAGAAGAGAGAACGTAAAACTAATGGCATGATCAATAATTTAAGTGGGCACACCGTGCAACAATTATATATATCCACCAAGTGATAGTGAGATGTTGTAAACATGTGATATATATGACCATTGGTTTTATGAATGATAAAATATTATCCATCATACTCATCATGTAATAGTAATAATATGAAAAATAAAGTTTAAATTATAAAGGGATAATTCTAATATTCTATTGTTAAAATAATTTTGGGCCATTTGTTACAGTTTTTAAATCATGTTTGCTATATAAGAATTAAATAGTCTGTTGGCTAATTAAACTAAGTTCATAAATTTTACGAAATTTTTTAATTTGGTTTATTGAGTTCTAATAATATTTAAAAAAATTTTCAATAGTCCTAATTATAATTGGACTAATATTCTAATGAGAGTTAATTTTCGGATTATAGTTAAATAAGATATACTAATTTGTATGAGATTAGATATCCTAATCAATATAGGATTTAGAGTCAGTGTTATATATATGTGGGTTTCTGTCACATTGAGTTGTGAGGCACAAAAATAATAGGAAAGTGTGGTGAGTGATGGAAAAATATAAATATGGCAAAATGTAGTGAGCTGAATAGATGTGAGATAAGATTACCACAACAATGGGCGTGAAGTTCTTGTTGTGAAAGTGGGTTGCTATGTGAGTTTTTTTCAATAAAATATTAGTTTGTTCACTTTACTTCTTTTTTTATTTTTTTCGTTTAACAATTAGTATAATTATTGAAATTTTGCATCTTACAATTGGTATCAGAGCGATTTTACATCTTACAGATCTTACAGTTAGTATCAGAAAGATTTTACATCTTACATAGTCATTTTATAAAATAAAATAAAGAAATGAGTGAAAATGACATGTAATGAAATAAGGATCATTCGTCTGAGTTAAAGGAATGTTTATAATAATTTTTAATGCAACATCCATTCTCTATAGAATAAACATTCAAAATCATACTAAATAAAAATTAGAATAAATATTATTGAAATTCCATCGTACCAAACATGACCTTAGTTTCACTTTTAGTTAGACAGTAGTGTGCAGATATTTAATTAAGTTTTTGAGATAATTTTTGTTTTGAATTTTTTTTTTTAAATGAACAATAGTATAATTAGAAAAATGATTTTAAACACTCACTTAAGGACACTATTTCACTCTTTTTTTATAAGAAAAATAATAATAATAAAAATAAAATTATACAAATGTCCTTGATTAAAAATAAATATAATTTTTGTACACATGAATGCAATTCATGAATAATTCTACTTATAAACCAGAGCCCTTGTTGTAAAAAGAGAGTGCAAATACCATTCCTCCACCAAAAACTTAAACGACTTATCCAATAAATACATAAAAAAGAATGCAATTCACACTTCTCACATTGCTAAAAGGCTTTACATTTATACAATGAGATTTTAAATTTTGTTTACACACCTATAAACTTATCTCAACTTATCTTTAATTAAGAATAATTTTATTTATTATAGTGGAGTCTCTTGATTATTTGTGGCATGTAAATAGCCTTGACCAAAAAATTTATGGGAGGAACAAAAATATAAAATTAAATGTACAAAATATATTAATGTGAAAATTTTTCATAAAAGTACATAAGACTCCCGTCATTGTAATATTTGAGGAGTATTAGATGTACGTAATTCTACAATTTAAATATGTGACTTCAAAGTTATAATTAAATAATATTGTTATTGTACTAAAACCCTATGTTACTTTTTTTTTAATGAGATGACAAAAACAAGTCATGTTTATATGGGCCTTTCATTAACATCAACTTATGTGTCTATATTTCTATCATTTATAATTATAATACAAATTATTTTAGGATAATTTGGTGGGACGAGAGAAAGAGAATATCGCAAGTCACCCTCGAGATTAGTTAATGAAGCTTTGAAGAATGAGAAAGCGAGGGAGAAGCAGCATACGAAAGTCAAGATTCTAAGAGAGAACAAGAAAATGAAATTCATGATTTTAAAAGAGATACGTGCAACTAAATATCTTCATAAAAATTAAGAAGTCATGTGTGTGTGTGTGTATATATATATATATGTATATATAAAATCATGTGAACACTTATTTATTACTTTATAAAACATATTAGAATTGTGATATATACCTAATGTGAAACCTAGCATAACTCTTGAAACAAAGTTTTTTCTATAGTTCAATATTAGCAAAAATAAAAATAAAACTATTAATGGTAGCACAACTGGATGGAATAAAGTTTATTTTGTTTTCTTTCAATTATTTTGCTCTCTTTTAAAAAGTGAAAACAAACAAATGAAAAAAATATATAGAATTGATAATTAGCCAATTTATCCTTTTAAAAAAATAAAATTAATTCTTATTTTACTATTTCTATTCAAATACTAAAATATTTTATCCCTTTTTTTAATCTTCAATGTCAGAGAATTAAATTAAACTATCATTTCTTTTTCTTTTTCATTAGTAGTTAAACTATCTATTTCTGTTATTTTTTTCCCTCATGCTTCATGTTATTCTCTTCTTTACATTTTTTCTTTTTATTCATATAAACTGTTTATTCAAATTTTACCTAAATTTTCACTTTCTACTTTAGTTAGTCATTTTTTTAAAAGTCAACTCTAATCGTGTTACATGTTTTAATTAGCTATTTTATTATTATTATTTTCAAAACTTGTTGACACCTAAATAAAGAAAAAAATATATTAAAAAATAAAAGAAATAGCTAGCCAACTATATTAATCAAATTTAAAAAAAAGAATTATCATTCGAAAGTATGATGGAAGATAAAAACGTTGAGAATAAGATTCAAACATTATTTTATATTTTAGTTTAATCTGAGATGAAATTGAATTTTGAATCAATGAAAGAAGAAAATATTTGGTGTCAACACTTATTGAGAAATGAAACCTACCGTGAAACCCATGATGCTGGCCCACTTCATATGAGCGTTGGGCACCAAATATTTGATTATTAAATCATTACTCATTTTAAATAAACAATGTTACATGTTTTAAATTTTTATATTAAAATTTATATTTTAAATAATATAAAAACAATTTATTAATAAAAAAATTAAATAATAATTTTAAAAAATTACTAATAATTTAATCATAAATCAATTAAATTACAAATCTTAATACATAAAATTAGTACATTCAACGTTACTATTTTAAAATTTACATATAAGAAATTTAATGTTGATAAGACAGTGGAGTCAAATGAGAACTCCCTTAAAAAATAATGTTGAAAAAAAAAAGTGTGGTAAACGAGGATGATAAAGACAAGAAGAGAGAACGTAAAACTAATGGCATGATCAATAATTTAAGTGGGCACACCGTGCAACAATTATATATATCCACCAAGTGATAGTGAGATGTTGTAAACATGTGATATATATGACCATTGGTTTTATGAATGATAAAATATTATCCATCATACTCATCATGTAATAGTAATAATATGAAAAATAAAGTTTAAATTATAAAGGGATAATTCTAATATTCTATTGTTAAAATAATTTTGGGCCATTTGTTACAGTTTTTAAATCATGTTTGCTATATAAGAATTAAATAGTCTGTTGGCTAATTAAACTAAGTTCATAAATTTTACGAAGTTTCTTAATTTGATTTATTGAGTTCTAATAATATTTAAAGTCTTTTTGGACAGTCCTAATTATAATTGGACTAATATTCTAATGAGAGTTAGTTTTCGGATTATAGTTAAATAAGATATACTAGTTTATATGAAATTAGATGTCCTAATCAATATAGGACTTAAAGTCAATATTATATATATGTGGGTCTCTGTCACATTAAGTTGTGAGCCACAAAAATAATAGAAAAGTGTGGTAAGTGGTGACAAAATATAGAGATGACAAAATGTAGTAGGCTGAATAGATATGAGATGAGATTGCCACAACAGTAAGCGTGAGGGTCTTGTTGTGAGAGTGGGTTGCTATGTGAGTTTTCTTTAATAAAATATCAGTTTGTTCACTTTACTTCTTCTTTTATTTTTTTTGTTCAACAATTGGTATAATTATTGGAATTTTACATTTAATATCAGAGCGATTTTACATCTTACAGTTGGTATCAGAGCAATTTTACATCTTACATAGTCATTTTATAAAATAAAATAAAGAAATAAGTGAAAATGACATGTAATGGAATAAGGATCATTCGTTTGAGTTAAAAGACTATTTATAATAATTTTTAATGCAACATCTATTCTGTAGATAATAGACATTCATAATCATACTAAATAAAAATAAGAAATGAAAAAATTAGAATGATTATTATTGAAATCCCGTCGTACAAAACATGACTTTAGTTTCACTTTTAGTTAGACAGTAGTGTTTGGATATTTAATTAAGTTTTTGAGATAATTTTTGTTTTGAAATTAATTTTTAAAATGTAAAATAGTATAATTAGAAAATTGATTTTAAACACTCACTTAATGACACTATTTCAATTTTTTTTCCAAGGAAAATAATAATAATAATAAATTATTCAAATGTTCTTGATTAAAAATAAATATAATTTTTTGTACACACGAGTGCACTTCTTGAATAATGCCATTGTTGTAAAAAGAGAGTGCAAATACCAGTCCTCCACCAAAAATTTAAATGACTTATCCAATAAATACATAAAAAGAATGCAATTCACTCTTCTCACATTGCTAAAAGGCTTTACATTTATACAATGAGATTTTAAATTTTGTTTACACACCTATAAACTTCTCTCAAGTTACCTTGAATTAAGAATAATTTTATAATTTTATTTATTGTAGTAGAGTCTCTTGATTATTTGTGGCATGTAAATAGCCCCGACCAAAACATTTATGAGAGGAACAAAAATATAAAATTAAATGTGCAAAATATATTAACGTGAAAACATTTCATAAAAGCACATAAAACTCCCGTCATTGTAATATTTGAGGAGAATTAGATATACGCAATTTTACAATTTAAACCTATAACTTCAAAGTTATAATGGAATAATCTTATTATTGTGCTAAAACCTTCTTTTACTTTTTTTTAACGAGATGACAAAAACAAGTTATGTTTATATGGGTCTTTCATTAACATCAACTTATGTGTCTATATTCCTATCATTTACAATTATAATACAAGTTATTTTAGGATAATTTGGAGGACGAAAAATAGAGAATATCGCAGGTTACTCTCGAGATTAGTTAATGAAGCTTTGAGGAATAAGAAAGGGATGGAGAACCAGCGAATGAAAATCATGATTTTAAGAGAGAATGAGAAAATGAAATTCATGATTTTAAAAAAGATACGTGCAACTAAATATCTTCATAAAAATTAAGAAGTCTTGTGTGTCTATATATATATAATTGTGTGAACACTTATTTGTTATTTTATAAAACATATTAGAATTGTGACATATATAAACCTAATGTGAAACCTAGCACAATCCTTGAAACAAAGTTTTTTCAATAGTTCAATATTAGCAAAAATAAAAATAAAACTATTGATGGTAGCACAACTGGTTGGAATGACCTCCAGATATTTTTGAAACATACTATAGTTTAACCCTTGAGATCAACATGAGATTGTGATCATTATTATAATGATACATTTGGGTCATGTCCATTCCAATTATTAAGAGGTCTGACTTTTTCTTGTGTATGTACATGCATGTACAAATGTGTGGACGGTGGGCCCAAATTAGCCCCTGTATTGATTTGCATTTAGCGTTGAATCATCACCAACATTCAGACGAGAAAACAACGGTCAGGATCAACCAATCAAGGGGTTCTTAGTGGGACCCGCTGTGAATTAGTGGCTCTTCTCGTGCTTGCATGTGCTCGAAAATTCGATGAAGCAGCGCTGCTGTCGGCCCAAGAATCTGGCTAGCAACTTTACTGTTACGTGTCAGAGTATTAGTGGTATGTATGTACTCTCTGCGAGTACAAAATAACAAATCCAACGGCTTGTGCGATTTCATGGCTCCGAAGAGATCAGAAATAGTTGGAGCCCAAAATCCAACGGCTTGTGCGATATCTTGCCTCCGAAGAAATCAGAAATAGTGGGAGTCCAAACCAAGTTTATGTTTCGTGTAAATTACGCTTATCTCTTTTCATGATTTTAAAATTACATTAATTTTTTTAAAACTTTTTAAAATTATTATCCTCTTCTCTATTTTTTTTCCTGACAAGCTATAATTTTTTTTTCAGTCAATTTTTTTTTTAAATAACAAAATTATCTTTTCATTTTTTTTTTGTATTTTTTTAATTTTGATTAATTTTTTTAACCTTTTTTTAAAAGTTTTTTTTTATTTTATATAAATATAAATTTAAAATAAATAACTCGTTTTCATTATATATAAAAAAACGTTAAGGTTTTAATCAATATTTTATTTGAAAATGAAAAAAAAAGGTCAAAAATAAAAAATTGTACAAAAAAAAAATAGAAAGACAGTTTTATCATTTTGAATAAAAAAAATTGAATGAAAGGGATAATTGTAGTTTATCATAAAAAGTATGAGAAGTTAATATAATTTCATAAACTTCAAGAAAAGTAGTTCAATTGCCAAAAATATTAGAAAAATTCAATATAATTTATTCTTATATTTTTAAAAAATATAATATTTTACGACACATGTATTTGTGCATATATGTTAAACATATATTCATATGAGTGTTATGATAGTGGGTCCCACGATTATGTGAGTATACGTACATAAATACACGTGTTACAAAACATTAATTTTTTTAAAATATAATTTTGCATTGAAATTTACAAGTAAAATAATAGTTTGAAAATTTTAAAATAATTAATTTTTGAATTTTTTTTATCTTTTTATAATTTTTACTCATGTACCCTTTATTAATATATTACTTAAAGGACAACAACATGAAAATTTTAAATAATAATAAAAATTAAATTTTTATATTTTAAATTAAAAAATTATCATACTATTACTTTTATTACATATTTAACACTGAACCTTTTTTTATATTATTAATTACCAAAGACTTGTTCATATTCACTAGGGGTGTACAAAATAATCTAGAATCGATCCAAACTGACTTTAATGGATTTGGATTGATTTAGGTCAAAGTGAGTTTCGGTTAGAGAATCGAAAAATCAGATTGAAAGTTCAAGTTACCTGATCCAACCCGATAACTGAAACCATAATTTTTTTTTATCAACTTTTTTTTTTCGAATTTATTTAAAAAAAATTAAAAAAATTTATTGACTAATTGTCATAGTCTCTTTAATTTGCTTTTATATTTGTATCACAAAAAATATACTCCCAATTTTTATTTCCTCTTGAATTCCTTCACCCAACTCGATGGATTAAAAATAATAATAGAAAATATAATTTTAAGTTTACAAATTTTGTTTTAATTATCTAATATAATAATGAGTATTTTATTTTTTTGTATTATGATTTTAAGTCACAAATCAGCGAAACACTTGACAAATCAAATTATTTGTAACAAAAGAAATTATAAATTAAGTTATTAATTTTTGTTTTTCAAAATCACTATTATAACAATATTTTTTTTATTATCAAAATATCATAAATACTTAAATAAATTATTTTTTATTATATATATATATATATATCAAGAATTAATTTTATATTTTTGATTTCAGTAAAAAAAAAAAAACTGAAGCTACTGATTGAACCTAAAAATGTTTCATTTGAATTGAGTAACGTCTAATCATTCACGATTTCAATTTTATTTTTTTAAAACTGTTTTAAATGAAGTCGACTTTGATTCTGCTTCAATTCAATCATGTGTGCTCCTAATTATTGACGTCCGTATATGTACAATCGTGTGGAGCACTTTCTGGTGGGCCCAAATTAGTCATTTAATGTTTGACATTAGCATCGAACACCATGATAAGAAACAACGGTCAGGATCAACCAATCGGAGTATAGTTCGGAATAAGGAATTCTCTTAGTGGGACCCACTGTGAATTTGTGGTATCGACAGCTTTTTTCCGTGCATGCATGTGCCTGAAATTTCGATGAAGCAGCGCCGCTGTCTGTCCGAAATTTCGAAGAATCTGACCAGGGAATTCTCTGTTACGTGTCCGATTGTTATTGGTTGATATTTTCAACCTTTACTGCGCTGATTCTCCTTAATTAGCCGGACCTACAATTTCCAATCTCTTGACATTAGAGGAATCTCAGTGTCACGGACCGAGTCATATTTGAGTTGATGAGAAATGTGTGTAAATTAAATTATGAGTATAAATTTTTATAATTAATATTAATATTATTTTAAATTAATTAATTAAAATTTAAAATCTGAAAGAGACCACTAACTCATAAACCTTCATTAATTCCATTTCTATAATATCATGTTTTGTTTTAATTATTACGTAAAACTGACATAAATTCTACATAAATATTTGACTATAAATGATAATATCACATGTAATATTCTTACTAATTTTTTAATAAGTATTATAATATAAATATATATATATTATATGTAATACTATATATTTTATGCAACAATAAGAAAGTAGGAAAGTTTGGAACGCCAAAACAAAGCGGCATTTAATTCTGTGATGATGCCCAACGGGCAGTCTGACAATAATCCGATTATTTAAGCAAATTAATGCATGTTGCTTTTTATCTTCTCGTGTTTGCAAACTTACAATCAATCAACATTTGCTATGTGAAGAGAGAGAGTCACATGGATGTCTGCACACGTGATGGTGACACTAAACCAAAAATGAGGACCACGCAGAAACCAAAACACAACCTCTTGTCACTTGTCAATGAAATTTGTTCTATTTTTTACAACACCATTTGTTACATCATAGTTTGTATACACACACTACATGTGTGTGTATATATATATATATATATATATATATATTGTTGCCCACTCTCACTCTTACATTCTCACTCTTACATTGGCTAGAGTCGATACTGTAACAACAAATAAGTATTCAATCGTCTTATTTTCTATGAGACAACTTTTATGAAAGGACATAATCGTAAAACCTAATAACAAAGTAGATAATACTTTGCATACGAGTCTATGGTGGATGGACGAAAGTGTAACAATAACTTAGCGTTATCTGTGAAAACACTTGGTCATGTACCCGTTCTCGTGCTCTCGCAATTGCAATTGGAGGCAACTGTTGCACACTTTTAGTTCCACATCGGTTAGGAGTCAGGCACTACGACAGTAAAAAAGCACCCAGTCGCCTTTTCTCCTGTGAGGCGCCTTTTACGGAAGGACAAAGACGTGAAGCCTAAGGATAAAACGGATAATACCTCGCACAGGAACCTACGGTGGACGGACAAAAGTATAGCAACATATATATATATATATATATATATATGTATTGTGTGAGAGAGTTGGGTCTGCATTGTTTGATAAAATTATTTCAAACATCTTCTTCAAATTTAAAAATAATAAATCATATATTTTTTAATATTTTTATCCTAATCATCTTAATTTTTAAATTCACTATTCATTTTCTAAATTCTTAAATTTTTATTTTAAAAAATAAAAAAATCACGAGTCAATCTCTAGATTTTGACATTTTTAATTCTTCATCTTTGAATTTATTTTCATTTTGACATGAATAATAAATTAAAATATTTTTTTAATCTTTATTAATATACTCAAAATGATTCTTTCCTTAAGATCAGTACACGTGGTAAAAAATTAAGTAAAGTTCTATCCATTTATTTGGTAAATCAAACGACTGGTCTACTAGGACAGTTCAATAACTCCTTAGGTTAGTTCAAAAAGTGTGATGACTCCGGACTCCTATTTCTGCTCTGTCAACATTACCTCGCAAGCAACTACGGGCATTAGAACAATTGATAAAAAAAGGAAAAAAATTACCTCCTGAGTAACTGCAGACATTAGAACTGATCAATTATATTCAATATTAAACGAATCATTCTAAATCTTTAGATCTAAGTTCTACGCATAGTCGAACATAGAAACTGCTTCTGATAATAATCACAATATCAAGATTCTCTTATAAAATCTGATCAAAATGGCAAGTATATTGTTTATAAAAATGGTGCAAGGTACGTCCTAACGCTAAATTTATAAGATAGTTGGCATCACAAAAAAATATCATATTATTCTGTTTTTTTTTTACTTGACCATCGGAACGGTTATCACCATTACTTTTCTGATAAACTTTTCAATTGTTTTACAGAAATTTTCAAGGAGATATCATTCATTGATTCGACGACACCAAATCTTACCACAACATATATATTAGAAGATTGCAAATGAAGAACTATTTTCTTTCTTCTTTTTTTTTTTTTTTAAATAAAATGGGTGAAATTAGTTTTTCCATTCCATTTCTGTATTTTATATGAAAATGGGTGGGAGATGCTCAATTTGGAAACTCAGTCATTGGCAACTCATTGGACCATAAGACAATGAATTGGGTCACTTTTAGTTATGAAGTAATGAGTGCTAACCCACTGGCCATAGCCCATCAGAGATGGCTTAAACTTGTACAGTTTTCAACCAGGCCCAATTAGCGGAGGGAACCATGGGCCGGGCTCAATATTAAATTAGAGGTCCTATATTCTACTCGGCTCAACTCTCTCTATATCTATACATGCACACTATATATCCAAAAAAAAGTAAACCATAAGTTTTGTACTATAATCATAAAATTATGACAAATGAAACTTCACGAGAAGGAGCTTGAACCTTCATGGTCTGGCCCAGTCTGAAAATCAAAATTGAACAGGCACAGAATATCAGGGCCATCACAAACTCTATGGGCTCACATGCTTCTCACAAGCCCACTAGCCCACTCAGTATCTGTGACTGGATTATTTAATTAACCGACTTGGGGATGCAAAAAAGCCCAAACAGTTTATAAGCTCGTAATAAATTAGCAAATCATTAATTTGTTTTGGAATTGATAATCTTTTGCTAACAAAATTAAAGGGAATAATTGTATACTTTGAAAATTAAAGATATATTACTTAGTGTAAAGATAAAATATTCAGATTATCATGTATACGTAGCATATACTGTAATACAGCAGGGAGTTAGGACTTCGTTTGGCTGTACATTCCTTGAACAAAATCTCAAAATATTATATAATATAAAGTTTTTTAAGAATATTTTTTCTTTGGACTCCTTGTTTAATTCATTATCACTTTATATCAATTATTTTATTTTTTTATTAAAAATATTTCATATTTTTTTAAGTTTTAAATTTATTATTAAACATTTAAACAAAATTGGCCCTTCCTATAATAAATTGCTGGCTCCATAGATGAGATTGAGCCCCAGCCACAATAAAAAATAAAAAAAAACCTAAAAATAGGCTCAATCCAACAGATTGTTCTCAAGGAGAGATTAGCTGGACTTACTTAAAAGAGTTATTCTTGCAGTGATCTAAGCAGTATTTCCAGAACTGAAATATAAGTTATTATATAACAGTTGCCAACAAATCTAACTACAAATTCTTCTCAACAACTTTAACGAATATATATATATATATATGTTTGTGTGTGTATAAGTATTGTTATCCTCTCCTTATTTTTTCTTGGCATTTTATACGTATTATTTACATAATTGAGAGGGGAAAAGTCAGTGCTGCTGTTGTCAGCTGATCCATCAGAGTGTTCCTGCTACAATCAGCACAACAAACAAGGCGTGGAAGGACTGACCTAACAAACATCATTGACCCCACCAACATTCATCTTCAACTCCATACATATATCTATCATCACTCCTCAAACTATCCCCATAAGCTCAACTCCCTTCTCCTCCCCCATACAAAACCCTAAAAATGATGTCAAATCTGAAATGGGGTTTTGTGCTTTATGTGTTTATTTTCATCAAGCTCTACACAGGCAGTTGTAATACAAGTGGTTCCTCGGACCCAATTGCCCAACAACGGTTGGACAGAGTTTTAGAGCTTCCAGGCCAAAGATTCAATGTCAGCTTTGCGCACTATTCTGGGTATGTCACAGTCAACGAGGAATCTGGGAGGGCTCTGTTTTATTGGTTCATTGAGGCTGTTGAGGACCCTTCGTCCAAGCCTCTTGTTCTCTGGCTCAATGGAGGTCAATCTTCTTATTTCAAATGTACCCTTTTCATTTTTTTGTCATATTGTATTGCGTCAGTGGAAATTTATATTGGGGTTGTTTTTACTTCTTGATTCTAAATGTTATTTGTTACTGGAAGTGATATCGGTAATTGGCGATGACTTCTTCATGTATTGATTTGTCACTCCCGTATTTTTGGAACAACTATACACTTTTCCAACATGTTTTTGCAGTATGGATATTTTGTAATTCTTCACTACTGTTTAAGGAATAATTTGGAAGAAATAGTTTATGGGAAAGGTATATACTTCCCTCACTTTCTCTAAATGAACACACAAACATATTTGTATGCATCTCATTGTATGTATAACTATATTTCCATATGCATATTAAGGTTATGTATGCTGATACCTATGTACACATGTAGATATATATATATATATATATATTTCATGTATATATACACACTGCACACACACACACACACACACATATATATATATATATATATATATATATGACAGCCTGTATGCATATCTAGTCATTCATTTATATTCACGACAGTTCTGATGTGCAGTTCTCTTACATTTATTAGTCAAAGGGTGTAAGTTCTTTTGATGAAAATTTCCTGAAATTAATGTTTCTTTGCTTTCTCTCCCTTCTGCTATTTAACATAGGTTGTATTTCTTTTCTGTTTTTTTTTTTTTTTTTTCCCTTTTTGGTTTCTCACCGCATTTGATATTATTATTCAATTTTGAAGAAAAAAAAGGTGGTTTCTGACACAAAAAACTGTTTCTATAGGACCTGGATGTTCATCAATTGCTTTTGGGGAAGCTGAGGAACTCGGGCCTTTTCATATTGAGAAAGATGGGAAGACTCTTTATCTAAACCCATACTCTTGGAACCAAGGTATATATTATTTTATTAATTTTTCAATATCAAAACAGCTCTGAAAGCACTAAATCTTGTCTGTGCACTCTTATGATTAATGGGTGAGAGAAATAGTATTAAAGTTTAAATTCATGTTGAACAGATATTTGGTAATAGTTGTTATGGATCATGTTATTTTGAGTGTAACTAAAGATATCTGATTCTAATTACATTTTGCCTCAAGATCTGTTAAGAGCAAGTGTGTCACATTATCAATTACGTAGAAGTCACTTCCAGTAGATTGCAGACATCCTGTTTGACAATCAAATTCAATATCTCCTCTGACTGCATCTCATGCTTTTGTTATAATGAATGCATAATAGATTCATATCCAGTTCTAGTTGCCTACAGATACATAAACAAATATTTACATATTGTTCTTTGAGTATCAAATAGTTGTTAATCAAGAATGAATTTTTGCTGGCTGTTTTGTTATCTTCTATAAGATTTTATATATTTCTTGTCTTGTTCTCTCTCTCTCTCTCTCTCTCTCCCCCCCCCCCCCCTCCCTCCACTCCCTTTTTTGTTTTTGTACATGTGTGTTATTGTTGTTAGCCTCAGTAACTAACCAACAATCATGCTTGGGAAGTTAACTTCAAAAGTAAGCTTTGCTGTTTTGATGTCATGCCAGTTTTTTACTTGTGTATATTGCGCTTTAGTTTTTCTGGTGATTATTACTTATGTATCTTGCACTTTAGTTTTTCTGATAGACTAAGTAAAAGCACATGATAGTACTTATGATCTTTATGCACACAAGTGTCTAATTACTTTCATCATTTTGCAGTTGCCAATATATTGTTTCTTGACTCCCCTGTTGGAGTTGGTTTTTCATATTCGAACACTTCCTCTGATGTTCTGAACAATGGAGATGAAAGGACTGGTATTACTTTGGCCTTTGTTTTTTTGTGTTATATAATCCTGCTTCGAAATGCATATCAGTGTTGCCATGCCCATGCACATTTACCTTATTATCCACTGGGTTGCAGCTGCGGACTCGCTAGCATTTTTACTAAAGTGGTTTGAGCGTTTTCCCCAATACAAAGGAAGGGACTTCTATATCACGGGAGAGAGTTATGCAGGTATGACTGTTCATCTATTTGTTGTTATTTCATCGTACCACAAAAACTTTGCTTTGTGCATACAAATTCAAATGCAATGGTGAAGTGAAAGGAATTTGTTAGATTTCCTGGCTTGGTCATGGTTGCCTGTTTGGATAATTCTGGTCGTATGATATATGGGCCTTTGCAAGGATAATTTATTGTTAGGTTGGAATTTGATGCATTTGGGTTTTAAAGCTGTATTACTTGATCTCATGTTACTCAAGCTAAAAATATCTATGATTAATATCATGCAAAAACTGTCTTTTTTTTTTTTATAAGCATCATGCACTCAAGCTAAAAATATCTATGATTAATACCATGCAAAAACTGTTTTTTTTTTTTTTTTGTTGCAAGTATCATGCACTCAGGCTAAAAATATCTATGATTAATATCATGCAAAAACTGTTTACAAATGCATGCCATTGAAAATGAGTCAAGGAAAAAAAAGGAAAATAATAAAAAACAAAAAAGAAGTCCCAGGTTTTTTTGGGTCTCTTCTTGTACACGGGTTTCACCCCCCCTTGGGCGGTCTTTAATACAACTTTACTTATAAAAAAAAAAAGAAAAAAAAGGATGTCACAATTGCCTAAAATGGATAGGATAGGCTAAATGAACTTGACCTATTTTTACACTCCAGTAGATAATGCACAAAGAATAAAATAATTAAGATGATAGAGAGAGATGAGATTAGAAGTCGTTCAAATCCCAAGAAGATCATTAATATGCTTTTTGAAGACTATTATCTTAGTAGGAATTGCATAGGCTCTCCGTCTTTTGGGTCTTCAACCACCACCAATATGTGAAGGACTTTGAGGACTGGACCTTCCTGAAGTTTTAATTATGTTATGAAATTTGTCATATTTTCTAGAGTGCTAAAGATGTCATGGTCTTGGCAAAAACTAAATGGTGCATATAAACACTCTTCCTATTGAATTCTATTTTTTAGCCTCATAGAGATTAAGAGAAGTGGGAGAAAAGGAAAATGTAGAGTAGAAGAAAGGAGTGTGAAGAGGAGAGGATTTCTAAATTGTCTTTGTTTGATGGCACAAATGAAAGTTGGGAAAAAAAAGAGAAAAATGAATGAAAGGAACTTAGGGGTTCTTTAACTTTCCTTTCCTTCTAAACCTCTCCTATTCTAGAGGGCAAGGATCAAAATTTTCTTTGTTTCCATTGAAACGGCCAAAGCATTTCCATTTCTCAATGAATTCAAAAAGAAATACAAGTGGTAAATCGAAATTCACATGTTTCTATCATCGATATTTCTCTTTCATGCTGGTAATAATTTCAAAAACTTGTAAAAGGCAATATCAATTTTTTCTCAAATGAAGGAGGAGATTATAGGATTAAAACCCAAAAATGCAAGAAGATATTTTTATTTTTTTTAGCTGTAGTAAATAATGAGTAGGAGAAGTACTGGAAATGAGGAGGTTGATGAACATTTTATTGTAATACATTTTTTTTATAAGTAAGATAATTCATTAATAGGCACCAAAGGGTGCACCCAAGTACAAAAAGTATATACAAAGCATACTATGCTCCCACTCTCATGGAGTACAAAAGTATATACAAAGCATACTTCCTATTTGTTTTACTTAAATAGTTTTTTTCAATGTAACTTGTGTCAGATTATCTACTTAAATACTTATTACATTATAGTTTTGCATTTATTTGTAATAATTTCACGTGCTTATTAAAAATTATAATTATTCATATTATATGATAACAATTGTCTCTAAAATTTTTTGTACTTGTTTCTTTACTAGCTTGTTTGGTATTAATAATTAATTCACGTTTACGTTTACTTCTCAATTTTACACCGTATCCTCTTCTGTGGATGTGTAGGCCTAAAATATTTTCAATTAGTTAGTTAGTTATAATGCTCATCTTCACATATTCTAAAATGTTCCCTAAACATTTCTATTTCTTGGATGACCAAAATGATACTTCAAAATGAAATTATGATCTTTGCTGGAGGGAGAATTTTAATTGAAAAAAATAAAAGTCTCTTTTTTTCTCTTTTCATTCCCAATGTAAAACCTGTGTTTTAATATTTTACTATAAACCCTTTTATGTGCCTTGTATTTCTTATTATCACCGTAGCCGACCGAAACTCACTTTATACATTTATTCTCAAATAGACAAACTTTAAATTGTGGTTGAGATATTGGATGGCTCTAGAAAACAACATCAATAGTTGGCCTCATGTGCCCTTTAGAGAACCCAAAAAAGGAAAGGAAAACCTTTAATTGGATATATTCCATCAATTTGGATATTATAGCATCTGACTATTTTAATTTCTCAGGAGAGGTGTAGGTCGAATAGAAATTAAAGGCACTGTTTAAATTGAGGGAAAGATTTTGACTGTTATTGACCCCCCACCACCTCCAAAATGGCTTAAGCTCTTTAGTATTACTTTCTGTTTGATGACTTGATAGGTCTACTGTTATGATTTTGACTGTTCTACTATGCTCCACTTCCAGGACATTATGTTCCTCAGCTAAGCCAAGCCATTGTGAGGTACAATTCAGCTGCAAGGGAAAAATCAATCAATTTAAAGGGTTACATGGTATGGGATTTTTCTAGCAATATTAAAGATAGAAGGTTATTGTCCATTATGGGAACAAATTAAATGCAATATATACATTAATGCAGGTGGGAAACGCTTTAACTGATGATTATCATGACCACTTGGGACTTTTTGAGTTCATGTGGTCAGCTGGTTTGATTTCTGATCAAACGTACAAGCAGCTGAACCTTTCTTGTGATTTTGAGCCATTTATACGCAACTCAGAGAGCTGTGATAAACTTCTGGATATTGCTAATGAAGAACTTGGAAATATTGATCCGTATAGCATCTTCACTCCTCCCTGCACTGCCAATTTTAGCTTATCAAATAAGCTGTGGAAAAGATGGCATGTACGTTCAAATATCTAAATAATCCATTTAGTAGAGTATTGCTTCTAACTATAATTTTTGAGTTGAATGATTTTCATGTTCAGGCGTTATGCACATAATAATGGGGTGTTCGAAGATTCATTACATAAGACCACTCTGTTCCAGTTTCCAAATATTTTCGACAGTTTCTCCTGGTGGAAACCTATTCAAATTCACAAATTTATGAGATTTTTCAACTGCCTTATTTTGGTTCATGTTTGCAAGATACAATTTGGTTGTATGTGCCATGGTTAAGAATTGATTATTTCGGTTACACTTAGTTCATTAACATGTTATTTCTTAACTGCAACATTCTATTCCATACAACTTCACTGGCCTGATAATTATTTTATAGAATTTATCTTTCAATTTTAAAATTATATAACAATCACACTATATGCCAGACACAGTTAACCATGCTTCTTTAATTCTATGATTAACATCGTCTCCAATTTCTCCTTCCAGATGAATAAGTGAAGCTAGATACTGAAAATTTTCACTATCTATCACTTTCAGTTATTTAATTAGTGTGGGAATTAGCTTTGTTGTAATGGCACCACGGTTACCACACAATACTGGAAGTCTCTCCATCCTTCTCCTCATCCAAGCTTCCCAGACTTTTCCAGTCCTCAAGGAACTGTATATAGGTCCAGGGATGAAGATCTATAATAAGTAGAGAGTCAAACTTGCTTAACATCAACCCATTTCCTCTGCAGGTTAGATTTTAATTGAGGTCCCTTACCCTATAGTAGACGAGCAATTTTAGGAGATGATTCATTTCAATTTAAGTTTTTGAGTTCAGGATAAGAGTCCAATTTGTCATTGGTTCTCATACTATAAAAATTTCCTTCACTGTTTGGATCACTGCACATAATCTTTAACATCAATATCATGAATATGAAATGTTTGTCGACTACTTTGACCCTACCACATAAAATTATGATTTTAGCTCTATCAACTAAAGCTTGAATGAGATTGTTTTATACTTCTACTTAGCATGATGTTAAGCTTTCATAAAGCTCCTTTTATTTTCTTGAATTGATTTGCAATGTTGAGTGGACCCTTAGAGTCACCAAACATGAGCCTGTAATTGAAATTTAAATCCTTGCTTTTGAAGAAGGGTTTTGCGAGTGCTGCTGTAGTGTTTGAATATATATATATATATTATATATATATTTTTATATATATATATATACGCACGTATATGTGTGTGTATATATTTTTCTGATTATTAATGAAATATAATGTCATCTGATAGATGATTGGTCGCATCAACCAGCAGTACGATCCATGCACTGAGAAGCATTCAACTGTCTACTTTAATCTACCCGAGGTTCAAAAGGCACTTCACGTTCATCCTGGAAGCGCACCATCTAAATGGGAAACCTGCAGGTAGATCTATTTTTTTAAGATATAAAATGTTGATCATATTTCTACCTCAGATTGCAAACAAAAACAGTGTTCGGGACAACATTAGTAGATAACAATGTCTGGTTGGCTCAAAATCCATTTTTGAGTCAAGGACTATGTTTCCAACACCAATGATAATTACTAGTCACAAGTTAGTGGAGCGATATCTTTCTCCTGCTCGATATGAATTGAATATATATATATAGAGAGAGATCCGAAGAAGCATAGACACGGACATAGATACGACACAACAGGACACGACACTGATATGTCAGGGACACATTGAATATAATAAAAACTTAACATTATTTCAATCAAAATTGGCACAAAGATGCACAAATCATTACAATATTATTAAGATATCAAATACTTGTACTAATCGAAAAAGATATCAAAATAAGAACTTCATTTAATCATCAACATCCGTGATCCAAGTTCTAAAACAAATATGCTAACTACATAAAACACACACACACACACACACGCACGCACATAATTATATGTCTATAACTCAAAAGAAAAGCGGAGAAGAAGAAGAGAAAAACAGGGAAAATCCATGCTTTATAGAAGAAACCTATTTGGCGGGAGTGGGGGGAGATCCTGCCATCTTTGGTGGGACATGAAAAACATGTTCAGACAGAAGCATATATAGCAACCATCCAATGAACTTAGAACTCGTGGACAAATTTGTGGAAAGTATTGTGTGTTGTGACTATGAGAATATATTTTGAAACTTCGATTGTTTGACAACTCACTATTGGGATGGTAATCCAAACCTGCATTGCACATGACATTTGAGTTGTATTCCATCAAGTGTTCACTAAATGCAATTTAAGATTGTTTTTCTTCTATCATTATCCTATATAATATCCTGTTGCGGTATTTAAAAGTTTTAACTGATCAAGTGGCACATAGATGTGTGTTTGAATGATATTCCAACCACTTTGACCGTTTTGCAGTGATGTGGTATATGCTACTTGGAAGGATTCTCCTAAGTCGGTGCTGAACATCTATCACGAGCTTATACATTCAGGACTTCGTATTTGGATATTCAGGTTTTTCTCAATATCCAGCATAACTTTCAATAAGTATACTGCATATGAGTCTGCTTTCCCATTTGGCTTGCAGTTGCATTTCATATATTCCACTACTTATTTCATTGTACCATAAACTTATTAGCCCCAGTGTTGTTTCAGGAAATCAATTTGCAGTTTTTTCTTGATTATTCTTTCTTGGTTCTGTATGCAAATAGTTTTCTATTTTTGCTTTTATATTTCTTTTTCCCCTGTATAGTTCTTTTCTTTAGTCAGTTCCCTTGAGCCGTGTTGAACTGAGGAGCATGAGCTGTGTGGATATGAACAGCCTTGCTTTATGGGTAAAATGATGGCTGATTAAAGGAGGATTTGTCATAGAGTGAGTACAGTTGATATAGGATCTTCAACTAATGGTGGCAAGCATGGTATGGACAAGATAACGAATAAGTCTACATTAAAATCTAGAGGTAGCTCTTGATAAATTTTTTTTAAGAAATTTCTTATCAAAAAATTTAAATGTTTAAAGAAATTGTAGAAAAATGAACAACAAGAGAGCAATACATGAGTATTTACGTGGTTTAGCTATTTAGGTCTACATCCGCATGAAATGTCAGATATTCAGGCTGCGTTTGGATAGTGATTCAGATATGATTTTTTGTAAAATGTTTTTAAATGTGTTTCAAAATTTTGTAATTGATTTTTTAAAAGCTGTGAAAATACGTTTGGATATGATAATCTAAATTTAAAAAAAATATATGAAAATGTATTTGGATATAATTCCAAAAATAAAACTTTCTTCACCTTTTTTATATATTAATATCAACATATGTTAATCATCATGATAAAACCTCATACAAGAAAGACATCAAGAGTCAAAACTTTTATGGTTAAGTCAAATGAGCTCACAAACCATGTGCTACATTGAATCCCAGTCCAAAAGAATCCTATCTTTCACTCCCTCTCTAGCAGGCATCCACAAAGACCACCACCCACCTCCATCACAACACAGCACCACCACCCACCTCACCGGCGTACACCACTAAGACCGATTGAAAGCCACCACCTATGGTAAGAAATAATGTTTGCTATATGTCTCTATTTCTTGTACATATCCTTAATATAATAAACTCTAGAGATTAGATTATGCTATGTGTCTCTATTTCATGTAGATGTCCTTAATATAACAAACTCTAGAGATTAGATTGACAAATCTGTAGCTCTAACACTCCCTCTAAAGATGAGCATGAATCCCACTAAATGATATGTTGCTTCGACTACTGATTTCTCTTTGTTGCTTCGACTACTGATTTCTCTTTGTTGCTTTTGCTTTGATATACAACTCTTACTTATCAAAAAAAAGAATGGGAAAATAATAAGATAATTAGATAAGCAAATTACTTTAAAAAAGCTTCAACTTCTTGAGCCTGCAAACAGAGTACAAAGTGGGACTAAAATTATCTTCCAGTACAATATTGAATCCGAAGGTGTTGAAGTTGAAATATAGTATTTGTATACTGTTAAACCACCAATTCGTCTAAAAGCTTAAGCTTAAGCTATTAGAGCGGGTGTAACTTTAATATTATATTCTCTAACACGCCCCCTCACGTTTGGCCAGTTTTGAGCCTACATATGTTAATTCATATTTTTAGGGTGACTGTGAGATTTGAACTTAGGACCTTTGGCCTGCTCTGATACCATGTTAAACCACCAACTCATCTAAAAGCAGAAGCTATTAGAGAGGGTGTAATTTTAGTATTATATTCTCTAACATATACTTTTAGGGTTTCTAAGAGAAGAAAGAAGAGACAAGAGTATTTTTTTAAAAAAGAGGGTGGAATAATACGTAATCCCTACACCTCTGTACTTTTGTTATTGAGTGTGATAAACTTGCAATAATGCCATTATCAACATACTTCTAATATCCTAAAACTCTCCCTCAACCAGGTGCATAGATATTACACATGCCCAGCTTGCACAAAATATTATGGAACACCTTACTCAGTACTCCCTTAGTCTACATATCAGCCAGTTGCTCTCCAATTTTCACAAACGAAGTAGAAATAATACGAGAGTTTAACTTTTCTTTATTGAAATGTCTATCCACTTCAATATGCTTAGTACGATCATGTTGAATAGGGTTATGGGCAATGATAATAACGGATTTGTTGTCATAATAAGGCCTCATCAAACCACTAGAATTGAAACCAAGCTCTCCCATCATAATTTTTAACCACAAGCGCTCACACACCCCATGTGCCATAGCTCTAACTTTCACCTTAGCACTGGATCCGACAACAATTGTCTGTTTCTTACTGTGGCAATGCAATGTCCAGATGTGGATCTCCTATCTTGGACTAATCCTGCCAAATCTGCATCTGTATATGACTCTCAAATCTAGGTGATTATTTCTAGAAAATAGTAGACCTCTCCTTGGTGCTGAATTTAAATACCAAAGAATTCTAAAAACTACTTCTAAGTGAGATGACCGAGGAGAGTGCATGAATTGATTCACCACACTCATAACATAGGCAATATCTGGCCGAGTATTTGAAAGATAAATTTGCTTACCCATAAGTCTTTGGTACCTACATGCATCGACAACTGGATCATTATTATCCTCTCTAAGCCTATGATTTGGCTCAATTGGCATATCACAAGGCTTGTAGCCAAGCATTCCAGTTTTCTTCAACAAATCTAACACATACTTCCATTGAGAAATAAAAATTCCCCTTTCAGATTTTGCAACCTCTATGCCCAGAAAGTACCTCTAATCACCTAAATCCTTTATCTCAAACTCCTTAGCTAAAAAAGACTTTAACGCTCATACTTCTTCAACATCATTCCCAGTTATGACTATATCATCCACATAGGCTATGAGCACTATAATCTTCCCTTGTTTATGTCTAATAAAGAGAGTGTGATCAGCCTGACTCTTCTTATATCCATACTTCTGTATAGCTCTACGGAATCTCTCAAACCAGGCTCTGGGAGATTGCTTCAAGCCATATAGAGCTTTTTTAAACTTCCAACTTTTCCTTCAAGAGACAGATGAAAAGCCAGAAGGAACATTCATAAAATTACAAACTCTTCTAAAGCTTAAGCTATTAGTGAGGGCATAACTTTAATATTTTATCCTCCAAAAATTATGATAGGTTATGCTCACAAGTTGCCTGCACCTCTTTGCCTGTGTTCCCCCCCCCCCCCCCCCCCCCCCCCCCCCCCACAATGCCAGACACTTATGTGGCACTCGGAGTCAGGACACATGCATTGCACTTCTAGAGACCTTGCACAATGTCCTTATGGGTCTTAGGGGTAGAGGTCTCTAGAGTGCTTAAATTCTTGGATAATTTTCTCTAGTTGTTATGGTCTTACTGTGATTTGTGTGGAGTTTTCTATTCTGTATGTCTTGAGGGTACACAGGCTTTTCTCTTTTTTGCTTTTGTCCTCAAGAAAATTGTGTTCTCATTTTAAAGAGAGACAGAGAATCATTGAATGTTTTTTCTTATGAGTAGATAAAACGAAATCGCTGGTCTCTATATTGTTGTCATTGGAACTTAGTGAGATCAGGGTTTGCATGAATTTGAAATCAAAGAAACAATAACTTTGAAGAATCTTTTAGCCCCGAACAAATAGTATATTGCGTATTAGTATTATGGTTATTTACTCTGGGGTCTTGTTTTACACATATTAAGAAGAACTGAATGTAAAATTTTATTCCCTCGAATGATGACTTTTAAATTAGTTCAACTAATTTCTCTTAGATTCTAATTGTCTAGTTTAATTAAATAACATTTTCTGAGTTATTTTGCACCATTTTGGGAGGCTGTCACAGCCACCTTAGACCAGTGAACCTTTTTTTTTTTTTTTAAAGTAATCTCATTCACTAGCACCAAGAGGGCGCAAGAAAACTAACTAGCTGTCTCCTATACACATATTTCCCCAAAAACTCTATAAGTCAATATCTATATAGAAAGTGTATGAAGCACCAGCTGTTTCAAAAACACAACATGGTGCTCTTTCCCCTTGAAGATCCTTTTGTTCCTTTCCTTCCAAATGTACCACATAACACATATCATTGCCATCCCCCAAATAGTCCGGGCTCTTTTCATGCTACACCCCCTTCGCTAGCATTTGAAAAAATCCATATAAAACCCGGCATGACCCATTTGATTCCAAAGATCACAAAAGAGAGGTTCAAATGTCCCATGCCACCGAACAAAATAGAAGGTGGTGTGATGGAGATTCCTCTGCCATTTTGCACGTATGACACCTATTGGTTGTCCTTAAATCTTCTTCAAATTATTGTTGTGAGGATGGCGTCCCAAGCAGTGGACCACCCGAAACATGCTACTTATAGGGGGGACCTAAGACTTATACATATCCAAGGTACACGTTTCCTTTGGTGGCCTGTGAAAGCCTCATAATAAGACTTAATTGTGAAGATACTAACAATCCCCTCCTCTCACCCTTCCATCTCTAGTGGACTTGTTGGTGAAGTGGTATATGGATTGCTTAGATAGAATTCAGTTGGTAGAGGTTGAGGGTTCAAAGCATTGAACCTGGGGCAAGGGTTCTTTTATCTTAACCAAAAAAGAATGAAAAAGAAAAAAAAATCAGCCTTTTTTTTAAAAATTAGCATTCATATTCCATTGTTAGGTATTATTGGTTTAGGGACATCATTGAACTGACAAAAAGATTGAACATGTCTGTCCAAGTGGCTATGGACAGTTTTCTAGGGTAATGATTTTTTTACCATTCATTTTCATTTCTTACAGTGGTGATACGGATGCTATAATCCCTGTTACATCCACCCGGTACAGTATAAACGCTCTCAATCTTCCTACCGTGAGTCCTTGGCATGCTTGGTATGATGACGGACAGGTAATTTACTATTCCAGTAACTTTTATTTTCATAAAAAAATTTCCAACAATTATTTGTTTCTCCAAGTGTTATTATAATAATGAATGGAAACATGTTTGTCCAAGCAACTATAAAATACATGCCTTGGAAAGCTACACCATGTATTGATTAATGTTAATCAAACCTGAAGCAATGACCACTGAAAATTAATGTGATGTTTCAAACAGGTGGGAGGATGGACACAAGAGTATGAAGGGCTCACTTTTGTTACAGTGAGGGGAGCAGGTCATGAAGTTGCGCTGCACAGACCCAAACTGGCTCTTACACTGATCAAATCCTTTTTAGCCGGAAACTCAATTGCAACATTGGAACTAGTCAGTGATTCTTAAACGCGTTCTTTCTTCTTCTTTTTTTTTTACCCGAAATGGAAGAAAGAAGTTTGTTGTGGGGATGCAATGTTGATGTAGCTGCCACAAAGCGATTGCTTTAAACCCAAGTAACATTACTTCTGGACACTTGTTTGACACTTTTACTTGAATAAAAGAGAAATTGAGGCTGGGTTGGCAACCCCGCTTCCAAATTTGTTACCTCAACTTCTCTTCTCATTTCTTCTGCATAATGTTTAATTTGTTGTGAGCGGAACAAAAACAGGGCAGGACCATGATTCAGTATAGTTTTTATATGATTCTGTCAATCAAAATTAACCAAAGTCTTTTAAATTGACAAGAAATCAAGAGAAGATTATTTTGCTCCTGTTATTGATTTTAACTTGTAGTTACTTGGGACGTAGACTTTCTGTGACAGTGGCCCAACCTTGCTTAGCCAATCAACCTTGAGATAGGTTGTCTTGTATCAAACAAGCCAAATCAACCTTGAGATGAGTTGTATTTTTGGGCTCCATCCTTCTCTAGATGTTATGCCGCCACTTCTCAACTTTGCTACAATAGCTTAGGCTATTGGTCACTTGAGCTGTGATTCCTATTAGCAAGGCTGCTAACTGCCATTATGAATAATGTTGAAGAATTTTGGACTAAATTTATTTAATGAGTCCAAAATCATTTATGCAAATTACTATGGTGTTTATTGGACTATATTTATTTGATGAGTTTTTGCAAGGAAAAAAGATCATATTTACTTGTTGCATTCGCGGAGTAATGCTATCTTTACTGTAAAATTTTACCAAATTTTTTTACTAGCTGACGTGACTGTTCGAGTGTTAGTCAATTAAACCTCTTGTTATATGCGGGTGTTAGTCAATTAAGCGCTTTTGTGCTAGTCAATTAAGCCTCCCGAACTCACCTGACATGATTAGTATTAAGAGACTGAATTCGCTAGCACATAAGCAGCCACGTCAGCAAGTAATTTTTTTTTGGTAAAATGTTAAGGTAAGGATATTATTACTCTTTGTGAAAATTAGTCTCGGAACCCTAAGGGGTCTATCTAAAAGAGTAGTCCTAATCTGTTTGAGGGATAGACCTAAATCTTCCGAAAGTCTCCTTAAGGAGATAACTCAATCTTTGGAACCCCGAGAAGAGGAAGAGGAAGAAATTTCACACAAGCCAATATGTGAAATTCAAATAATACATTTTGAAATATATTTTGCTTTTGTTAATTGAATTTGATTTTTAATACCTAAAAAGATGTTCCTGTCAATTTTTAAATTATAAAAGAATTAAATAAGGGAAATGTATTCACACTCCAATATGTTCACTTGAGCTCTAAAATATTTTTTTTAATAATTAAAATTGTATATTTTGTAATTCAAGTGAGCATATTGGGAGTGAGGATAGGGTTGAAATCTAATATGTTTTTTCTGGGACAAATTTGAATCTTACCAATATTTCAAATTCATTTGCCATCAATTTTTTATTCAAAATTTGTTTTATTGGCATGAATTTAAAGTTTTCAAGTTGGTCAAAAAGTTGACAATAATAAATTAAAAGAGATTTATATCTAAAGTTTATTAAAGTTTTTAAATTCATCGATGTTGACAATTACAAATGAAAAGAGAGTTACACTTAAAAAGTTTTTTAAGTTTATCAATGTTTACAATCATGAATGGAAAAGATTTTAATTAGAGGAGAAGACACGGTAAGTGGACAACTAAGATTTGGGAAAAATATCATATAGGACAATTAAAATTAGGGAAAAGATTAAATAGGATAATATTTTTTTAATATTATGACAATAGTAATTTCTTAATATATATATATATATATATATTTTCTTTTGATTTTCTACGAATTTATATGTTACAGTGTTTATTATTTTTTAGATAAATTATACATATTTCTCTTAAGATTTATGACAATTATACTGACATTTTTCAATGTTAATGAAATTATACTAATATTTTTTATTTTACATAATAATACACGGATACTTCAATTCAGTTAATTTTTTTTTTCAAAATAAAAAATTATCCATTTCATATTTTTTTTTCAATTTTTTTAATTTTAACCTTTTTTTTTTAAAATAAAAACCTTAAATTTATTTTTATTTAAAATAAAAATAAGTTATTTATTTTAAATTTATTTTTAAATAAAAAATAAAATCTTTAAAAAAATTGATCAAAATTAAAAAAATGTAAAAATAAATAAATAAAAGTATCAGTTTTGTCATTTTGAAGAAAAAAATTGATAAGAGAGATATTTATATATTATTAAGTAAAATAGAAAAAGTCAGTATAATTTTAAAAATTTTAAAAATAATTAATATAATTATCATAAATTTCAAGAAAAAATCAATGTAATTTATCTTTATTTTTTTAAACTGAATTCAATAAATTAACAAATTTTAAAATATGTTCAATTTTATATCATTTATCTCACAAATTAATCTCAAATTAATTTTTAAATGAGCCAATTATGATTTATGTTAGAGTTAAGGGACGGGACAATTTTTCTAAATAATTAATTTTTTTACACAAAATGAAAATGAAATTAAAAAATCCTACATTTAATTTTTAGAGAAATGAGGTACCAGAAAAAATAAATAGTTGACACATTATATTACAAAATTTTACTGGAGAGCAAAGACCCAAGAAGAGCTCAGTAATGGTGGTGATGTCAGGAACCAATTCCTTCAACAAGGAGATGGCCATCCGACGGCGGATTGCCAGCATGTAACTCTCTCTATCTATATGTATATGAATGTATATGTATATATATGCATCTATGTTTTACATTTATTTTTAGGGATTGCAATAAGATGAAGTAGCAGTACTCAATCGAGCCCTGAAATGGGGAAAACGTTGAGTAATAGGTTAAGATGTGCATAATATTAGCATTAATCCTAGCTGAGTCAGCCATTAACCGAGAAGCAGCGGAGAGCAGAATTGATTTCATTGGTCTTGGAACTGTAATAATTGCATTCAAATTTCATAACTCTGTGAGAACATGACGAGTTCCTTTGATCAGCTATTTGTAACACACAAGGTTAGGCTTGTAGAACTGATTGTTTATTAAGTGCTCGTAGATTAAATTGTTAACTTTTATTTTTTTCCTAACTTCGGCATTGCTGCAATAAATTATTCCATTTATTGTTATCTTTCACCCAAATTTATTATTACTGATTTGAAAGATGTAAAGAGAAATTTGTTGGTACGATTTTGTGAAACTCCAGTGGGTTTTGTGTTTTCATCGTATACTGGATAATGCACTTAAAAACATCATCTTTGTCTTTTCTGGTGTACTAGACACTTAAAAGAAACAAAAAACCGAAAAAACAACTTCCAGGCATTATATACCTTCATTGTTGTACACAGCAATGGCATAGACACCACCCCTTTTTAGAAGTGGGAAGCTCCCACTCCCAGTCTCAGAGAGGACTCATGTCTAAATATCCAAGCTTCCTATTTGAGAAAGAATTTTGTTTTATACTTCTATAGTTATTTCTATTTGATAAATGGGATCTTGATAATCCGTGTAGAATCGGGAGCAAAATATCTGACAGTCAATGCCAACATCTTGGTTGTGTGTGTGTTCAAATTTTTGCTTTTGCTTGAAACTCAAAACATTGGTTATCCATTCTCCCTTTGCTCTTAGCCAATATCTACAAAGCAGTAGAATTAAGTCCCATAAATTGGCAGTTTCAGATCCTGTTTTTCTTCTTAACTTGTTGTCGCCATTGCACAATTGCACAGATTTAATAAAAGAGAAGAGGATTTTCCATCACTAAGAGAATACAATGATTACTTGGAGGAAGTGGAGGACATGAGTAAGTTTGTTACTATCTTACTCTATATTCCAGAATTTGGAAGAGTTTTAGATTAATGAAACTACTTTCCTTTGCAGCTTGCAACTTGATTGAAGGTATAGATGTTCCAGCTATTGAAGCAAAAATTGCACAGTATCAGAAAGAAAATGCTGAACAAATAATGAATGCTCATGCTCGTAAGGTTTGTACTAAAATTGCTGAACTTTTTGTGTCATACTTTGACAATACTTCATGTAAAAAAGTTATGCTAAATTAGTGAATTCTGGACCTTTGCTACAAAATTTACTTTGAGGTTACTTATTCTGGTTATGTTGTTAAGATAGGCTGAAGAATATGCGGCAGCGTTGGCAGCAAGCAAGGGACAACCTGCACAGTCTGATAGTGATGTGGTGAGAATATCATATAGATTATCATTTCTTGTTTCTTACCTCAGGAAAAAAATTCAAGGAAAATATCCTTGCAAGTTATTTTCTTTTCTTGGATTGCTTTATTCTGTTGAATTTGAGATTATTGGTTGTTTAGAGTTTATATATCGATTTCTGGCTTTGCTTTAACATCCTATTATACAGTTGCAAGACAATCAGCCTATGATCATTTGGTTTTTCTCAATTGAACTCAATAAAGTCTTGTCCTGAACTGAATCTCTTGATTAGTTGGGTTTGACCACATGAAATCTATTTCGCTAGGCTGTCAAAGGCCATAACTTTTGTTGAACAACATGTTGCCATGTCTAACTTTGAATATATAGTTTTTCCTATGAACTTAAGAATGATTGATGATGTTGCCAATCTGAGTATTTCATAAGATAGTGGACTGTCTCTACTGAACACAGAAACTGATTAAATGTTTCAAAGTTATCTCAGAATTGTGAATTTCATTTGAACCCCCGACAGAAATAATCTAGATTACTTTATATTTTACATAGTGAATTCTGATCAAAATATGCCAGCTTGCATTTGCTATTTTTACTTGCACCTAATCCAGCAGAAGATGAACGTTTGTTGATTGTCCTTTGAAATGTAATATGGAAAACATTTGAGTGTAACATACTTTATGTTTTATTCTTCACGCACAAGGCAATAATTTTTATATTGTGACTGTTTTTCCTAGCTTTTAAGTGACACCAATTATAAGAAACAATGTTTGGAATCTTATACTTCAAGGTGAAATCCTTGGCACTTTGTGGTTTGAACGAAAGCTCCCACTGAATTAGATAATGGAAGTTTAAAGGCTTTGTAGCTAGTTTTGAAATTAAAGTTGCATTTTTGCCCACTGCAATTTGTCAAACTAAATAACTAATATTCATTTTGTTCTTGGCTTAAGCCAACTTGTTAGCAAATAAGGGAAACCACTATAAGCCATCATGTATTCATGATTGTGGTTGTGGCAATCCTGGTGTCTTCATTGTTTGGCATGACTATTTGTTCAATGCTTATCCTTTTTGACCATGCATAGAGTGCTAATACTGAGTTAGTGAATTAATATAAATTGGTGAGATTTATGCGTTATGATCTCAACATGATTCTTTTATTCATTTTTTGGGCTTAGTTTCCAGTTTCAATTCATTTTGTGCCAACCTTTTTCTTATTTCTATTTTTGTTTTTAAAGAGAAACAATAAATAAATCTAAAAGTAACCAAGAAGAGTGCAAGGAAAAGTAACACATTCTACAGAAGAAAACAAGCCACTAAAATAAAATGAAACAACCCCCCCCCCCCCCCCCCCTCCCCTTTCCCCACCCCCAAAAGAAAAAAAAAATCTACTACTAATTTTTTTGAGCAAGATGCATATGATGTGATGAGTGAGGTCTATGTGTTCTTCTCATGTACATGGGTGCATCCCTTTTTTATGTGCTCTTAGTAAAACTTTTACATATTGGAAAAAATTGCTGAAGAGTGGCAGTCCCTCTCTTAGACAAAAGATCAGCTGCCTGGTTCTCTGATTTAGGGTGCCCACTGATCTCCACTTTGAAGGATCTGACTTCAGCAAGTTTTGGTTGCATTTGACACTCAGTTTATTTGCATGAATTTGCTGCCCAAACAATGAAAATATCAACTTGTTTTTTTGCCCATTTTTCTAATTCTGAATTTATTTTCAACTGGATCTTGGCTACATTGTTTGAACTCAAATTCTGCTAGTGCATAGAGCTGTCAGATTTAAATTCAAAGGCTGCAGATGATGATCATTGATGACAAAAATAAATAGATAAATGAATAAGAACATTCAAGCACAATAGGCATATTGGTTATTATTGCTCAAGAAGTATGGGATCCATATCCTTTTAAATTAGATTAATATTCCTTTAGTTTTACACAAGTGCCTAAAAGTCTTCTTTTTTTTCTAAGAAAGCTAATCAAATACATATTGCGTTATATAATTATGCATTTAGCATGTTTTTGAGCTTGTTTGGGGTCTTATCCAAGAGACATGGTATAGTTTGGTGTAAAGTTTAGCTGGCAGTTTGTTCCTTTATGTATATTAAAGGAATAGCCAATCAAAATTTAATACATTGGATTACTTTCAAAAGCTTAAATTGAGTTTTGAAAGGTGAGAGAGTTTGGCCTTTCTCTCAAGTAATTCTTTTTCTTGGCTAGGATACTTTGCGGATTTAGAGTTTGGCTCCAAATGATGCTGAGTGAAATGAACAAACAAATAGCGATATAAAAACATGTGAGCATGGCTAGGGATGATATTTACCATTACCCAACAAGTGTGGGAGTAATAAACATGTCATAATGGATTAAAATTCCTCTAGTTTAAATTTGCAGTGCCTAAATGTTTTGATTTTGTATTTTGAAGAAAGCTTATATAAAATCTATTCTATGGCCATCAATGCATAGTTAGATGATGGTTTGTGCATGTTTCCAGCCTACTATCTAAAAGACTATTATGGTTTCTTGGGGATTGGGGAGAAATTTGCAATGACTTTATCACTTTATGTATACCAAACAGATAGTCTGGGAAGTTTTGCGCTTTAGCTCTTTGGATCACTTTGAGAAGTTTAAGTTGGATTTGACAGTTCAGGGAGTTTTTTTCTTAATCTTGAGTGTATTTTTGTTAAAATATATGCATTCACCAAGGGGGGTGCATACAGTTATATAAAAAAGATCCACACTATACAGAAACTTATAGATTCATGGCTCCCAAAAACTTTTGAAAAGATCTACTGCTCAGTTAGGTGACAAGTCCTATGAAGTTTCTGACGAGGGCAGTGGCAGGCATGAGCTATTCTAGATCATTGAGAGGGGAGCAAAGGTGGTGAGGAGAGTGTGGCTGACCCATTCGGAGTTAGAGTGGTTATGCAGGGTATTGGAGGAGATGTCAAAGGAGAAGAGGAAATGGTATTTTCCAAGGGCAATCCATGGCAGAGTAAGAAGCCTTTGGGTGTGGAGGCGCTCAAACCCTCAGGGGGAGTATATGAAGGTGGAATCGAGGGCAGGTGAGGGTCGGTGGAGCATCTTTATCCTTTGGTTGATAGCAGGGATGGATGGCTGCCGGCGGCCAAAGCTTTTCGCTGAATGGGTCTTTCGCATCCAAGGAAGATATCGGAAACATTGATAACACTTAAGGAGAAGTTGGCAATTTCGAGTTGGTCGGAGTCACACGTATCAGTGGAACTTGGAAGCAAAGGGGAATGGGAGGATGTCATGGTAAGGTTAAGTGATTGTGGATCTCCGCTGCACTATCTGCAGCGGTGTTTGGTTGGGAGAATAGGGTCTCTACAAATGCCGGTTCCAGTGAAGTTTAGAGTGCAGCAGTGGGTAGATTGCCTATGGGGGTCTCGGCGGGGGTGAAAGTGCTTGACATGCACGGTGCTTACTTCCTGTTTGAGTTTCCGTTAAGGGAAGAGGCTACCCGAGTTCTGAACACGAAGAGCTGGAAGGTTGATGGAGAGCCAATGTTTGTAGACTTCTCGGAGTGGCTGGATGCTGTGTTCGATCTGACGAGCCTCAAGAGGTTTGGGTGAGGTTTATGGGGCTATCAGCTTTCTTGTGGTCTCAGGGGGGTTTTAGGGCTTTGGGGGATTGTTGTGATAGATTCTTGAGGATGGTTGGGAATATGGAAGTGAGACACCATCTCTGGTGGGCTCGTGTTTTGTTTATGGTGACAAGGGATTCTATTCCGGCAACAGTGAGGATCAAGTCGGGTCTGTGGAGATATGAGATCCCAGTTTGGGCTGAATCGGGACCTCACCTTACGGTTTCTGGGGTGGCTGGAAATGGAGGTGCAACATCGGCAGAGGCAGGAACTCACCCAACCTATACAAGGTGCTGCTCGCTTTTGAGCGATTCAAGCTATCCACAAAGAAGAGTGTGTCCAGGAATCTTAGAATTCACCCTACCTGTCGATGAAAAAATGAGATTTGAAAGGACAGGGATGAGTGGCCGTGATGCGCGCAACATGCGTGTGGGTGAAGGGTTGTTGGGAGATGCGTTGAGGTCACGTGGCCAGAATAGGTACACCCAATCTGCGATAGATTGGAATTTTGAATTATCGAGGGGGACATGTGGAGGGAAATGGGGATTGGGGCTAGGGCAGTGTTCGTGGGCCTGCGAATGAGAGTCATCCTCTCTTAGCCCGAAGAGGTGGATCGATGTTGAGGGGGTTTGGGTCTAGAGGAAGGAACCAGGCCCAATTGTAGAGTGGGGCTTATCTGAATGGAAGGGAGAGAGAGGATAAGTCATTGGGCTGGGAAAGGCCCAAAGAGGAACTTCATTATAAAGATCCAGGGCCAGGCAGTAATAGTGTAAGGTGCCATAGAAGTGGTTTTGAGGCCCTGAGAGCTCCTTTGATTCAGGCAGATCTGGTCAGGCCCAGCTCGTAGCACAAGGGATGGAGAGGCAACTGGATGGCACAGCTGTTAAAGACGCCGGAGTTTCAGAAAATGAGGGAATCGAGAAGCAGCCTGTAACAGGAAGAAGTTTCTGCTTGGCTTGGCGATGGCAAAGCATTTTGGAGATTTCTTGTCATGGAAAGAAAATTCAATTTCAGTGGAGGATTCAGGGTTCCAGGGGAGCTGTGGTGAGAAGAAGAATGAGGAGGAGCTATTGGAGGGCTCAACAATGTCCAAGGAGGATCTGGTGGCTGACTGAAATAATGAGAGTTTTGGAAGAAGAGTCTCTGAATTGTTTGGTGCCTTCCGAGAGGGATGCAGCGATTGCAGGATGTGATTCTAGTAATTACTATCAGGAGGTTGATCACGCGGAGAGGATCAGTCAATGGGTGGAAGAAGCTGCGATGGAGGGGCAATTGATTGTGAGAGAAAGCAGGGAGATAGAAGACCCATTAATGTGTTCTCCACTGGCAGTAATTGCTCCAGAAAATGATCTGGTTCAGGGGACGGAATTGGGTGAGATGGGGTGTAGGCAGATTGAGGTCGCCGACTGGGTGATGAGGAAAATCAGGACTGTTAGTTGATTTCTGGGAGTCTCATGTGATGGTTATGAAGACAAACTGATGGTCTTGTTAAAGGAAACTGAAGCAAGGAACAGATGGGAGGATCAAGGTAAGAAAACCAGAAGGGGAAGAGGCAAAGGAACTATTAGCTAGGAGACTCAAGAGAGCATTGAGAAACCTCTTATGTTCAATTAATTACGAAGGCGGGAGAAGGGTAGAGGAAGGTGCTGGGCCGGGGGGGGGGGGTTTGTCTCAGAGCTGTGTTATGATGAGTATCAAACTTGGAAATGTGCGTGGCTTGAACAACCTGACAAAAGGGTTGTAGTTAAGAGGTTGCTGCAGGGATGGAAACCTATGACGGTTTGTCTTCAGGAGACCAAGCTGAAGGCAATGAACAATTCTCTGGTGAGGAGTGTGTGGGGTTCTAGGGGTGTTGATTGGGCTTGTTTGAATGCTAGGGGTGCAGCAGGTGGTGTTCTAGTTTTGTGGGATTCTAGGGAAGTGCAATGCTTGGAGCAAGAGGTGGGAGTACATTCAGTGGCTTGTAAATTTGAAACAGCTCAAGTTAGTGTGAAGTGGGCTTTTGCTGGTGTATATGGCCATCAATTAGACACTGATAGAAGAACTTTCTTGGGGGGAGAGAGGGGGGGGGGGGGGTTGGAGCTGCAGGATCTTCAAGGTAGATGGATGGTCCCTTGGGGAATGGGGAGAACTTCAATGTAGCCAGATTCCCCTATGAAAAGGTGGGAGGAGGCAGGTTAACAAGGGGTATGTGAGAGTTCTCTTGTTTTGTCCGTCTTTGGTCGCAAGTGGGTGATTCTGGCCAACTCGAGAGATTTTTTTCTTTGTTGGGAGGGGTCTTGGGTTAGGAAGGATGTTAGGGTTGGGTGGAGAATGGCCCCGCTTGGTTTTATATGGTGTATATGGAGGGAGAAAAATAGTAGATTTTTTTAGGGGAATGAAAAACCCCCTTTTTCTTTTGGAAGATGATTGTTTGTCTTTTGTATTTTTGGGTAGAAAAGAAATTCCCTTTATATGTGGGATCTTTTGTAGAGTTTGTGGGGGTTCCTGAGGCTTTAAGTGTATAGCCTTCTTTTGAAATTTCGGTTTTAATACAATTTTACTTTTACTGATAAAAAAAACCCAACATCCCAAAAGAAAAAGACTCTTAAAAAAATGCCTTTTATTGGGATGGGTAAGAAACCCCTGTAGGCCCACTTTTTTAGACCGACAATTTGTGGTGCCAAGGGTCTATAAGAAAGTGCATAATGGCAAAATAAGCTCTTTCATTTCTTCTCCTTTCTTCCCTGAACATCCAAAGCCCTTTATGTCACCATTTGTTTTGTCCCTTTTCTTTTCTTTTCTCTTCTTTTTACACTTTTTTTTAATTCAATCCTCTAAAATCTAGAAACTTATAAGCTCTTTCATTTCTTCTCCTTTCTTCCCTGAACATCCAAACCCCTTTAGGTCACCAATTTTTTTGTCCTTTTTCTTTTCTTTTCTCTTCTATTTACGCATTTTTTATTTATTTATCAGTAAAGGTCTTCTATTTAGGCTTTTTTATATTCAATCCTCTAAAATCTAGAAATTTATACCAATAAAAAAAAATCTAGAAATTTACTTTCATAGAGGAACAAAATTTCTTTTATACGTGGTGATGCTGTGTCATGCTCTATTGTTGGTTCTATTTACTTATTGTACAGTTTCCCTCGCTCCAGCTAGTGTTTAAGATTTGTCAATATGGTGCTGATTTTGTTTTTCAGTGCATTGATCGTATTAGTCCATAGATTTCTAGTCCTGCTGTAAGTCTGGATCATACTTTCGTTGTTTAACCTAATCTCTAGCACCCGCATGAACTTTTAACATTTATTTTTTGTCACCTTGATATGCCTCATTAATTATTAAACTTATTTCTGGAAAATTTTAATTCTCTAGCTAAGAATTGAATTGCAATTATTTGCAAGATTTTGGGTATTGCAAAAGCTTCAGTTTCAAGGAACTTCTTTGTGGATAATAGGTTAATAAACTTGCTGAAACTGTGCCTTCTTGCTTCAAGAGACATTTTGATCTGCATAAGCCTGTGGTTGACTTTGACTACTTGCTGTGATAATTACTCTTTACCTTAAATAGATCAATTTTTCTATCTTTGATCTCGATTTCCATTACAACCCTGTTTTAAACTCATTTTTATAATCCTTCCATGTGAATGATGCTAGGGCTCTTTCTTGTACCTCTTGAATGCTCCACTGCCAAGAAGTTTTCTGAAGCTTGAGGTTGAAAACCATTTCTGCTTTTCTGTTTGGAAAGAATCTGATGTTCTTTGCTCCAAAGTTTTCTTTGATCAGCGAATTAGATTCTCAGGAAAAAGAAAAAGAGAATGGAATGTGGGTGCACACATTTTTTCTCTTGCAGACTGCTCTGCTTCTGAAAAGCCAGGTATACCACAAAAGACATCTTATTCATTGTGGTTGAAAGCTAGGCGCCTCTTTAACCACTTAGAGATAGGAACATCAAATTTCTTATCCTGACAAATGGTGAGGTTGGTGGCAAGCCAAACTGTTCTAGATATGCCACAATCATCAGACTTGCTTACCGTTTATGGTGCAAGGGGCATATAAGAGAAACATCTATCTCTTCCTTGAAGCACCTTCTTCACAGAACTTCATGTTCTAGTCTACCCATGATGAAGTAGAAGCTCCCATCTTCCTCCAGAAGAATTATTCAATTTTACATTGTAGTTGGCAGTTGCAATCTCTTGATAACTTCCATGTTAGTTTATCAGGGCATAAATTGGACTGGAAAGAAGTGTTTTAGAATTATATCCCGGATAAATTTGGTGTAATTCTAATCTTTTTCTATTCATCAACTAATCTGCACCTCTCTCCAAACTTTAGGTCCCAGGCTAGTTCTCCTGTCTAAGAAGAAAATGATTTGTAGAATTAGCCACCCAAATTGGATCTGAAAAATGAATATTAAATTTATCTCCCATGTGCCATGCCAAACCTTTAGCAAGGAGATCATCCTTCCTATGGAGAAAACAATTCGAAATCCGGGAAGCTGTTTTTTTTAAAACTGACCAAGTTGGGTAACTATTTCAGTAACAAGATGGCATCCCGAAGAAAGATGAAGACTAAACAAAAAGAAGGATCTGCATTTTCTGGTGAAGTAAGGATATGTGGGGGAAGCATTTATATATCTGAAATTACGAGGATTATTTAACACCCCGGAAAATTCGGTAAACTGAATATCTTCAATCAATATTCCACTAAAAGACAGCTATTTTGCACGGTGGGGAGAGTGTAGTAGACGTAGAGTGGTTAATAGAGCTATTGGTGCTTTTCCTTGGAAACTCATAGGACTGCTGGATTGATGCTGCATCTACAAGCAGCATTTTATATGTATACTGATAGGTAATTCACATGCACCCATGTCCCAAGCGGGACTTGAGCACCGCAACTTCCTCTTTGGGGTGGCAAGAGATACCACTCTAGCCAACATTAGTTATATATATGTACCAAGTACCTGTATGGAACTCTCTTCTTGAATCTGTCTGCTGAGTACCTTTGTATCCAATATGACAGTGAAAGTCTTGGCTTTGAGGCAAGAGACGCACAATGATTATTTTTTCTTTTTCTTTTTGTTTATCATCTTTGATCCGTCCCCTGAGATCTCAATGGATAATCCAGACAGTTTTAAGATCCTCTTTGATCAGGCAATCATGTTATGGACCCTTATAGCCAAGGTTCCTGTTTGGAAAGAAAATTAGAGCTAGTTATTCTGCAATAAATGGGATGGGAATGTGTGATGCAAATACTAGTGCCTCTGGCTCCAAAAACTTTAATGTATTCTTGTAGCATTGAATTTATATGGCCGATATGAATGCCTTTTGTTATGCACCGGAGCAAATTATTTAAATCTTTAGTGCTGCTTAATAGTCATCAATGAACTACTTAATAATTAAGAAAGACCTACTAACAATGCAAATATGTATCAAGTAAAGGGCAGCCTCAGTGCACAAGGCCCCCGCAGGTCTGTCGAGGTTTAGATGTATGCAACTTTACCCTTGCAAGTGGAGAGACTATTTTCGTGACTCGAACCTGTGATCTCCAGGTCATAATGGAGTAACTTTATAGTTGTGCAAAGGCATGCCCTAAGATATGTAACTAGTCGTGGAATTTATTATTGTCATGATGTTATCCTATCAACCTGGATGCATTTTTGAATTGTCAATCAATTAGTGGAGGCTTGTACGAAACACCTAGAGAATGAAAGGCAGTGTCCATCATATGATAACTGAGGATTTGTGTCCTTTGCATATGTTTTTATGGCCTTTGTCTTAGCATAGTTTACCTGACATTCAAACCCTTGTGAGATTTCCAAAATATGATGACTTGGTTGATCAATTAGCCATGAAGAGGTATTCTGTCTTTTGATTTGAATATTCTTCTGCTTTCGTCATTTCTTGAAACTTCGATTCCATCTGTTTAAACATTGAAATTTTGTGTGGACCATCTTCCTTGAACCTGTAACTTTGCACTAGTCAAGAACACACAAGCATAGAATTTTTATTTTATTTTTTATAAAAAAAACTACCATTTATAAGTTTGTTGAATACTTGAAGTTTGGTATTTGAAGTTTTTGAACTCAAAAACATTTATTGAGAAAAGAGGCATTATTTGTGGTGGTAAGTTTGCTTTTTATTTGTATTTTTTCTTTTCCCTCTTTATGTTTTGTATTTTGGGTAGAAGAGAATCTAGTAGTTGAATGAATAGACTTGTCTTTGAAATTCATGTGCTAATGAGTTTGTTCTTATGAATATTGTGTATTCTCAACTATTTTTGTCTTAATTTATGCAGGCCACAAGCCAAAGCTCTCAGGGAGGTGTTGGTGCTGGAGCCCAGGGGCAATATGCCCCTGCAATTTCCGGACAGCCACGCCCAACAGGCATGGCTCCACAACCTCTCCCAATTGGACCTGGGCTTGACATGCAAGGGCACGCTTTTGACGATGAAGAAATGATGAGACTCCGAGCAGAGAGAGGTGGAAGGGCAGGAGGATGGAGTCTAGAATTGAGCAAGAAACGGGCACTCGAGGAAACCTTTGCAAGCATTTGGATTTGATTTTTGGTTGACATCTTGCTTGTTTGCTGCATATTTTTCTCCTGCACATGAGGAAGGCAACACAATTTTCTGTCAAAGTTTTGACACAACAGAAGAGTTAGTTATAACAATTGAGTGTAATGAATCTAATCATCATATATCATGTGCAATTATTACTTACTATTAGCTCCGTGTCTCGGAGGAATCTTGTGTTTATGTGTGCAGTAGCAGATCCAGAAATTGTGTATAAGAGGGTGAAAGTGTATGCATTTGAATTTTGGGATGTGACGAGGTTTCCTTGTGCGTGCATAATGACAGATCCATATAATGTTTTTAGGATCGCGAAAGTATATACATTTGAATTTTGAGAAGGGTTGAAAGAAAAGTTTAAAAAATTTGTGGGACCAATTCTTAATTTTTATTTTTTAACAAATAATAATTTAAAAATTAAAAATTTGATTTTTTTTGCGACCAGGACCCTCTGGCCACCCCATTTTTAGCCACCCTTTGAACTGCTGTTGTGTGTTAGGGTCTCTTGGAAGGAACTTTGGTCCTCTTTCTCAATATTTGAAGCTCACATTTTCCATGAAAGAGTAGAAGATACCACTAGAATAATGTCCATTGCTATATTCAAGAAATATGGAGCAATGTTAGTACCAAAAAAATACCCAATAAACTAATAAATTGGAACAATGCCATTAATAAAAGAAGAGAGAGAGAATCTCATATCCTATAATTCTTTTCATGATTTTGCTTTGTGTTGTTGATTCTTGAATGAAAATAAAAAATAATTTGCTTTGAAATGTAGAATTATAAGTTACATGCTAGGACCTATATCTACAGAATTACCATTCTTTAGCTTTGTAGTTTCTTGTTCGCTTTGGCTTCCAAGTTTCGTTTCGTTTGTTTATTTTTTTTTTTTCCAAATATTGAATGGAACACAAAAAGTTCAAGTTTGCTGTTGGTTCCTTCAATTTATTCCATAATACTTATTATATTGGTAAACCCTTTACATAAATTTATTTCATTTACACCCTTTTAACTAATAATGCACACATATGTATCTATATATATATATGTATGTATTGGTTTCATTGGTATGATTTGATAAGTTTTTGTTTGACAGCATGAAAAAAAAAACCCTTCTGATGAGTAAAAATAACTGCAATTGTGAAAAATAACTAAATACTTGTTAGAAAAATGAGATAAGAGTATGGACACTGATAACACATCTCCCTTAGTAAATCTCTATTTATATATAAGAGAAATGGAATATTCTCTTATTAGCATGCTAATTTCTGTTATTTATTTCATCTATAGTGTTTTTATATTCTTTGTCTACTTGAGGCATAGTTAAAATTTCACATACATTTTGTTAGGTAACTCTATCCTCACTCCTCTTTTGTTTTTTCAAAAATTACAATTCTAATCAAAAAAATAAATACTATTGAAAAATTATCATTAAAATTGTATTTTTAAAATACAATTTAAAAAATAACAAGGGCTTGAGAAATAAGTTGAAAATAGTTTGAGTCTAGTTAAATAAAAAAAAAATACGTGGATTTGGTAAAAAAATCATGAAAGGTATTTTAGATGCGCATATTCCTCCGTAACATGTGGACATAAGGGTCTATGAAAAGTGTTATTGTCAGTTGTGAATATTAGAAACTTGTGATTTGATTAATACTTATGTAATTCACATGTCAGCATTAGATAGGGGTGCAATTTAGATGGGCCAACCCGAACTCAACCTGAGCCCAGCCTAACTTGAATTTTTTAAGACGTGTTTCATTAGTAAAAGCATTTAAGCCCAATCTAAATTAGGGTTGGATTTAGATTGAAACTTTAAAATCGCAAACCCAAACTCAAACTCAAACTCAAACCGAATTTGAATTTAATATTTTATGTATTATATTTTTTATACTTTAATTATCAACCATTAGATTAACAGAAATTTTCTAAAATAATTACTATTTACATTTTTATAATTTTAAAAACTTGTTGACGTTAATATTTTTTTAAAATTAAATTATATTGCAAGAGTTATTTTAATGATTTTTTGTATCTTTTAAAAGGAGAAATTGAAAGAAATTATTGAAACTTTTAGTGTATAATAATCAAAATAAAAAAAAATAATTTATTAAAAAATAATAAATAAAATTTAAAAATTAAAATTAATAATCAGATTTGGACTGAGTTCAAATTGAACTAATAATTAATTTTAATTTGGACTCAGTCAAATCGAATCTGATTTGAATTTAATCTTAAATTGGAACAATTTAATTTGACAATTTTAAAATTTGAAATAAATTTAAACATTACTCAACTGAACCGACCCACCAAATTGCCCCCCTCGCGCAAGGGTTGAGACTCTTCAGAGGTGTCCGCTCAATGCATAACTCATATTAACCCACGTGTTCGGTGTTCGTTGTGGCGTGTACTCACCCATCAGTGCTGAGCATCTATAAAAAGGAGGGAACATCAAATCCAATTACGGTTCCAATTTCCTCCACTCCCTCTGTGTTCGTTATCTTAACTGCCCAAAGGTATGCCCAAGCAACATTCTCTCTCTAGGGGTTTCCTTTCTCCCTTCAATCATTTCGCTTTCGTGATCCACTTTCAATCAACATGACTTTAATTCATTGAATTCAAGATAGTCTTTTCACAATTTGATGTTGTTTGGCTATAAACTAATGCAATCCATTTCCAGTATGCTTTTGATTATGTTCTTTTCAGCTGAATTTTCAGTTCATTTCTGCTGAATTTCAAAAAATTGATGCGGAAAAGTTACTTTTTAGGCTAGTGTGATTCATGGCGTCTTTAAAATTTTCCGTTTCTTTAGACACTCATGAGTCCAGGAAACTTAATTTTATAGTTAACTCTTCACAGTTGTCGGATCGGTGTTCGATTTCTTCGTTTACTGGTTATGGACATGTAACTGGTGCATGTATTATTAGCCCTTTTAGTAAGCTCAAGCACATTAGGGTTTCTCGGTTAGATACTGAATTGTCAGACGTTTCAAAATCAAATCAAGTTGATGATTCCCCTAAAAACTTGAAAAATTTGGATCATGAGAGTTCAATTTCACAAAAGTCAAGCTTTCATAAGGAATTCCCTAAAGGTCGGAGAAATATTTGGAAGAGGTTTCGGGGTGTAAGGAAAGTGATTAAAGATGCGAATTTGAAACCAAGGGATGATGATGAACATGAACAAGAGAAAGAACCCTTGTTTGCATATGAGGGAGAGAGTATTGAATCTGTGTCTGATTTTGAAAATGCACTAGATGCTGATCATGTTGCAATTGGGCCTGACTTGAGCTTCGAGCGATGCAACCTTATCTTGAAACGGCTCGAGAGGGGTAGTGATGGAAAAGCTCTAAATTTTTTTGAATGGATGCGAAGCAATGGAAAGTTGAAGCAAAATGTAACTGCCTATAACTTAGCCCTTCGAGTGTTGGCAAGGAGAGAGGATTGGGATGCAGCAGAGATGATCATTCGGGAGATGATTACTGATGCGGGTTGTGAAATAAACTTTCAGGTTTTTAATACTCTTATTTATGCTTGTCATAAGAAGGGGTTTGTGAAATTGGGTGCTAAGTGGTTTCGTATGATGTTGGACAATGGGGTTCAGCCTAACATTGCTACCTTTGGTATGCTCATGAGTCTTTACCAGAAGGGTTGGAATGCTGAGGAGGCAGAGTTCACTTTTTCCAAAATGAGGGATTTAAAACTTAAATGTCAATCTGCATATTCGTCAATGACCACAATATATACCCGTTTGGGATTGTATGATAAAGCAGAAGAGGTTATTGGCTTCTTAAGAAGAGATGACATAATCTTGAATATGGAGAATTGGTTGGTTTTGCTTAATGCTTATAGTCAGCGAGGGAAGTTAAAGGAGGCTGAGCAGGTATTGGTATTAATGCAAGAAGTGGGGTTTTCCCCAAATATAATTGCGTACAACACATTGATCACTGGATATGGGAAGGTGTCGAATATGGGTGCTGCCCAACGCCTATTCCAGAACCTTGAAAATGTTGGATTAGAGCCTGATGAAACAACTTACAGGTCCATGATTGAAGGTTGGGGTCGAGCTGACAATTATAAGGAGGCAGACTGGTACTATAGGGAGCTCAAGCAGTCGGGATTCAAGCCAAACTCATTCAACTTGTACACAATGATAAATTTACAAGCCAAGAATGAAGATGAAGAGGGCGCTATGAGAACACTTGATGATGTGAAGAGGATGGGCTGCCAACATTCCTCTGTACTTAGTATTCTCTTACAATCATATGAGAGAGCTGGAAGGTTTGATAAAGTGCCCTTCGTTTTGAAAGGTTCCTTTTATGAACATGTTCTGGTTAACCAAACATCATGCTCAATTTTGGTCGTGTCTTATGTGAAACACTGCTTGGTGGATGATGCAATAAAAGTCTTACAGGACAAAAAGTGGAAGGATCTGGTGTTCGAGGATAACTTGTTCCATATATTGATTTGCTCATGCAAGGAGTTGGGTCATCCTGAGAATGCTGTCAAGATATACACTCGTATTCCAAAATCTGATGACAAGCTGAACTTGCACATCGTCTGCACCATGATAGACATTTATAGTGCCATGAGTCAATTCACTGAAGCAGAGAACCTTTATTTGAAGTTGAAATCTTCTGGCACTGCCTTGGACATGATTACCTATAGCGTTGTAGTAAGAATGTATGTAAAATCTGGATCTTTAAAAGATGCTTGTGCTGTTTTAGATACATTGGACAAACAAAAGAACATTGTTCCAGATATTTATTTGCTCCGCGATATGCTCCGTATTTATCAAAAATGTGGCATGCTAGATAAATTGGCCAATCTTTACTACAAAATCTTGAAGAATGGAGTCACTTGGGATCAGGAAATGTACAATTGCGTCATAAACTGCTGTGCTCGTGCTTTGCCAGTTGATGAGCTGTCAAGGCTTTTTGATGAGATGCTTCGGTGTGGTTTCACACCTAATAACATCACCTTCAATGTTATGCTTGATGTTTATGGAAAATCAAGGCTATTCAAAAAGGCTAGGAGGGTGTTTTGGATAGCCAGAAAACGGGGCTTGGTCGATGTTATCTCTTACAATACTATTATAGCTGCATATGGGAGAAGTAAAGACTTAAAGAGTATGTCATTGACTGTTAGAAAAATGCAATTTAATGGCTTTTCAATTTCTCTTGAAGCCTACAATTGTATGTTGGATGTCTATGGGAAAGAAGGCCAAATGGAGAAATTTAGGAGTGTCTTGCAGAGAATGAAGGAATCAAGTTGTGCTTCTGATAACTATACCTACAATATTATGATCAATATCTATGGAGAGCAAGGATGGATTGACGAAGTTGCAGGGGTACTGATGGAACTGAAAGAATCTGGAGTGGGACCTGATTTGTGCAGTTATAACACATTGATAAAGGCCTATGGAATAGCAGGAATGGTTGAAGATGCTGTGACTTTGGTGAAGGAAATGAGAGAAAAGTGGAATAGAACCTGATAGAATAACCTATGTTAACCTGATCACTGCTCTGCAAAAGAATGATAAGTTTTTAGAGGCTGTGAAGTGGTCCTTGTGGATGAAGCAGATTGGGCTGTCAAGTAAATGAAACTAATCTATCTTATTTTTTGGCGGTGTCTCTGCTCATTTGCCTCTCCATATCCACAACAGATTTTACTTCAGACCCTACATCTACATATCTTGAACTTTTGCTGCTTATAGTAAGTTGTATTTTTTTTTTTTTTATATTAATGTAATTGACCTTATGTAATTGTAATTTTTTATTTCATAATGGTAATTGTTTCTCCCTGTGGTGGTTTGTAACATGAGCATGGGCTTTCCCACCCTTAGCTCTGAAAATAATAAAGGTCCGATGGTAACTATAAGGATCTTTTAATTTTGATCATAAATGCATAGTGACAACAACTTGAGCTTCATTAGTCAACAATCAGGGACCAGAATCTTGTTTTGGTTAGTAACTTCACTGTATGCATTAAGATTTGTCCGCCACTAACTGAAACGATCAGAAAGTTCTCTTAGAGCTAAAACTGTTGTACAAGTGTCAATCCCTCAGGACTCCCTTAATTCATTTCAGACTTGGGGTTTTCTTTCTCTATCTTCTGTAATAAATTTTCATTGGATGTTATTTTTCTTAGAAATTTCATTTTTTTTTGTCTTTTGCAGGTAAAGGTCTTTATGCTCTTTTGATCTTACATCTTTCAAGCTAGATGGTTTAACTGGATTGGCAACAATAATGATGATGGGGCTTGCGCCTGATACCAGGTTCCATCACACACTATAAACTTGTCAGTTTTCACCAATCTGATTGCCAGATTTGTCTCACCTAATTCATGATTAAGTTATGTAAATTGAAATTCTAAATTAATCATATGAAACAACAGCTAGTCACAATGTCTTCACTTACTTCTTTGGGTAGGCGCAAGAAGTTGGCATTGCTTGCTGTTTTATATTACGCATGTGCATATGATCTTTTCTTCTTCTTTTTTAATTTGTTTAATTTTTTTTGATAAGTATGCTTTTAGTTTATTTTCTATATTAGTTGCAACTCATTTATTTCGTAGCCAAGTTTTGTTAAAACAATAGTTGTATGGTCAAAGATAAGAAGAAACCTGAATTGATTGACGATGAGACCGACAAGAGCTCTGAGAACGATCTTCCCAATCGGATGGAAGACGTTCGATTTGGAAGAAGTCACTGAATGGCATGTGGGCTTGATGGAGCGAGGCAAGTTTGTTAACTGAGCAGTATGGATAAGGACTGACAACATCATGTGGGTGGTGAAAGCTTTTGAGGATTCATCGGCTTTGGACAAAACAAAGGGTTTTGCAAGAAGTGCTGGAATTCAGGAAGAGACCCTCTGTGAGTCGATCAAAGAATGAGATGTGTGTGTGTGTGTATGTGTGTATATATATATATATATATATATGTATGCACTTGTATGCATATATGCGTGTTTGCATGTATGTATGTACATGTAACAGTTATTAGGTGCGGTTATCAGGTTCAGTTGGCTCATTTTGTCTTATGATCAATTTTCCTGCAATTGCTGAATTAGTGATTGTACAATTGAAAGAGTTTGCTAAAAGTAAAATAAAATTGAAATCATTTGCACGAAATCCTCAGGAGCTCCAAAATATGGTCTCTGAATGGTCTGGTGCTGTTCACATTTAAAAAGTCTTGGCTTTCAATATCTGATTGCATGGTGACACGGACAAGGCTGGTACCTGGGACACTGGTAACATATGGCTGCTTTAAGTTCTTGCCGAGAGTGATTAAGTGTGACAATCTTTTCTATACTATTGTATTATCTACTTTCATTTAAGATTGTAATGCATTTAAAAGTTTGTCGCCCTGTTATACTCTTGAATGTTTATCTTTTTCTTCTTATTTGACTCTTGGCGGAAAAAAGGATTAGCTTACCCCAAATAGTTGGAAAAAGCTGTCCCAACCTCGTATACATGCTGCAATTGGAACCATTTTTTGCATGAATTAGAAAGTAAGAGTTTACCAGTAACTTGCTTTGCTCAACTTTGACACAAGATCAAGTCGTCTTTTCTATGAGATTTTTATAGTTGCATGGAAATACAGCTAGTAGCCGATATTTTTCTTCAACCTAGTGTGCAATACCCTGCCTTCTAGAATTTGTGGTTAATTCTTTTCCTTTTCTCTTTAGACTCGCTGAAAATCTTTCTTATTTATACAAGTTTCGCACAAATTTTGGACCTTTTTTGCTATGTAACTTGGATTATTGTGGTGATTATTACATGTCCTAGTAGTGAGATTCTGGAAAGTAATTGGTGGGCACATGGAGTTCTGCGTATTGCACAAACTGCTTGGAGGACCCTTGCAGAGGTCCCGCCCTTTGCTGGAGCTAAGAAAAAATGTATGGTCTTGACATTCTTCTTTTGCTGCCATTTCTTGTGCATAATAACTGAGGCAGAAATGTTACTTTAGAAGTTTAAAGAGGGGGCAAATGTCAGATCTCAATATCTGAAGAAGAATATCTGAATTTTGAACTAAGAACTGGGTTCTGAGAGGTTATGTTCAATTTTCTCGAAGCATGTCATTCAGCTGAGGAATGTGTTTGTATCTATATATTGAATCTAGTGCTTCTCTGCATAAACTCAATCAGTTTTGCACTGTTACAATCATTATTTTTGTGTTTAAGCATTTTGGTTTTGTGATATTTTGTTAAGAATATGTCATGAAGCAAATAAAATTAAAACAATTAAGCTTGTTGGTAGCTTTATAGATTAAACTTAAGGAGTTCTGATTCAATTATTTTCACACTTAAATCTTATTTCTTAAACCAATCTTATTTAGGAAAGATGCTTCTCTCTAGCCTATCTAAATGTCTTTTCAAGAGATACCTCATCGTTGGATCACTTCTAAGTTTAAAAGAAATCATTCATTACTGAATAAGAGTCTATATTTTTAACTAAAAGATGTCTTGTTGCCTAGATACAGATATAAAACATATGTAAAATTGGAATGTGCCCATCGTCTATATCAGTTGAATCATGCTCAAGAACTTTTTGTTATTCAAGTTTTGAATCCGTTATATCGATTAATTCTTCTGCTTGGAGTTAATCTTGTTTGTTGCACAGAGAAAGAAGAAATATATATATATATATATATATATATATATATATATATAAAGAGTGTCAATAGTCATTATCTAATTTAGAATTTTAGAAGTCATATGAGTGGAAATGAAATGGGAAATAGTCCACGAACAGAAGAAGAAATCCTTCCATGAAAATGATCAAGGGAGTTGGCAGTCTGCTATGGTCTAACATTGCCAGTTCTATATACTTTAATGAGTAATGCTATATGTTCTAAATTTTTGTATCAAAACTTGCATCTCAAATAATACAGTAACAACTTATTATCAAAAAATTAAATTATTGTTTATAACACCATCAATGATTTAATGATATATCATTTGGGATACAAAAATTTGAAACATTGAGCATTATTAATACATCAATATAACCCAGTTTCAAATTCACCCTAAACCATCCATTTTGTAAACTTTTTAAGTGTTTTTTTTCAAATTTTGTCCAATTAAAGCTGAGCATGTAGCTGAGGAGTGAAAACAACACACATGTATGCAAGTCTAATGTCCAAAATCCTGTGTTATGAGAATGAGCAGTGATTCAGAAATTTTTCTTCAAAGATAAACTGTCAAGTCACTTGGCATTTACAAGATACAGCATTTGACTATCATGTATATTTCCTTCTACAAAAACATCCCCTTCTCTATTTTCTTACAACAAATACAAAGAAAAGGTGATAATGCAAAATGAATCACCTTATTAGAACAAAACCAAATACCTAATTTACACCATGAAGAATCGGTCAAGAAGTCCATGATAATCAACTCTCAGAGCAGAAAATGAAGAAGTGGTGCAAAATATAGCAACGGTCCATTTCTCTGCCTCGAGAAATCTACAAAGAATGAAAAAGGAACTTTCAACATTCTGAAATTTCCAATTCAAGAATAAGGGTTAATTCCCTCCTATGATCAGATAATCGAGCAGGGTTTGCCTGAAGAGGTCCATTAAGGACTGTAGCTGAGCAGGAAACACCACCAGCATTCAACTTCACTATCTTTGGGTGGCCCTTGCTAGACAAACCCGAGCTTCCATTCCCACTTTTAATGTCGTTTTAAATTAGTCTGAGTTTTGCACCACTTTTTTTTCCCGGTAGCCCAGTTTAGCTAACTCCTTGATGCTTTCAGGACTGGAAACTGGTAACACTATGTCGGTACAAGGTACACAGATGTTGCTACCAAGTGGACTGTCAGTTGAAAAAGTATGGAGATTTGAGAACTTCTTGCAAGTCAAAGTCACCTCTATCTGGGAAGGGAGGAAATGTCAATGCTGGATAGGATGTCTGGAAGCTTTCGACCAACTGGGGAAATGAGAATTAGAATTATTATATGGATAATGGAAGTAAATGAAATGAAAATTTCAGATCATTTTTTAGCTGGTGTTCAAATCCATGAAGCCATTTAATATAGATGTGGGATTTGGTGGAAACTTCAATACACTTCCAAACATAATAGCTACATCAAATTTCTAACAAGTTTTCATATTAGAATTCCAAAAAAGAAAAAAAAAAAAACTGTAACCTATTTCACTCATAAAAGAGGCAACAACACCTGTTTTATGGGATGTGTCAAAAGGAGCCATTTTATAAATTGACATTAAAACATTTTAATGAAATTAAATTGGTGACTGCAGAGTTACTTTTAAATCATTTTTTAAGGGAAAATGAAAAACTCTCTACAAATCATTGCTGTTGCTATTCAACTGCACCAAGAAGAATGCATTCGTTAACAGGCTTTCATGCTAGTATAGAGAAACTAAATCATAAGACACTTACATCTTCAAGTATAGGCATGCTATATAGCTCCACAAATTTCTCCCTAAGTATTCGATTCATCCTGTCGACGTCACATGCATGTGTCCAAAAGGAATCATGAACCCCTGCAATAGATTCATAGGACAAAGATGTGAGAATTTAAATAAAGAACAGAAACGTTTCATTTTCATAGAGTTCTCACCCCAAGAAGAACATATAATTCAGGATCAGTGCTTAAAAACTTCTGATAGAAGTAACTCAGTCTGAGGGTCCAGAATTATCCAGAGGTTTAAGGTTCAATTCCTACCCCAGCCTAATTCTGATACATGGGCTTTGCAGGACACCTCATGTTCAAAGCATCGCAGCACATATAAATGCAAGTCAAGCTTGAATCAAAGGTTAAAAGAACACTAACAGATTAATTTTGATGTGACTGGTCACGTAGAAAATAGAAACTATATCATCACTGAAATTCTTTTTTTTTTTTGGTCAAGACAGTAGATATGGATCTACGATTTCAGGAGCCAAGTTGACTTGAGCTAGTAAACACAGGATTTTACTTCAAAAATATGATCAAATAATGACTTGATAGGGTCAAAAGCTATTCCCCGACACTGATATCCAAAGAATAATGGGTAGTTATTAACAAAACTTTTTGTTAACTTCAATAGGCTTGGTAACTTCTCCTAGAAGTCCATGATTTAAAACATCTTTTTGTGCAGTTCAAATTTTATTTATTTATTAAAAATGAAACTCTTTGGACTTTCGATCCTCTGTCAAGCTTACTCCAAATACAAAAATTGAAGAACTTAAATCCAGCCTTCAGTAACTTCAAGAGTAGTTAAAACTTCTAACATGATTTCTTTCTTTGCGACCATGTGAGAGTGACACACAAAGATTTTCCATAGAATAGAAACTATGGCCAATATATGAAAAAACAAAAGACAGAATTAGCAATTTTAAATTTACTACTCAATTTGGAACAGTTACATGACTGGGCTCCTGTGCACATGTGTGTATGGAGGTTTTTAGTCAGAAACTCTTATTGAATAAGTTCAAGCACTGATTAAAGCAAATAAGTAAGAGAAACCTGCAAAACATAATCCAGCATCCCTGCAAGCAACCGCAGTCATCATCATGTGTGAACCATCAAGCGAGTGAACGAAATTTGGAGGGAATGCAGTTCTCTGTCTTTTACCCTCAACCTAGAATCAATCATGATAATGAAAGTTTCAGCAACCTGCATACGATATCTGAAAAATAAAGGACAGAGATCTGATAATAAGGCAATACTGAAAACTTACCGAGTCACCCTCTCGCTGCAAAGCCAATACCTGAAGAGAAGTTTTTATCTGCAGCACCACAGGGTAAGTAGTTACAATTTTGTCATTAGCTTTTTTGAAAAAAAGCAAATGGAGCACTAATTTTGTATAACTTTAATTAAAATCCAGTTTTTTAGCATTGTGTGCTCTGTTTTCTTGTCAAGATATGTGGAAGTAAACTATGTGTTGTTCCCCAAAAATTTTTTTTCCCAGCTAAACTGTGTTCTCTAATCTGCAGATCATCGCATGATTTTTGAACTTCTTTGGAGGAAGCGGGGCCTTTGCCACTCAAGTCATTATAGTTTGCATCATCCACGTACCATGCACCTTCTACTATATTTTTATGAGGCATAAATCACATATTTTCAGTTGTTTAAATGCCACTTTCATAAATGCAAGGGACTGGAATCCAAATGGATTTCAGCTAAAGATCTTTTGTGAACAACTAATTACATGAACAATGTTTCATTCTCTTTGCCTACCAATAAGAATGTGACATCATGCACATGCAGTCAATTCAGATCAGTTATTGTCAACCTAACAGTTTGCAAGTAATTGCAGTAATGGTAAAAACATCAATTACACAAGCTGCCTGTCCTGATATTCCATTAAAGACAGCTCCATCTCAGGTTGCAGGTTTTATCAGGATATTAGGTTTTGATGTTCTAACATACAACAAAGCTCAAACACTCACAACATGCCGTTCAGTTTTAAAGTAGGGTTGCACAACAGGAAGACCTAGAGGAGTTGTCCACCGCACAGGTTGATTTTCTGAAGCAATAACCTGTAGAATTTCCATCATCAAACAATTAAAAATGACAAAAGATTCAATATTCATAATAGGACTTTCAAGCTGATTCAATTCTCCAAAATCTGAAAAAAAAATGGATACCTTTGCACAGTCACCAAGCCAACCCATTATGGCACGTGCAGCTTCAAATATCTCTCCAAGGGCAGCCAATGTCACCTAAGAAAAAATAATGTTGAAAAGAATGATCAAAAAGTAATTGAGCAACAGCAAGTTCTTCTTAAGCCCTTGGCAGGCAAAATGTTGTGGCTTACAACTTCCAACATTTAAATCAATTTATTATTATTATTATTATTATTTGATAAGAAACATGTAAATTAAATATGAATGCATAAATATGACCAACAAAGAAACTTTTTTCAGAAGGGAAAAAAAAACTAATAGATACAGTAAAGTATGGTATTTTTGCAAGTTCAGCACTTGAATTCATTTATTTTTTGATAAGTATAGCTCAGCACTTGAATGTCGCTGGACAATACTGAAACTTGCTATTTTTGTACCATAATTTAGCACTTTCGACAGGAAAATGCGGCAACTTTTTGCAATTTAGCCATAAGTGAATGAATTGGGTTCATCCATCAGAATTCTGCTTGTTTTATTAACAATAAGGATAAGGCCATGGTTTAGCACACTTGAATATTGGATACATACATGTAGCAGTATTCTAGAATATGTACACATGGCCATTATTCAAACAGACACATGGAAGCTTCGTATGAAGGAAAAAACAACATGAGGCAGCATACAGGAAAGGAGGCTCCGTGAGGTGAAAAATATAAGCCTCTCAAAGACCAAATGTACAAGCAAATGCTTCACTTGAAGAAGTTAAAAGGTGGTGGTTTTCTAAAAACAATGTCAATGTTGCATTGAGCTGTACACGGAAAAAAACACATTAAAGATTATAACCAAAGGAAGAACTTCATAATGACACTCATAGTAACTGTCAAAGAAGTGGGGAGAAGAAATTCAGGCAGAATACCCCTAACTGTGCAGTAATGGTTATGACAGCTCACACAGAAATGTATAAGCATTTAAAAAGACCCTTGCATCACCTGCACAAACTCCACCGAATTCTCGTATTAGCAATTTTAACTGTTATGTTTAGGTCTTACCCTAGGTTAGTTCTGTTAGGTTCCCCTACCCCCTCCTGCCACGGGGCGAAGGCAGCTGCACGAATAAGTTGTTATGGTACCCTAGTTAGAATTGTTAATTCAACCATCCACTGGAAGTTCAATTCAACAAATTTAGGCTTCTTTTTCTTAAATTTTCATCCATCTATTTTGAGCTGATTTTCAGTCTTTCTCAAATTCCATTTATAAGGTACCCAGGTCATTGAATTGGATATAGGCTGCATGGCTTTCCACATCGAACTTGACTTTCTTGTGAATTTTCTTTAGGAATGCCAAAACAGCATTCCTTTTAAATTCCTGATTTCATAACATACCCTCAAATATTAAGGATATTGAGCAATAATGTTATCCAATACCAACAACCTAACACATATTATGTGGTATGCTAAAACATCATCCCTTTTAAATTCCTGATTTCATAACATACCCTTAAATATTAAGGATATTCAGGCAGCAATAATGTTATCCAATACCAACAACCTAACACATATTATGTGGTATGCTTACTTTAGCAGCGTAACAAGCTGCACTGAAACGCAGGTTATCATCAGTAATGTGACCCTTCTCCTCTAATCTTCTTTTGATCTGCTCACGTGCCCCAACAAAAGTAACACCATAAACTGAAGTCATCACTGTCTGCTTCACCAATTTCCGATCCACCTGAAACCTTTCAGAACATTAAAAAACTCAACTCAACAAAGCCTTATCCCAATCTTTTGGATACAGCACAATTCTGAACTTCAGGAGAGCAGAGAGAGAGAGAGAGAGAGTAAAATGAAACAACCTGACCAATTAGGATTTTGGCTAGTAAAGCATTTGGATTAGTAGCAGGGTCCTTGTTACTGTCCCTTTCCATGATATAGTGAACTCTGACAGGAGAAATATCTCTTCAGGAGTCATTTTACACAAATATATTAAGAAGAAATTATGCTAAGAAAAGAAAAATGCAGCCACATATACGCCTATGATTGCATGCAACTCAAAGCCACTCACTATGCACTAAAGAATACCAAATATATTAGGAATAAAATAGAATACAAAATTAAAAAGATGAAAAAACCCAGAATTCCAGAAGAAAAAAAACTCTGTTTCTTTTACCGGATCATTATGAAATTAATAAAATAGAATTAGAAACTGCCAAAAGGAGTGAATCTTCCTTGTTCTATCCTGACACAGAATAATCCCCCATTTTCCATGCCTAGTGGTCGTTCCCCGTAACATGGGAATGGATAAAGAGATGTAAAGAAGATGACATTGGGAGAAGAATGAAAAATAATTTTCCTCTGCAGATTTAATTAAGGTTTTAAAATTTGAAATAATTCTGTGAATAAAGTAACTCGAGCTTTTTCATTCTGATATTCTTTTCCTGTACTTGGGTGAACTCTCTTGGTTCTCTTTAATAAACAATTACTTATAAAAAAAAAAAGCCATTAACAACAAACCCAAGTTCTCTTCCAGAATCCCAGGTGGTCACCTTTTCAGGATTCTGTTCAATTAGAAAATTCAGTTTTATCAGGGAATTTAGGTTTTCCTCACAAGAACTCAGGTCCTATCTTACTGTAAAACCAGTTATTTCAGCAAAGGGCACTTTAGTGAGAAAACGTCTATCAACGTCAGTAATGTGATCAATAATAACAAAAGTTTCCCTCATTCAACAATGACAAGATCAGTATACAGTCATTAGTATTTAGACTTCCAGCTTTCTGACTGAGAAAGAATTGTCTTTGTATCATGCTTTATTATTATTTTTTTATCAGTAAAAACAAAGTATATAACAAGGCGCCCGAGGGGGGTGCACCCGAAAACAAAAGAAGAGGAGAGGCTACAATAATTAACGCCTTAAATCCCCCAAAAAATGCAAAGGTTCTTTCCTCTAGAATGAAGAAGATCATGGGTAGCATTATCTCTCCAAGTCAAAATGCTTTTGTGGAAGGCCGTCAAATTATGGACGCGGCTCTCATAGCTAACGAGTGTATTGATTCTAGGATGAAACAAAAAAGGAATGGGCTCGTGTGCAAACTTGATATGGAGAAGGCTTTCGACCACGTTAATTGGGATTTCTTGCAGAGAATGATGGCCAAGATGGGCTTTGGGGGTAAGTGGCGCAAGTGGATTCAGGCGTGTATTTCCACAGTCTCTTTTTCGGTCCTTGTTAACGGCTCTCCGGCAGGTTTTTTCAGCTCCTCCCGAGGATTGAGGCAGGGGGATCCTCTTTCTCCTTTCCTCTTTGTGATTGCTATGGAAGCTTTGAGTTATTTCATGAGCCGTGCCGTGGATGTGGGCCTCATCAAAGGCTTTCATGTGAGGGGCAGAGGGCCTGGAGGGGTTGTTATTTCCCATTTGTTGTTTGCTGACGATACCATCATCTTTTGTGACCCTTCAGTACGCCAGCTTCGTTTTATCAGATGTATCCTTGTGTGTTTTGAAGCTGTGTCAGGGTTGCGGATCAATCTTGCCAAAAGCAGCATCACCCCTGTAGGGCCGATCCAGGAGATGGATATTTTAGCCAGCACTCTGGGCTGTAGAGTGGATTGTCTCCCTTTGGTTTACTTGGGTCTCCCGTTGGGCGCTCCCTCGAGATCTATTGGGGTTTGGAATCCTGTGGTTGACAGGTTCTTTAGTAAGCTATTAGGATGGAAAGGCCAACTTCTCTCTAAGGAAGGTAGGCTCACTCTTCTCAAGAGCACTTTGTCAAATCTCCCTACCTACTTCATGTCCCTCTTCTCTATGCCTAAGACAGTCAACAACAGATTGGAAAAGATCCAAAGGGATTTCTTATGGGGCCACAACAGCGAGTGTAGGAAGATTCACTTGGTTGCTTGGAACAAAATTAAGAAGCCAGAGTCCGTGGGTGGGCTAGGGGTGAAGGATTTGAGCCTTTTTAACACAACTCTTCTGGGGAAATGGTTATGGAAATTTGGCGAATGTGATGGGGAGCTATGGAAAGAAATCATTGTTTCCAAGTATGGGTGTAATGTTGGGGGTTGGTGCTCGGGCAATGTTAGCGGCCCGAGGGGATGTGGTCTTTGGGGTAGCATTAGAGGTAATTGGAGGATTTTCAAGGAAAGATGTACCTTTGATGTGGGGAATGGTGAGAGGGTAAAGTTCTGGGATGATGCCTGGGCTCGGGTTGAGTCTTTGAGGGTGAAATTCCCAACGCTTTACAGTTTAGCTTACAACAAGGAGGCCTGGGTGAGTGAGTGCATGGAGAGAGTAGGGAATGAGCTTATATGGACCCCCCGTTTCAGAAGAGATCTCTTTAATTGGGAGCTTGAAGAGGCAGGCTCTCTCCTTTATCTCCTCAACACTTTTCGGGCCATGGAGAATAAGGAAGATAGGAGAATCTGGACGCCGGACAAGAAGTCTTTCTCAGTCAGGTCGTTCTACAAGAGCATGGTTAATTCGGATTATCCTCTTTTCCCTTGGAAGATCACTTGGCACTCTAAAGCCCCTCCAAAAGCTTCCTTCTTCGCTTGGGAAGCCTTCTGGAAGGCCATCTTAACTATGGAGAACTTGAAGAAAAGGGGCTTTCTTCTGGCGAGCCGATGCTATTTTTGCAAGAATAATGAGGAGAGGGTAGATCACGTCCTCATCCATTGCCATGTTCCCTGGAGTTGCTGGAACCTTATTATAGAGTTGTTTGGTTTTTCCTGAGTTATGCCAGGCTCAGTCAAAGACCTCTTACTGGCTTGAAAAGGATGCAGACTGCCTTTAGAGATCAAGAGGATTTGGAGACTGGCCCCAATTTGCCTCATGTGGTGTATATGGAATGAAAGGAACAATAGGGTTTTCAAAGACCGGGAACTCTCTATTCCTTTCCTTAAAGATGCTTTTTTGCGCTTACTTTTTTTTTGGGCCAAAGAGGCTTTTCCTGTAAATGTCTCTTCTTTTGTAGATTTTTTGGGTTCTCTTAGCCATATGTAATCTTTTGGGGTTTTTGCCCTTGTAGCCTTTCTTGGGCTCATTTATATAATATACATCTCTTACTTATCAAAAAAAAAAAAAAATCCCCCAAAAAATCCATGAAGCTATGAAGATACATTGGCCTATCTTCTTTTAGCCAAAAGAAAAATACATACAAAAAATTTTCTTTAAGCTTCCACATAGAGGAGTCCTCCCCCTCAAAAATTCTCGTGTTTCTCTCTCTCCACAGGCACCAAAGAAGACAGAGGAGCAATCCTCCAAGCTTGCCGAATGTCTTTCCTAACCGGTGCCCTAATGGTGGGAGTCATTGTAGAACCATATGAATGCCAAAATACCTAGATAATAATTATAGCTTCAAAGGAAATTAAAAAAATAAAATAAAAGATTTTTTTTCTTTGGGGAAAACCCTGCATATAGATCTTTCATCTTACAAACATCATTAGCAGTCATTATTTATAACACCATCACTCAGGAACGATAAGAACAACTGTGCAATAAGTGCTGATAAACAACAAATGGACTGCTAAGAGAAGATGTGTTCAAGGTTCAAGTAACTTTTGTCTTAATTAGGAAGTTAATTAGTTCTTTAAAGGAAAGTATCAAGAGTTTCATTTCACAGACAAGAAGCCTGTGATTTGTTTCAGTTTAAATGGATGCAATCAGGATACTAAACAGGTTTTCCCAAAACCCAACCTTATAGTTTGGAGGATAACATTTCACTTTTCCTATATTTGTATCCATACAGACATTATAACCTTGGTACAAGGGATAATAAGTTTTGGTGGGTTAATTATAGACCCACAACTTTAGGGGAGTGATTTAAGATCACCAGTCATCGACAAAGCTATGCAATATGCCAATTTTTAAGTGGGCTGATCCAGATCCAAAAACAGTATCACTTGCAAAATTCAGTTTTCTCCCTCCAAATGACACAAAGAGGAGCCCCTTTCCAAACAGTGTCATCTTTTATGGACAATCACCTTCCCAACTGTCAAACATATCCTCAAATGATTCAGTCATCAGTGTCGCAGAAAAAACCCAAGAAAGAGATAAGAAAGACATCATCTCCCCAGCTACTTTACAGTGAAGGAGAAAGTAGTCCACATTCTCCACCACACCTTTACTACACCAGTTTGGAAGGCACTCTTCCCCTCTAAACTAAGTTTTCAATCGTCAAGATATTTGTAAGTGCTGCTGTCCAAGCAAAACAACACCTTGGAGGTAGCTTTAACACCCAACCCCCAACCCCACAAAAAAAAAGGAAAGAAAAAGAAAAACCTCCAAGGAAAGGCAACAGTAGTCTCTACCATCCAAAAAAAAAAGGCAACAGTAGTCTCCCATCAACACCTTGTAATGTGACTTCACTTTAAACCTCCAACTCCTCGAAGCCTCCCACTGTACCTGGTCCTCCCCACCCCTGTTTATGCCAACTCTATAGCCTCTCAAAAGAGCACACCCACTACCTCCACCTCAAAATTCTGGACATCCCAAAAAACCTGAGATCTCATACAACACTCGTCTTTAAACCTCACTGTCACAGCTTCCTTATCCACTCAAACTTACAATCTCAATTTGCAAACTGAATCATGACAGAAAATCTGGCAGTACTGCCAGTATTGTCATATTTCTTTAAGATAAATGGAGTAATAGGTTCGATAGTATCTCACAAACATAGATTTATTTCATTCAACTACAATTAATCTGCATAGAAGGCCTGAGTGACACATCTGAGCTTGACCAACCTGAAACACATACAATTTTCAATTTTATGATATTTCTTCTTCATTTTTATTATTTATTTATTTTGGCAAGTATAATTAGATTGGTAGGTTAATGGCCTGTCTTGGGCAAGTTTGAACCCAACTTGAATTCAACTAATTCCAACCTCCATCCATTCCCAGCTATTCAATCAAGTATAGAGTGACGTTTTTTTTTTTTCAATGAAAGAACTTAAAGCATATTATTGATAGAAAAGGAAGAGTGTGAGGCACAAAGGATGAGCAATCCTTCCAAAAGAACAAACAACAGAGAATATACAATTCAAAGCAGCAGCTAAGAACAAAACTGCGAGTTGGGGGTAATTTTTTTCAATGGAGAACTTAAGCATATTATGTAACATACCGAACTTTTTTTATATTTAATAATTGGTTTAAATTAGAAATAATGTATAAATATGTTTAATAATGATAATTAGTGAGTTAGAAAGTTTTTGGAAACCTTTGGAGGTAATTTGGGTACATTAAATGACTTAAAGGGTAAAGTCGTGTTTTTACCATAAATACGGACCTACACGTGTAGTACCCAGGAAACATTGTAGTATGGACTTAAGGAGGCTTTAGAATATTATTTTAGTTAATAAATAAAGAGCTTACCTACAAAAATGACTTAGAAGGGCATGGAGGGAAAGAGAGGTAAAATGGTAAGTGCAGGGCAAAAGTGGGAATTGGCTTAAAAGGGGTATAAAATGTGAAATCCTGGAGAAAACCACCACTTTCTCACCCGTCAATCTCTCTCTACTCTCTGGCAGCAAGCCCTCTTTTCTCTCCAATTTCTTCCTCCTTTCTACAAATCTAAGGCAAGAGATCAAGATTAAGGCTAGGACTCACATCCTTGAGGGATTCTACATCATTTTCAACCAAGGGTTTGGAAGATTCAAGGAAGAAACCACAAGAAAAAGCTAGGGTTGGCTCTAAATCAACAAAGATTTCTAACCTAAGGAAGAGTGATGGGTGTCCAGGGTTAAATTTCATGACTTACATGCTCATTTTGTGATTACATGGGTAGTTAGGTCAATATTCATGCTCTAGATGTTGATAGTAGTCTTCAATCATGCTTTAAATCATGTTTGATGCTATCTCTCAACTCTCTAGATCTTATTTTGTATTCGGGGTTGTGTAGAAGGGCATTGAAAGATCATATGATGCTTCTTCTCACACGACGCATGTATTGTCATGGAAATAGTATGGTGCATATCAAGTGCTTGTGAAAATGCCTACACAAGTCATGAATCACATTATTGACATGTTTGTGTGATGATTGAACTTTGTTGTGCCTATGAAGTATAAATGTTGTGTGTGTGTGCACATGGTATGCGACTTTGGATGAGATTTGGGAAGTTTGAGAGATTGTGGTGTTGATGGCTTGGAGATGCCAATGATGATCATGACCCGTATCTTGTGTTAGGGATTGTATCTCCCCTCAGCTTAGGGCTGTAAACCCACGCGGGTGGTTCCTGTGGTCCATTGGGTTAGTAGGCCATAAACTTGGTATCCATGAGTTTTGTGTTGTGTACATCCTTTTGGTTGCAGTTGTGGTTTGAGTATTGGGTTGATTGGTAATGGTGTGTTTGGTGGGGAGATGGGATGATGTTTGGTAAGTGTGGTATTTACTTTGGAAGTTCTTATGAGCTTGTGTGATTGGTTGCATATATTCATGTTGTATATGACATATAGTATGTCACTACACAGACACAAGTATCCACGTTGCACCATCCTTTTTTTTATAGGAAAATTGAGAATTTCATTAACAACTCGAGAAGGGTAGAAAACAGGAGTCTTACCATATACTTAACCCCCACAAAAAAAACCTACATAAGAATCTAAACAAGATGGATAAGAAGATTCTTTAACCCCCAAAAATACAATAGGTGTAAGAACCTATCTTTGAATCTACTAGGGGGTGTAATTTCCCCCTCAAAAATCCTACTATTTCTCTCTCTCCATATATTCCAAAAAATACAAAGTGGAACAAGCTTCCACACCCTCTTTACGTGACAACCAACCCTAGTACCATGCCAACTTCTAATCATATCTCCAACCGATCAAGGCATCACCCATACAAACCCAAAAAGTGATAGGCATACTTGCCAAGTATCTCTTGCAAATGGGCAATGGAGAAGCAAGTGATTGATACTCTCTTCCCGCTCACCACATAACACATATATTTGCCAAGGAGAAACCTCTTCTTTGGAGATTGTCTTGAGTTAAAATTGCTTTCCATAACACAACCCAAGCAAATAAGGCAATCTTTGAGGGAGCATTAACCTTCCAAATGACCTTCCAAGGGAAGTTCCCCACACCTTTATTCACCATGTGCAAGTAAAAGGATCTTACCGAGAATTTTCCTTTAGCATCCAATTTCCACCACAGAGCATCCTCTCTAGATACATCCAAGTGGACTCTATAAAGGAGAGCCATCAAATCAAGTACTTCCTCCACCTCCCAATCATTAAGGTTTCTCCTGAATCAAGGAGCCCATACAAGATCGTTGTCATTAGAGGTGAAGTAGTCCTTCACCCACCCACGTCACACCATCCTTATTTCTCATTTTGTTAGAATCTCCTACGGGGGTGTTGTTTAACCCTATGCAGGGACTGAAAAGGAGCTCATAACTTGAGGACATGCGTGGAGTGGAGTCCTGAACCTGTTTTTGGAAGACTATGGCCTCAGAGGCCTTGCTCTTGTGTTGATGATCACTGGATCATAGTTACCACAATTCACTCCCCCCAACCCCCCGCGAATTGTGAATTGGATTGCACAATCCAAAACATGAATCATTTGCGATTTGGAACGCAAGATTTAGCATTCCAATCTACAATATCAAAAGTCCCAAAAAATCATATAACAGAAAATAGATACATACATGGTTATCAAAATCGTGATCCGGATTGTACGATCCAAGTTTACCAATTCGATTCAGATCGCATACACCGTAGGATTGCCCTAGGATCGTGATCCTGCTTTATGCACTGTTTTTTAGGCTTTTGTTATAATTTGGACCTGTTTTAAGTCATGAGATGGGCTGCTGTAATATTTATTGTTATTTTGAGCTTATTTTAAGTTTGAAATTGGGCTTTGTTCTTATTATTTTAAGGCCCAAAAAATCTCAAAGCCCATGCCCTTTACTTATTTACAGCAATTAGGGCAAATTCATATGCCTCTTTCAATTGTCGAGAGAGACTTGGCCTCTGCTGCTGCAGGTCACTTCTTCTTCTACTACTTGTTCGACCTCCTCCTCTCCTTTATTTCTGCTTCTTTTTTCTTTCTCCTCCTTTATTTATGCTGCTGTGAAACTCCTTATGCATTTCACAGCCAAAGCCCATCCACCCAATCATTATTTTGATCTTTGTAAGGTTGTTGCTGCTCAACAAAATTCACTGTCAAAGCTTTGCAAGGTTGTAACCTGCTCAACACAATCAAATACTCCCTGAACAAGAACGAGTAAGCTGCCTGCTCTATAATCTATTAACTTCTTTCTTTTTTCCTCTTCTTCTTTCTCTCTCTTTTTTTGTTCGTTCTTCTTCACATCAGTGATCAACCAACAAACTATTTTTTTTAACAAGCAAGCACAAAAGTTTTTCATTCTCTGTTTTTTTTCTTTCTAGGTAGCTACTTATTCTCTATTACATATAATTAAATGTCTACATGCATGAATCCCATGAAGATTTCTTGTTCTCACTCTGATTCTTTTTGTTATCTCCTCTCTTCTTTCATCAATTCTTTTGCTTTCCAATTTCCAACTGAGAACTTGAAAACAAAGCTTGTTAGGCTGAAACAGAATTAAATTAGATAAAAGATATAGATAATTTGATATTTTATATACTATTATACCTGTGTGGTTGACTGGTTGTGTCTTATTGTCTTGTGTGTTGATTGTTGTACTGCCAATCTGTTGTACAGCTTGTTAGGCTGAAACTAAATTAGCCATGTCTACCTCTGGTTTTGGGAAGTGTAAGAATAAGAATGCAAAAGGACAAAGATTGGATCCTGGATGGGAACATGGAGTTGAAGCGGATGCTAATTGAAGGAAGGTCAAGTGTAATTATTGTGTTGTTACTCATTCAGAGGGTATTTACCGGCTCAAACATCACCTGGCTTATACTCATCAGAATGTTGAGCCATGTCCCAAAGTGCCTGAAGAAGTTTAGCAAAAATTTGTAGGTCTTCATCAAACTAAATCAGAAGAATCTCATAAGAAGAGGAGAGTGTTGTATGACATAGACTCGGGAGAGGAGGAAGAAGAAGTACAAGGAAAGAACAAAAAAATGAAGGGTTCTATGGATAAGTTTGTTATGAAAAAATCGGCGCATTAAACAACCCTTAATGAGAAGTTTAAGAAGAAAGAGCGGAATAAAGTTTGTCAAACCATAGCTAGATTTTTTTATACAAGTGTAATTCCATTCAATTGTGTTAACAACCGTGTATTTCCGGTTCTTGTTTGAAACCTTCAAGCAAATTCAATGTTTCCCGCACTTCCTTCTTCAAAAATGTCTCTCTAATTTCATGGTAAGAAGGTGACACAAGCCCTTTCCCATAGTCTCCAATCTCTTTAACCATAACCGGAAATACAGGGTTGTTAACACAATTGAATGGAATTACACTTGTATAAAAAAATCTAGCTATGGTTTGACAAACTTTATTCCACTCTTTCTTCTTAAACTTCTCATTAAGGGTTGTTTCACGTGCCAATTTTTTCAGAACAAACTTATCCATAGAACCCTTCATTTTTTGTTCTTTCCTTGTACTTCTTCTTCCTCCTCTCCCGAGTCTATGTCATACAACATTCTCCTCTTCTTATGAGATTCTTCTGATTTAGTTTGATGAAGACCTACAAATTTTTGCTAAACTTCTTCAGGCACTTTGGGACATGGCTCAACATTCTGATGAGTATAAGCCAGGTGATGTTTGAGCCGGTAAATACCCTCTGAATGAGTAACAGCACAATACTTACACTTGACCTTCCTTGAATTAGCATCCGCTTCAACTCCATGTTCCCATCCAGGATCCAATCTTTGTCCTGGTGCATTCTTATTCTTACACTTCCCAAAACCAGAGGTAGACATGGCTAATTTAGTTTCAGCCTAACAAGCTGTACAACAGATTGGCAGTACAACAATCAACACACAAGACAATGAGATACAACCAGTCAACCACACAGGTATAATAGTATATGCAATATCAAATTATCTATATCTTTTATCTAATTTAATTCTGTTTCAGCCTAACAAGTTTTGTTTTCAAGTTCTCAGTTGGAAATTGGAAAGCAAAAGAATTGATGAAAGAAGAGACGAGATAACAAAAAGAAAAAGAATCAGAGCGAGAACAAGAAATCTTCATGGGATTCATGCATGTAGACATTTAATCATATTTATATGTAATAGAGAATAAGTAGCTACCTAGAAAGAAAAAAAAACAGAGAATGAAAAAGTTTTGTGCTTGCTTGTTAAAAATAAATAGGTTGTTGGTTGATCACTGATGTGAAAAAGAAGAAGAAGGAACAACAAAAGAGAGAGAAAGAAGAAGAGGAAAAAAGAAAGAAGTATATAGATTATAGAGCAGGCAGCTTACTCGTTCTTGTTCAGGTAGTATTTGATTGTGCAGAGCAGCTGAGCAAGTTACAACCTTGCAAAGCTTTGACAGTGAATTTTGTTGAGCAGCAACAACTTTACAAAGATCAAAATAATGATTGGGTGGATGGGCTTTGGCTGTGGAATGCATAAGGAGTTTCGCAGCAGCATAAATAAAGGAGAAGAAAGAGAAAAGAACAAAAATAAAGGAGAGGAGGAGGTGGAACAATTAGTAGAAGAAGAAGAAGAACTGACCTGCAACAGCAGAGGCCAAGCTTCTCTCAGCAGCAGCAGGGGCGCAAGCTTCTCTCGGCAAGTGAAAGAGGCATATGAATTTGCCCTAATTGCTGTAAATAAGTAAAGGGCATCGGCTTTGAGTTTTAATTGAGATTTTTTGGGCCTTAAAATAATAAGAACAAAGCCAAATTTCAAACTTAAAATGAGCCCAAATAACAATAAATATTACAGCAGCCCATCTCATCACTTAAAAGAGGTCCAAATTATAACAAAAGCCCAAAACAATTTGCAAAATAGTGCATAAAGCAGGATCATTAAGATGGCAAGTAGGATCGCGATCCTATGATCCTTGAACGATCCTATGGTGTATGCGATTTTCGTGCGATCCGGATCGAATTGGTAAACTTGGATCGTAGGATCGATCCTACAACCCGGACGCGATTTTGGTAACCATGGTGTGTATAAGTATTATTAAAAATACAATCAAAAGTCATATCATGTTCCAAATAAATGTACTTCGTTCTAACAAAACAATCCGAAGAAGTTTACCCTAATGTACCTTGTTATAACAATTGACAATCTATATACTTGTTCCTGTGGTTCCCGTTCCATGTACCATAATGATCCACATTTCAGGTAACATTGCATTTGACTATCCTTTTTATTTTGGAAAGTTGGTAATCGTTTACATGACTTATATATTGTTCTGAATATATAACTACGTTTATTCACTCATGGAAAGGACATGTAATTATGTTGGTTGTGTATCTTGTCAACCTTAGGGTATATGTGGAATGAAGAATGCATGTATTGGAATTGAATGAAGATTAAATGTTTGTGTTTCCATCTCTTCAAAATTGTAGACAATAGATCTTGAGAATCTACGAAATGATGTGTTTAAATGTTAGAGTATGTCACTTATGTTGTTGAATGTTAGATAAAGAAGGAGGTCAAATAGTGGTTGAAAATGTCACAAAATAGCAGGTTGTGAGTGTTTGTCGACTAATTCAATCGACTGGTAGGGCCTTTAGGTCCACCAAAATCGATAAAGGTTGAAAAACTTGAAGATCCAGACCATTCGGTCGACTAAAAATAAAGTAAAGTTCGATCAACTGAAAAGGTAAGTTAGGTCGACCAAATCAAACAGAAGACAAATCTGCTGACCCAACACTTTCGATCAACTGATAGTGGGCTTCAGTCAACTGAATTCACTAGTTTTGCCTGTACAGCTCTACACTCTACTGCTCAACAAGATTGTACCTTATTTACATTTTTGGATGATCGGATAAAAATGCTGGATTGGATAGGATATAAAATCCTGTGGAATATTGAATATTTCAATCCAGTATTTGGAACTGATCCAGAATAAAAGGACTGAATAAATTGTTATATCTCAATCATGTGTTTGAGTGCTTATCGAATATAAGGTTTGGAGATATAACTATGTTTTATTTTTTTATGTATTATTTTTTGCAAGGTCTTCAAAAATTATTTTTAAAGTCATTTAAATTTTCTTTTCAAATATATATTCATTCAAGGTATCTAAAATTAAAATTTTATGCACAAATCAACTGCAAAATCTAATAACCATAATCACAATGTTTTAGAATGTGGTTGTACAAACATCATTCACAATATAGTAGTCTCTCAGTTTAAAGGTGACTCAGAAAAAAGTTATAGTCCATATTACTAAGAATCATCCAAATCAATGATTACATACATGTGTGCGTGTGTATATATATTGCTATTGTTATAAGTCATATATATATATATATATATAATAGTAGTAATGTTTGAATATACATGACTCCTTCCATTATATATATATAACAATTCATTTATTGATATGAAAAATACATTAAAAATCTGAAACATATGAAAAAAAAAAAAAAATTGAACAATGAAAAAAAGAAAAATATGATTTTTTAACTTGACTCTTCGACGTCTTTGTCTCTCATATTGCGGCGTTAATTTTTTTTTTTTTTTATGATGTGGCGTTTTATTTTTATTCCAATGAGATGGTATAACTCAAATACTACCACCCCCTTGGTATAAGTTATATCCCACCTGGATGGGATATAAATGGTTCACGAGATATAAATATCCAATCCAATTGAAGATACCAAATATATCCAATCATCTTATCCCACTGTCTAAACGTGGCCTAAATGTCATTTAAGTACTGAAGAAATTAAATGTAAATAAGGAAGTATCCCCTATTTGGATTCAATAAAAATGATTTCGAAAGCTAATTCCTTAAGAATAAAAAGTCAACTCCCCTTCCCAAGAATAAAATTCTAAAATTTTTTTACAACCCCTCTTTAGTCAATAGCTAGTTTGAAGGGTTGCTCTTAAGCTATGATTTATTAAAAATTATTTTTAAACTATTGGAGACCTAAGAAACAATTACCAGGTATTTTGCAACCTTAATTTTAAGTATTTGAAATATCTATTTTTGTGAGCCTTGGTTAAACCTGAGTCTTTGGGAGTCCTGTTGACTTCCATTGACATGCCCACCCTTGGGAAGTTAGTTCTTGATAATTCTTAATAATTTCCTATCACTTCTCGAGTCCTTGGGACTCAAGGCATGACATATTATAAATAGAAAACGAAGAGTATGAGACTGTATGACACATGAAGGATGAGGAATAATTCTACAAGAAAAAACAACAGAGAATACACAATTCAAAGCACAACCTAGCAACAAAATTGAGACCCCCCCCCCCCAAAACAAAAAAAAAAAGTAAAAAGGATTAAAAAAATCTAATTTCTGCCTCCATTAAGGAGAATCAACCAACAACGTAACATAAAGTTTTTTCTTTCCAATTTTTTTACAAGGCATAAATATACAAACTGAATGGAAAAATGGAGAGATGGAATTCATTTCTAACTTGTTTATGACAATGCACGATGCATTTGCCAACATAATATTAATGGGAAGGCAGAGAGTCCAGAGGATGAAATATGATGTGATCAATAAATTTATATTTTATATTTTGATAGGTAAGTGACCCTTGGAGTGGGAGTTGAATCTGGGACCAATATTTCACCATGTATAGATCATGACGACATCAGCAATCACCGGCTAGTGGCCCGACTTATAGGACCAAAAGTATGTATCCTTTATTTTTTCCCAATTGTAATGAAGTATGTGAAAATGTTAATTGGAGTTTGTGACTTCAAAATTTTAACATAAATATATGGAAGGGGGTAAAGTTCTGAAAATTCACAAATTGAGTAAGGATGCAATTTAAATGCTAAGATCGTAAAATGATTTCACTTAGATAAAGCTTCTCAATACTTAGACGAAGGTAAATGTAACCAGACTTGGTAAGTATATCAATATAGATGTGCAATGTGGCAGAGGAGAACTCTGGCAGTCGCATGAATACAAATGACAAAATTATTGTCACAGTGCCACCTTTTATATGCCATGGTGGGGCATGGTGGGGGGTGTAATCCAACTTAATTAACTAATCATATCATTAGATAAGGGTTTAGTGGGCTCATCATGGGTCTAGGCCAGGATTCTTTAGAGGTGGATAATTCACCTCTCAATGAGGTTATAAGGAACTCTACTACCCTCTTCCCTTAAGCCCCAAAGTTTTCCTTCCATTATACTCTTTTAAGTTCTAAAAAGTCAAAACTAAGCTGCATGTTTTTGGGGAGGCAAGGGAGAGGAGCGAACAAGGATCAAAGTTTCGTTTCTTTTCCATCGAAACGGCCGAAACGTTTCCGTTTCTCAGGGAACCGAAACGAAACACTAGTAGAATATCGAAATTCACATGTTTCTATGGAAACAAAATTGTTTCCGTAGAAACATACCGAAACTAGTGGAAACATACCGAATCAGAGAATACATTTCTTTTATATCAACAATAATTCTAGAAGTTAGTAAAAAATAATATCCATTTATTTTTCAAGGATTAAGACTCAAAATTACAAGAAGATATATTTCTATTATTTTTCCTAAAATAATAGAAAAGTCGTAGGGGAAATAAAGTGTAGAGAAACAACTATTTTAATACTAAGTTACTAATTATAATAGGTTTAAATCGCTATTTATTTTACTTTTTATTTTATATGTAACTTGTGTCAAATTATCTAATTTGTTGATATTACATAGTATATATCTATTATGTCATTTATCATGAATTAGTATCATTTATCATGAATATGATGTATATGCCTTAAACATGCACAAATATTCAATAAATAGGCTTATTTGTATAAATAAATAAATTTTAAGTTATGTTTCCACATGTTTCCAATTTTTTCTCCGTTTCCATTATGTTTCCGAAACGTTTTCGAAGCGTTTCTGTTTCCGAACAGACCGAAACTATACATCGAAACGATATTTTGATCCTTGGGAGCGAAAGATCCATTTAGTCGGATGGGAGAAAGGTAAGAAACCAATAAAGGAGGGGGGATTAGGAGTCTTAAGATTTGAAGGTGTTCAACAAAGTCTTGTTAGGGAAATGGAGTAGGAGATTTGCTATGGAAAATCAAGTGCTGTGGAAAAAAATTATCATTTCAAAATATGGGAGTGAGGAAGGGGGATGGTTCTCTAGGGAGGTGATAGAAGCCTATGGTTGTGGCATGTGGAAGGTGATTCGTAAGGGCATTGAGGATTTTTGTAAACATACTCGTTTTGGGGTGGGTGATGGTGTGGAACCCCTGCTTTAGGAGGAACTTATTCGATTGGGAGCTGGAGGAGGTGTTAAGCTTCATGGAGATTCTCAATTTATACAAGGGAATGCATCGTGGAGATGACCAACTGATTTGGGCAGCAAGTAGTGACAAGAAATTCATAGTTCGTTCTTACTATATGAGCTTGATTGGGAAGGGGGAAGGGAGGTTCCCTTGGAAGTCTATTTGGAAAGCAGGAGTGCCTAGCAAAATGGGTTTTTTTGCGTGGGTGGCGACTTGGGAGGCTATATTGACAATGGATAACTTGCATAAGAGAAGATACCATCTTCCTAGTTGATGTTGTCTTTGTAAAAGTGAGGAGGATTCGGTGAATCACATTTTCATTCATTGTACTTTGGCCAGGGAGGTATGGTCTATGTTTCTCAACTTATTTGGTTTGAGTTGGGTGATGCCGGCTACGATAAAGGAGCTCTTTTTGGGGTGGCGGGTTAAAGGAGTAAGGACTAAGGAGGGATTTCAAGATAGCTTGGAATACGACTCCTCTTTGCATTATTTGGAGCATTTGGAAGGAGGAATAGAAGGATTTTTGAAGGGGTAGAATTAACTCCATGGTGCTTAAAAAATCATGTTCTTAAATTGTAATTTTTTAGGTGTAAAGAGGCTAGGCCTATGTTTTTAGATAGCTATATGAACTTTTTGTGGGAATTTAGGCATTAATTTTGTAGCCATTCCTTCTTCTTTTTGTAAATGGGATCGCCCCCCTTGGGTGCCATTTATTTAACTATACATTTACTGATAAAAAAAATGAACTCAATTAGGGACTTATGTGCTATGGAAATGCCATCTATATGCTATTACTAGGTTTATCATTAAAGAACATCTGGAAACAAATGCTTCATTCCCATTCCCACACTCATTCCCATTACAGAAAAGATCATAATGATTGGATTCCTTGCTCAAAATATATATAGTTATACCTGGCAGCAATTTCAGAGTAAACATCGGCAGGTTTCTCTCCAGCAACTAAGTTGACTGCAGCTCCTTCCAACTGCAAAAACACCCCCACCACAGAAAAAGGTGGACCTTGTGAATATACTTTCAATTAAATAGCAGATCAAGAAAATTTATCAATAAAATATGTCACTTATTAGAAGTCTATATTGTTAAGGTACTTCATATATATATATATATATATATATATCTGTGTGTGTGTGTGTTTACATTTAAGGCAGAGGTTAGCGACATCAATAATGCATACTACAATAAAATTCCTAGGCAACTTCAAAATTCAAAATTCTGTGAAATTCGTACTTTTTCAAAATGGTAATAGTTTAATAGAATTAAAATTTTAAAATATTAGGAAGCTAAAAAGCATGCCTGCCAGGCAGCTAAAAGAAGCAATCCCACTGACATAGTTAGTGCATCAACTCAACTCAAATAAGGCACTCTCTAGTAGAGGATTTGACAGAAATCAGTAGGCTCACTGAATATTAGATCTCAGCGGCCTCATAAAGACGAGTTCTCCACATACTTTTCTCAAAAATACATAAAATATGACGATAAAATAGTGTGTACCATGCAACAAAGATATCATCCGCCAACGAATGAAAGAAAGCATGTCTGAATAGCACACTTACACTGTCTCTTCCCAGGGCTGCATAGTGTTGTAGACCATTGCATGAACCATCCTTTATAGGAAAAGACACAGCATTAAGTTCAGATTAGAAAAAGTTGAAAAACTAAACAAAGTGACGTGCTATATTCAAAATCCTATAATTATAAACAAAGATGCCAAAAGCATTACAAATTCAGATACAAACAAGTAAAACCAATCAATGAAGTAGATAAGTGGCATCATAATAAATTGGTAGTGTATGTCATAGCATTGAAACAGTACAAACAATGCATTAATAGTGGTTTATGCATGTCGGCGAAATGCAGATGGTGTAGCATGCATGTCATGGCAAGAGATCTACACAGCCAAACCTCAAATCAAAGTGGAATCCAGAAAGTCCAAACGAAAAGCTCGACTAAACACCCTACAAATTACAAAAATGCAAAACACTAATAAAATTGTTTTATTTTTTCCCTGATCTCGTCTTATTCTTCGCTTCATCCTGAAGGAAATTGAAACATTAAGCGGTTTAAAATTCTTTTTTTCTGAGTCCGCCGCATTCCAAACTTTAAGGCGCTGAAACTGACAATTGGAATAAACAATTATTGCAATTCTGGCATACTATTCCAAATGAGCTCAAACTTTTGACTAACGACATTTTGTGAGAGATTGGAATGTGTTGGATCAATTAATTCTATAACAATCATACAAATTATCTGGCTTCAATACAGACAGATCCATTGGGCCCCCATATAAAAAGGCGTATCTCATGTTCACAATGAAAAGTATCTCGGATTCTTTTTATTTGGGAGAATACATGACATCAAGTTGAGGCCTAATCTCTTCAAATCCTTACAAGTGGAGACAGCATGATAGTAAAAAGCAACTTAAGAGAATGGTGTCTGTCACACAAAAGAAGGAATTGTAGATTTGCTCCATGTTTATCAAAGAAAATCTGTAAGTTTAAACAACTTCTCAAGTGTGGGGAACAAAGCATATGTATGTAGAGGAGATACTAAGCCAAGAATAGGGTAAGAAATAATCATCACTTTGTACAAATTGGTTGGTTTGGGGGCTAAAACATGGAAATTTGGATCTGCAATTTGTATTATTTTCCTAGAGATTGAAGTCCTAAAAATGTTCCAGGAAAAAAGCATCCATGAAGAAATTTACACTTGATATTTTCACCTTGCATAAGCTGACACATGAATCTTTGTGGTTCTAGGGCATTCAATAAAGCACATACCATGTGAATTGGTAGGTGGGAGATGACAGTATGTGGTGATGAGCTTTTTAAGGCCTCTGACAGATTAATACAAGCTGCTAAGCACTGAAAAGGATCTTCAGCCGTTAGCCACCAGCGATTTCCATTAAGAGGGTTGTGTGCTGAATCAAATACATCATCTAGATGGTTATCCACAAACGCTAGACGCCCATCATATGAAAGCTTTTCAACACCACCTGCATACAGATTTGCTAAATGTATCTTCAGCCAATGTAACCCGGATTTGCCTAATGGGCGTCCTTCAGCAAACTCAAGAACTCCTCGACAGAGATCAGAACTCAGATGATTCAAATGCGGATGCATAGGGTAAGCACGACCTCTGAAATCAAGATTGTGAGGATAGTAAAATCCTTCCTCGTCTTTCATTTTCCGAGCCACCTGCTTCATAATGAGTTTGCTCAGAATCCAATCCTACATAATGAAACCTAAAGAATGTGATCTAAATACAATTCTTCAAGCCCTCCAGTCTAAGTCAACATTTTATATAGTCAAAGTGCAATAAAAAATTTTCCATGTCACCAAAATATGCTCAAGAAGTGATTGATAAACTCTCTTTTTAAATGTTCATATGTCAAGTAAATCCAAAATCACAATATAATATATAGGAATAAAATGCGCAAAAATGTAAAGCAGGATCATGATTTGACTAAGCTGATGAAAGGAAACCCCAGTATCTCATTTCTACAACTGGTGAACATGTATCAATCCCAAATTCTTAATGCAGAATTATACAGAATTAATAATTTCAAAAAGAAGAAATCTTACAGAAAGCTTTAGTTCAGTGTCACATCGTTGAGAATGCATCTCTTGGTTAATTTTCTTTGCCTTTCCCACACTCCATTTCCATTTTTTGATTTCTAATAAATCCTCTGAGTTTGGCTTCTCTGGTATTGGAATCTACAAGCAATTAAAGAAGGAATTATATGCCAGATAAACGACATAAACTATGATGAACCTTTTTTTTTTAAGGTGACATAAGCTACGATGAACAAAAGAAAATCTAATGTGTCCACTGTAGTAGCCTAAAAACAACCAAGTTCTAGACTAACAAACTAGATGATTTGCACAAAGCACCAGGACTTATTGGATAATCCTTTCAAATAGCCCTTTTTTTGGGTTTTGGGGGATAAGTCTTGAATAGTGGCTGATCTTCCCAAAGAGCTCACATCAATGGGAAGGTTTAACACCTCGATGTCAGTTCTTCGCCACCTGGGGCTGTAGCATGTTCCAACAGATGGCTTGCATAGTGGCTGATCTTTCCCAAGAGCTCACATCGATGGGAAGGTTTAGCACCTCGATGTCAGTTCTTCGCCACCTGGGGCTGTAGCATGTTCCAACAAATGGCAAACAATTCTAAGAAAATTTTCCTCTCTTCTTCCAGACTATAGTAAAACAAAGAATCTGTAGTACAAACAATTTATTCAAATGAACTTGTTTGCTTAAAGAAAGAAATCATAATGCACTCACATCTTTGCGATCAACCAGGCCTGCAATGTTGCCACCTCCGGCCCAAATGCTCTCCACCACACCATGGACTCTTCTGTTAATTCTCCATCTGGTGTTTCCTAGTGTATCCAGGGCCTTTACATGGCAATTCAAAAACAGAATATGGTTGTAATTTGACTTCACAACACATAGATAGGAAACACGTGATTGCATTATTCTAACATTAGCAGTTATGTCCAAATAAGCCATGTTGGAGAAGCATTCAGGCATAATTAACAGTAATCTGTGATAATGAAATAATCCACAGGATACAATATAAATTACATGCAAAATAATAATTACCCAAAAAAAAAGGTTTAGCCCAATGCACGAGGCTCCCACCACTGCAGGGTTGGTTAAAGTTAGATGTACGCATCCTTATTGTACTTATTTCTTTTTGGTTTAGATCATGACAAATATAATTTACTCAAGTTGATGCAAACAATAACAACCATACAGATTAGAGACAATAGGTGCACAGTGTATCTAATATTTTTTTTATCAGTAATATATAAGTGTACATTAATGGCGCCCGGAGGGGGCGAACCCATAATTACAAAAATAAGGGAAGAAGAGTACAAAAATCAAAGCCTAAGTTCCCCAAAAAAAAAAGAAAGAATAAAAGTGTCTAAATACAAGGGATTTGCTACCCTGAGCCAATAGAAGTACAAACACAAAAGATTATCTATAAAATTCCAAGGGTTTAACTTCAACCCTTCAAAAGTTCTCTGATTTCTCTCCCTCCAAAGACGCCAAATAATGCAAAGAGTGGCCATTCTCTGAGCAATCCTCAATTTCAACAATGTTTTAGTAAATAAATATATACTATATAGTACTATAGTATTGCTGATGTCAAGCATATGAATAAGAAAAAGGGCGAATTAAAATTTTCATACGGAACATGTAGTAGACATGTTATGATCAAATTTTGGGTCAAATTATCGTTATATATGTTTATTTTCAATAAGTAAGCTATTGGTTAAATTTAATTTTGTTTTATCAAGTTTAAGGAATTAAGGGTTTTTTTTATTGGAATTAAGGGTATTTAGATAATTTTCAAATTTTCCAGGTGTGGGCTGTTAGTTGTGGTTCATGGATTATCTTTTGGGTCAAAATATAATATTGAGTTTTTAGGTGGAGTCCTAGTTGGCTTAAAATCGTTGTAGAAGTTAAAGAGTCTAAGTTTCCTATATTGGAGTCATAGTTCGAGCAAGAGTAGGATACTGGTAACCTATAATATTTATGTATTCGATTCCACAAGCTGAGTTTTAGAGAATTGAATATTGTTTAAAGGGAGATATAGCCTTACCTTAGGGAGTGATTCCTAAAGAATTGTAGGTGGGATTGTTGGATCTTTCTCTTTCTTCAAAATTACTATTTTTAGTTTACTGTTTACAGCCCAAAAACAGCACTTACTTTAACCCAAAACCTTGCCTCATTAAATCTCAATTAACCCTAATCCTAACCCTTTCCCTTACCCTTTTGACCATTAAATTAGCACATAAAACATTAAATTAGTTGCTGTCCAAGGTTTCCAACACTCCTTTTCCTGAATTTCCCGCAACTTGTCACATTTAAAATCAAGCTAATTTCACCCCTTTTTAATCCCCAAAACTTGCAACCTTTGTTCTACCCCATAAAACCATTAACCTATAAGCTTTTCACAACCAAATCCCACCGCAGAACCATCTGTAAGTGATTTTATTCCAAGTTTTCTAAAGCCATCCTACATCAATTTCCATGAGACACTTCAAAACTCGCTGAAAAAAACAAGGAATCTTCTACTTTCTTCAAAAGATTTCATTTTTCCATTTAAACTCCGTCTTCCCAAAGTAAAAAAAAAAAGGGAAAAGGTTCTCTGCATCTGATACTTGGGAAGGCAAAGCAATTTGTTCCTAGCCTTTCTGCACCGGGTGTATGATTTTGTGAAAATTTAAGGGTGTGAAGAATTTGTCATCAAAGGTGAAAGAAACTACAAAACTGAATATTAAATTTGAAAGATTTCATTTTTCCATTTAAACTCCGTCTTCCCAAAGAAAAAAAAAAGGGAAAAGGTTCTCTGCATCTGATACTTGGGAAGGCAAAGCAATTTGTTCCTAGCCTTTCTGCACCAGGTGTATAATTTTGTGAAAATTTAAGGGTGTGAAGAATTTGTCATCAAAGGTGAAAGAAACTACAAAACTGAATATTAAATTTGAAAGAAACACAGAGCTGGCACACATATTATGATTCGTAGGGATAAAATAACGAGTATAATGTTGCAGTTACATAGAAGATTTATGTGACTTCGTTAATAAATGCAGTGAAATTTTAAACCTTACTGGAGTTGATCTAAACTGAAATTTTCTACTTGTAATTAAATGCTGACCTTTTCAGTTAAAACCTGTCATTAAATACTAAGGATTATGAAAAGAATACCTATGCACTTATTTTTAATACCAAAAAATAAATTTAAAAAAAGGATGATGAATTGTTAGATAATTCATACTTTGGTTCAGGACTGGGAATTTGACTCTCTGCATGCCTTTTTTTTTTCTTACTTGTATGGGATCACTATGTCCGACAGTAGGGAGAATACTGAATAGTCTAAAATGGAATGCTGCTAGGAGTGGATCTCTCAGGGTGATGCCTTATGATAAGGTGACATCTACTTTCCTTCCAAAAGGTATTTGGGATTTTGGGATACCAAAGCACCTTGCTGCAACGCAAGATGATGCCAAATTAATCATCTTTTGGTAAGCTGCCCATTGGCTTGGGATAAATTCAGTTCATTTTTCTCTTTATTTGAGTCCATTGGGTTATGCCAAGTCCAGTTATTGAAGTTTTGGGATGCTGACAAGGGAATTACCAAAAAGGAGAGTTAGGACAGAGTAAACAACCCCGCTAGTGTTATGTGGTGTGTTTCAAAGGAGGGAATAAATGCTCATTTGAGGGTGTAGAGATGCAGTATTACAAGCTTAAACAAGCTCCGTTGAGCTCCTTATTTGATAGGCTTTTCTGTTAATTCCTTTATTAGTTCTTGAGGTGGTCTGTGTTGTAGCTTTGAGTCGCTAGCCAAGTGTGGCTTTGTAGCCTTTTGTTGGCATTGTCCTACATACTTGGCATGTACTTGGGTTGCACCATCTTGTGTTGTTACTTGTTAGTGCATACTTCAAATTTATTTATGTAAAAAGAAATTAACAGAATAGAATGGACACAAACAACCCATTAAAAAAAAAGAATTTTTTACTATTGCAGCACATACAATTGAAGTGCCCACTCAATAAAATTAGAAGAGTCCCTTTCAATCATCAAATGAGTCTTCCCTGTGAAAATGACACTAGTAGCCCTTTCAAAGCACTAGAATCTCAGGTTCAATAAATCCACCATTACTAGTCAGCTATAGATTCAGGTCTGTGATGATCAACAGGTTTTAATGAACTAATTACTTGGATTTTCAACAGTGACCTATTACCACAACAAATATATATATATATATGTGTGTGTGTGAAAAGAAATATTTTTTCATTTTTACCTCAAATACTTTCTGCATTTGTTTTGATGGAACACTCTTAACAGCATCTTGTTGCTGCCTTGACCCATGAGTGCGCATGAGATAAGAAGGTAAGAACAAGTACCCACCTTTGTCATACCTGGAAGGAGTAGATTAGATATTTGAAAAACAAGTGAATTTTGGCTGAGAGCAGCCCTTATCACCTTCTATTGATTTCACATCTAGATATATTTTAGAGTGAATGTATGCCAAAGCAATATTTAGCTTTTGCCCAAGTAACAATGGCTTTTGTTAATGCAATTTACAACTGTAGAAGTAGCTAGTAAAACTGTCCACAGCAGTAATTGCTTTGACAAAAACCAATATCACTTTGACAATAGATAATATCACTTTCGCAATAGCAACAACCAATTTTTCATTACAATTCAACAAATTAAAATTTCATTATTCTAGTTATTTTCAGTTATTCCTTTTGGAGAGGGTGAGGTACGTAGAGACGCGTAGTGTATCAAAGCATGTTAAGTTGACCTTCACATCCAGTTAATACATCATCAAAAGCTGAATCAATATCATACCCTTTCCATTTTTTTGGAGGCACCAACATCGGCACATAAGGAATTACCATATGTCTAGCCTGCATATATATTTAAGAAAAATAAAAAAGTTTGAAAGATGAGATATAATAGAAGTCAAAAACGAGACTGAGACATATAAGCTGCTGTGAACCATGCTCATATGCATGTTCAAGAATAATACCACACTTAACATGAATTTTAAAAACAAAAGACTGATGATACGAAGTATAATTAAGCCCAAAGAACTATTTTTTTTCTGACAAGGTACACAGAAAACTACAAACAAAAAGAGTACCCAGACAATGCATTTTACATATAATTTAGTGCTGCCAACAGATATTAAGTTGACAAAGCAGGTAAGATCATTATAAAAAACATATATATTAACATACGGTTCTATCAAGCCCTGCAAGGACTAGGGGATCACACTCTATAACTCCATATCTCTTCCCAACTTTCTGTCTACAAGGACCAAACAACAAATGAAAATTAGAAGAAAAGGTCAGAAAGCTACTGATGTAGAAGAGTTGTATCAATGATCATCCACAACGAAGAAACCCCATTATCCAATGCATACAGCCCAAGATAACTTTACTCCAAACAATCCAATTAGTTGAGCAACTCTTGAGTGCGGCATTGCGACAACAGAAACCAAGTAGAGAAACTTTAGTATCAGATATCGAGCAGAACTCATTTAAAGAGGCAACTTCCCACCAAGAATTGGCCCAATGATTGAATTGTCTGGATCTTTGCATGGTGGCCATGACTTAGTGGAACGGGGTGCAGTTATTTGAAAATGAATTGATGAGAGAAGGAAGAAATGCATTCTCACCCTGGATCCTTTGTTACAATTTTGAATATGTGCCTGAATGCAGGTCGAATATCAGGTGGACTGTCCGCTGACTGGTTAACTGGAGGTTGCACATAAGCTGTTTCTATTAATATTTCTATCAGACGGCAACCCAGCTGCATATTATAAAACATAGATAAATATAAATAATGCCATCAATTATTCATTTCAAAAGGAAGGAATATAAAGGTCACAAACCTTAGCCTGTGTATCTTGACCCCAAGGCTTAATTTCTTTATCTTTCACCAGTTTTTGCACCTCAATTACTCTTTTCCTTCTGATCAAACCCATGACACGTTTCCTTAATATCTTTGTCTCCTTGCTAAAATCTTCTTGATTTGTCTCCTTACTAAAATCTTCTTGATTTTGAGCTACAATCTTCTTTCCCTGGTACCTCTTAGTTTTCTCCAAGAAACTATGAATCCTAACCTGAACTAATAACAGCAACAATAATAATGAAGTGTTATTTGTTCTTGAATCAGAGACAATATGTAGGGTCCCAGAAAATTTTTACTAATTAAATTAAATTAATAAATAGAAATTGCATGCCCACTATGTTGTTAGTGTTTACTAATGTACTTAGTTTTATGAATTAAATATGTTGTATTGTTTTAAATTTCATATTTGGGAAGTTTTGGTAAATTGGGAATTGACCCGTGTTGACAAGGCACCACTATTACGTCGGGACCCCGGGCATGAATCAAAAAATAAACGATGTGACTCTCATTATATTTGAATAATGCCTAAGTGAGGGTAATTAGAGATAAGGCTATCATGCATTTGTGTGTGTGTATTATAATAAGTATATATATGCATTTAATACAATATTAAATGAGAAATGTAACATTTACATTATACAAGATAGTTGACTAAGACCTTGAGGGTAGTTATAAATGCGCGCGCACGCGCGCACACACACACATACATATATATATATATATACAAGGATCAAAATATCGTTTCGATGTATAGTTTCGGTCGATCCAGAAACGGAAACGTTTCGGAAACATAATGGAAACGGAGACAAAATTGGAAACATAACTTAAAATTTATTTATTTATACAAATAAGCTTATTTATTGTATATTTGTGCATGTTTAAGGCATATGCATCATATTTATGATAAATGACACTAATTTAAATTAAAAAACTAAAGACTAACTACTTATTTTTTCATTGTACAGTGTGAAATACAATATTTCTTGACTTTTTTATCATGTAGATGACAATAATGGCATAAGAAGATCTTTGAAGGGACATAGATTCACAAATTGAGACGAAGGAAGCAATTTTTTATATTTTTCATGCTTTTGGATTGTACAAAATCATTTCATAAATGTTTTTTTTTTTTTTTGTTGTAGAGTTCATTAGCAAGGATCAAAATTTCGTTTTGTAGTGTTGTTTTGGTCACCCAAAAAATAGAAACATTTTGAAAACATAGTAGAAACGATGAAAAAAATTAAAATGTGTATAAACACTTTTTAGAAACATAAAGTAAAATATATAAATGTGCAAAGATAAATAGTATAATTAATTAATTGTAAATATTTTAGGAAACATGTCCATCCACACAAATTACTAAGGTGAAATTGGAAAAAAAAAACGTAAATGCAAATTAGTTATTAATACCAAATAACTCTTTATTAATTAAAAAATAGTATAAAAAATTAGAGCTAATTTTTTATATAATATGAAATTATTATATATTTTAAAATATATCTCCTTTCGTTTTCTGCCCTTCTCGGGCTGTTAATGAAATTCTCAGTTTTCCTATAAAAAAAATTATATATTTTAAAATATATAAAATTATTATAATTAAATACAATACCATAACATAATAGATATATATTATGTAATATCCACAAATTAGATAATTTGACACAAATTACATTTAAAATAAAAAGTAAAACAAATAGCGATTTAAACCTATTATAATTAGTAACTTAGTATTAAAATAGTTGTTTCTCTACACTTTATTTCCCCTACTACTTTTCTATTATTTTAGAAAAAATAATAAAAATATATTCTTGTAATTTTGAGTCTTAATCCTTGAAAAATAAATGGATATTATTTTTTACTAACTTCTAGAATTATTGTTGATACAAAAAAAATATTTCCTCTGATTCGGTATGTTTCCACGGTTCCATGGAAACATGTAAATTTCGATATTTCACTAATGTTTCGTTTCGGTTCCCTGAGAAACGGAAATGTTTCGGCCGTTTCGATGGAAAAGAAACGAAATGTTGATTCTTGTATATATATATATATATATATATATATATATATATATATATATATATATATATATATATATATATATAGCACCAAAAAGTGGAGTCAAAGTGTGATAAGTTGGCAACCTCTTTTGACCACATTGTAAACATAAATAAGATGATGGAAACTACAAGGACCAAGTGTTCTTTTTCACTGTAGCAAATAATAGGACTGAAGCTTCCTTATTTCAAATACATAGAAACTTGGGGCAGCCCCTTTCTACACCTTATAATATATATTTATACATATATATGTACAAGGTAGCATGTAATAACCAAGACCCTGTTGAACCTTTGGTCCAAAAAGCTCCGCCCTTGTATATAATGCACATCCTGGGTCAGTCAATACGGCTGAGCCTCCTTCCCTCCCTTCTATCATCTATTCTCCTATTTTCTCCTTAGATCTAGCAAGATCAAGTGGTGTTTCAACAAAGTAAAAAAGGAATGACTGATCTACTCTTCAAAAGCTATACTTTGGTGGTCTTGGATCAAAGATTGGTGGAGTCTTGCAAATTAGGATTTGGGATATACTTTACTAAGGTAGTGATTTTGCTATGTCATTTAATTTATGATGTGTTATCATGCATTATATGTGGATTAATCATGTTATTAAGATGCTCGTGAACATAAGATATGAAACAACAATGTACATTTCTCTTCTTTTTTTTCTTTTCTTTTCTTTCCTCTCCTTCCTGTATATCTAGGTGATTCAACACTGTAAAATAATATGGATGGAAGATTTGAGAGCAGTAGGTGAGGTGATGTACAGGTTTATGAGTGGGTACTGTGTGAGATGCTTCAGTACTGTAGGTGATATTATAACTCAAATATTAGGTGGGTACTGTGCAACAGTGTTTGGCCGGTTGTAGTGTGTGGGTGTTGGGCGGTTTGTACTATGGCATGCGTAATTGCCAATTGGAGTTTAGGGCCACTGTTGAGGGACCTGAACAATCAAAACGAATTAGGGAATTGGGGGGGGGGAGTGTGAATTGTGAAATGATATGGTGGGAACCTTGATTAAAAAAATAAAGAAGAAGAAGAAGAAGGAAAGATGTAAGTTGCTGTCTGACAGAATAAAGGGGGAGTGTGGGTGTGAGTACATTTGATTACACACACACACACACACACACACATATATATATATATATAAATAGAGGTGGACTTCATTTGGGGCGCTTGACCAAAAGACTGGCTGATGGAAAATCTCTTCATGGGAGGCTGTTGAAATCACTCTTTGGTTGACTGATATAGACAGGAAGTTCCTTGCATGTGCATGTGTTACATATGTGTGTGTGTGTGTGTAACTTAGTAACTATATGTTGGGGTGCCTGGCCGAGAGGCTGTGGATACATAGCGTGCATACGAGTGCAATATGTTGAGTGGGTCTTATTTCTTTGTGAAGTGACAACCCAAGGAGATGGAAGTTGTGGTGCATGAGTGATGTGTGGTGTATTGTGCAAGCATGGGAGGAGATGTTATCTTTTCTTCTTTTCTTTTCTTTTTTTGATAAGTGCTTGGAAGGGGGTGGATTAGGTTGTGTATTTCTTCCGCTTCATTCTTAGTATTGGTCAATGGTTACTCGACAGGTTTCTTCAAATCTACCAGAGGTTTGAGGCAAGGGGATCAGCTGTCTTCGTTTCTATTTGTGATTGTCATGGAAGCATTGAGCCGCATGATTGATATAGCGGTGATTCTAGGTTGGATCCAGGGTTTCTCTCAGGAAAATGGCATAGGTAGGAGGGTGGACGTGTCTCATTTGCTATTCGCGGATGATACTTTGATTTTTTGTGAGTCGGATATTCGCCAGTTGAGTTATCTAAGATGTCTGCTTGTGTGCTTTGAGGCAGTGTCGGGCTTCGGATCAACATGAGCAAAAAAGTGAGATCATTCTGGTTGGGTCGATTGAGGGGATAGGAGAATTGGCTCGGAGTGTAGGGTGTTGGGTTGGCTCCTTGCCGTTGGTGTACCTAGGATTGCCTTTTGGTGCACACTCAAACTCTTCCTCGATTTGGGATGTGGTTCTAGAAAGGTTTCAGAAGAGATTGACAGGGCAGAAGAGACAATATCTATCCTAAGGAGGAAGGATTATACTTATCAAGAGCACTCTCGAGAATCTCCCGACTTACTTCATGTCTTTTTTTCCGTTGCCCTCTAAGGTGGAGAAGAGATTGGAAAATATTCGTCATGATTTCTCATGGTATGGGAAGGAGGGGGAGAGAGAAAGGAAGATTCACCTTGTCAATTGGAAAAAGGCTAAGAGACTGATTGAGGGAGGGGGTTTGAGTTTTAAGGATTTGAAGATATTCAACAAAGCTCTTCTTGGCAAGTGGTTTTGGCGTTTCACGCAGGAGGTCATTCATTATGGAAGAGTTGTGTCCTCGAAATTTGGTTCCGATAGTTTGGGTTGGTTTGTGAAGGAGTCCAGGGATCCTTATGGGTGCAGTATTTGGAGGGCTTTTCAAAGAGGCAAGAAAGAGTTTGCCAACTCTATTTGCTTTGAGGTGGGGAGGGGGTCGAGGGTTAGATTTTGAAAGGATCCTTGGTGTGGTGATACTCCGCTAGAGGTACTTTTCCCGGTTCTTTTCAATCTTTCCTCAAATAATGAGGCCCTGGTAGAGGACTCCATGCAAGTGGTAGGGGACTCGCGGGTGAGAGGCCCTTGTTTTAGAAGAAACTTTTTTGACTGGGAGCTTGTGGAGGTGGAGGGGCTTTTTAGGGTGTTGGATAGATGGAGATCTCACGTGCAAGAAGAAGATAGGATAATCTGAAGGTTGAATAGCGGCAAGAAGTTTTCAGTGTGCTCGTTTTATAAGTTCATGGTGGGTCAGAGAGAGGTCCAATTCCCCTTGGAGCTTATTTGGAGATCCAGGGTCCCTAAAAAAGTTGCATTTTTTTGTTGGTCAGCGGCGTGGGGTGCTATTCTCACAGCGAATAAACTTAGAAGAAGGGGCTTCCATCTTCCGAGTAGGTGTTATATGTGCAAGGAGGCGTAGGAGTCTGTTGACCATCTTCTTGTGCACTGTTCAGTGGCTAGGGAAGTGTGAAATATAGCGCTCTCTTTGTTTGGTGTTTGTTGGGTGATACCAGGGACAGTCCGGGAAGTCTTGCTTGGCTAGAGGTGTGGCTGTATCTGTAAGGAGCAGAAGAGGGCTTGGAAAGTAGCCTCAGTGTGTCTCCTTTGGTGGATTTGGAAGGAGAGGAATAGAAGGTTTTTTGAAGGCGTGGATCTCACGCTTATGAGATTGAAGGATTCTTTTTTGAAATTGCTATTTTTTGGGCTTAAGGGAGATTATCCGTTGAATGTGGATAATGTAGTTGCTTTTTGGGGGGAAGTTAGGTTTTAATTATGTGCCCCTCCCCTTTTTATGTATATGGTTGCACCCAGCTCGGGTGTCGAGTATATATTACTTAACTTTACCGATCAAAAATATATATATATTTTTTTTCAATTGGTTTTGCTTGGGTGGCGTGCTAGCGGATGGGAACTATTACACTATATACATATGTGTGAAAGTTGGAGGGAAAGATGGGTGAGTGTTGTTGGCTGAGGTTAGATAAGGAGTGGTCACGAAGTATTGTGTGTGTGAATGGGTACAACGTAGAGTGCGTGGGTACCAATTGTGGTGTGATGAGTGTACTGTATTGAACTTACATACACTATACATGCATATGTTTACACTTAACCTTTAGTGTAGTGGTTAAATGGAGATGGTACCTAATGATTTTGGGTACACTGGTGGACAGAATGGGATTGCTCGAGACTTTTGGAAATTTTCTTATAGCTGACCTTCTTGTTAATTGCTTGGTATAACTGTTGAAATGATTGACTTGATATTTCTTGCGACGTGTTTAATATAAGTGGTGTTGTGGACCCGAGTTTAGTAGTGATAGGCATTGGCGAATGAAAGGGGGGGGGATAAGAGGGGGCCATGAAAATTTGATGTTGCAATTTTTACCCCTAATTTTGTTAGAAATTTTTATAAAAATAGGACTCCCCCCCCCCTCCAAAAAATCTTTGGATATTGTATTTTTACTACTAATTTTGTAAGAATTTTTTAATAAAATAAGACTTGGCCCCCTTAAAAGATTTCTTATATCTATATGAACCTTCCTAAATTTTTATACCTACAATTTAGCCCCCCTTAACTAAAATTTCTAGATCCGCCACTAGTGATAGGGCTTAGTTTCCTTCAGTGTTTAGACCATAAACTTGGCCAAGAGGGCGACTCAGTCCTGCGAGTTAGTAGCTTGTAAATTTGAGGTTTGTTTTCTTTACGGTAATTTGCACTATTCGAGGCTGGCCGGGTATGGACGGGACCACCGCATTGACTTAAATTGATAAAATGTCTTGGAATAAGTGAACTTGATGGTGCAATTGAGATATTCTTGACTTGTATGAATTATATTCTTCTTGTTAAAGAATGTGCTTAATTATAGATTGTGCATTCACGCAACGCTTGCACATGCCACCATATCATGGTTAGAGGGCATAGCATTATCTCTACTACGTGGTTGTACTCACCCCAGCATTTTGCAAGTAACAGGAAGGAAATCGAAACTGAGAAATGATGAGCTTTGGCATCTCTTTTTTTTTTTTTTTTTTTTGTGTATTTTGTCTTTGAAGCACTTGGATATTTGGATGTATTTTGGATGGTTGGGATTGATGTTTTGATAGATTAGCAATGCTTAAAGGATCTTAGATGAAGAAGAATACATTTTGTATGAGATATCCTAGACTCTTTTGCACACTATTTGGGGCATAGACTTGGTAAGATGAAATGAAAGTTGACGTGAATATTTATGGAAGATATCTTGGGAGATTCTTATAAAATTGCTCAAATGTTGCTATAGTCTTGACCATAAGGAAACTAAATTTTTTTTAAATAAAAGATTAATTGAACTTGGTAAATGGATGAATGAAAATTAAAACTAAGTCTTGAAATTGGTAAAAAAAAGATTGATTGAAATTGGTAAACGGGTGAATGAAAATTAAACCCAAGTTTTTGGGATGTTGCCTCATGGGGTTTGAGGTTATATACCTAAGTTTTGAAGGATTTATTTCAAAATAGTAATTAATCAAATAAACTAAATAAATCTAATTTATGGGTTCATCCTCAGGTTTTTGGGACCTGGAGCGTGACACAATAGCTAAGAGGATACTTGATTGGACAAGAGTCTTCCATCTGATATCACTAATGAAAAAGGTTGTAGGTGTTTTATGAATCGCGAGGTAGGATTAAAGGGTTCTAACATCTAAGCATTCATCAATAAAGCAGAGCATTCATATACATATGCCTACTGAACAGCATAAACTAGATGCACATGGTCCAACCATTCTACAATTCTCTACAAAGCTGATTAACTCTAACAACTAAATTTTTTTTTATCTCAGTTACAACAACTAAAATATGAGCTGACAATTGATGTCAATTCAACTGAGCACTCATGGTAACACAGTACCTTCCAGTTCCACACCAATTCAAACTAGATTACGAATAGGCTGAAACCTTTACCCCCAACCTATCCTGACTAAAACACTAAAATAATTAATAGAATTTATTTTATTGTTAAATAAGAAAAAATAATATTGAACAATGAATTCAATCAATACGATTTTTTAATAAACATTAATCATGATTGCAAATATGGTTTCAGAAGAATAGAAGATAATTTCTTTAAAAATGAACATGGCTTACTTGCATTACAAGGATAAGAGAAAGGCTTAAAGGATGTTATTTAGGTACCCCAAAGGATCTGAAGGTGGCAAATGATATGATGAAGATTGAGTGAAAAACCAAACTGAACAGCTGGGACTAAGCTTAGATAGTTCGAGTGCAACAGTTTGATTTGGAAACCCTTGATCTTTTAGTAAAATCATGAACACTATCCTTTGGTTCCTGTCTTCATTAAGGTTTTCATTCTTATGGATCTCATGTGCTTCTCAATATGTAATCGGGATGACAGGATTTAAGGAACACTCTCAATTGATTATAACTAACTTGGAATTGCTGAATAATTCAGAGTGGGGAAATGAGATATGGACCTTGGGACAGAGAGGAAGGGTGTCCTGGAGTTCCAGCAGATTGGGATTGAAATTTTCAGCTCAACTGAAATCTAATCCCAGTTGAGTAAATTGATTCTCTAGGTTTTCATAATCTATTAGGTATTCCCATTACAAAAACAACATTTATCTCTCAAAAGTGAATCTATCTTAAAAGAAAAACCATCCTAAAAGATCATATAAAGATTTCAAAATGTTTCTTATCTCAAAATCCTAAAATTGATCATTTACATGTGATTAAAAATAAATGTATCAACCCCTAAGATAACCACAACAAATCAGTTCAAAAGTTTTATAGCTGAAACAGATTGTTCCAAATCATTCTGGTGGTTCTAGATTACGACTTAAATCCTACATTACAACACCCAAATATTTTTCCATTACCACAGAGGAATTCAAAAGAAATGTTTTTCAAAGTAATTCAATTTTCCTTCCCAATTTGGTTGTCTTCTATTTTTTATAAATCTAGGTAATCTAAATTAATTCCTTAAATCATCAACAAAGGTTAGTTGGTATCTCCTCCACCTTCCCATATGGGAGGTTGATGGTTCAGGTCTTCTTAAGAGACAAAGTGTGTGTGTTTGATTTACCTATCAAAAAAAAAAAAAAAAATGTCCATGATTAATAACAGTGCTTAACATAATTCCATAAAAGATTTTTGGTACATAATTTTTAATTGTCTCTATAGATTTAGTTAAATAACTACCCATATAACAATTCCAGTTCTGCAAAGCAATGCAGTAATTGTACTTTACACATGATATGTTTGCATGTATTGAAACCCACTAAAACAGAATTCAAGACTGACCTCCTGCTCAATTGCCACACCAATCTTAACTGCAGCTTGAACCACCCGAACACACCTGTCCTCTTCTCGTGTCATCAGCAATCCCATCATCTTATGCATGACAATAACCGCCACCTTATCCGCTGGCAACAAATCAATATGTGGCGCATATGCCGCCTTATATTTCTTCGACCTCTGCGTTCTCTGCTCCTTCAAAATGGCATCCCTCAGTGGCTCAAACCAACCTAAAAACAATTTCTTTACAAAAGGCAAATTGGGGGCCAACTTTTTCTCACACATCTCTCTCACTAACTCTCTATACTCCTCCACAATCTTCTCCCAAGCCTCAGTCTCTGCCCTAATCTGTCTTCTTCTCAACAAATAATAATTCTGCCTCTCAGTTTCTTGAAATTCTATTTTCACCCCTTCTCTAGTCCTCTTATATAAATTCTTGATGAAGAGTGAAGTAATCCAAGGTGGGTCTTGAATGAAAACTCTCCGAATCGAGTCTCGAGGTGTAATTTGTTGTAACCGACCGGTGATTGTCTGTAAATTTCCCAAATCTTCCTGGTTTTCCACAAAACTTTCGTCGGTTGAGTCCGACAAAGGGTGCAAATGTATAGAAATTGAATTGTTCAATGAAGGTAGTTTGAGATTGTGAGGAAAAGAAGAAGAGGAAAGCGATGGTTTATCTGAAGTTTTATGAATATTACGGGTTGGAATGAAGAGAGAGTTGGGATTTCTGAGGAGCTTTTGGTTTGGTCTGACATCTTTTGTTCTCCGTAAGGTGGGGAGATGAGCTCTAGGGCTCGGAGAGAAGGAAGCTGTGGAAGCCAGGTCTGTGGATTGTTCTGGTTTCGATGGAGAGCGTAGAGCGAGAAACCGAGGAAGCGAGGAGATAAGAGACGGAGTGAGAGAGAATGAAGAACACGACCATAAAACCTCTCTTAAACCCTATCAGTCGGTCAGCAGAATTTTAACATATTTTTCTATTTTTTCTGTGTGACGTTTTATGTCCTCTCCCTTGGAGCTCACTCTTTCACGAGGTGGAACTCATTATTTATGGGATAGTCCCATCTCTTATAAAAATGTGTGTTATAAATAATTAGGCATAAATATTTTTTTTTTTTTTTTGCCTCTCTTCAAAGTTGTACTTAAAAGCAATCCATGCGATACTTTAAGAAATGTGTATGGGCATGAAATTATCCCTCAGATACATCAAAAGACACTTGACATGGAGTTTGAAAAAATAGATTAAAATACCCTCCCTTAATAACAGGCACAGTAAAAGCCATTCAAGCCAAAAAAATATCTATACTACGCTGGGTCAACTAACCAGCTCATCCAAATATTGTTGGTTTCAACCCACCAAGACTAATTAAGTGGGATTATGATCTCTGGTAAATTTGATAACGAAATGTACAATCATGCACAAACCAGCCATGATCGAGGAATCAACTAAGATCAAGGAAGATATCTCCAACTCTTCCACTATTTAAATACCAGAACCTCCAAAGAAAAGGTACACCATATATTAGTATAACACTTCTTGCATATCTTTATCTTCTAAACTAGCTTAGTGCTAACTTGAACGTCGAAGATTTCTTGGCCAGCACCACACCAATGTCCCTAATTTCTTCCAATAATCTTTATTCCCTTTTGTACGACAATAATTATTTGTGGAGGAATCCCCCCCTCCCACAAATTGGTGCTTTCATTGAGAGCTATCGAGTCTAAAACTCAAGAACCACTCTCATACCTGTATCATTTTACCTTCTGTCGAAACCAACTATGACCAAAAACAATAGGAAGAAAGGACAAGGATGAGGTGAGGCATCCAACTAAGCCTCAAAAATTGAGGTATCTGAACAACCAAAGCTGCCAGATAATCAAGAGTAGTAGAAAGATCCTTAGAATCAACCACCGTCCGCGGACCCCCAGTATGATCTAGTTGCATACTTCATTGCTCACTTCAAAGAAATAAAAGCATTCACGTAATCGCTCCAGTAACAAATCAATGAGGTTTGTCACCAACAAGCTGTTGAAAATCGCCGGGAACGGACTGCTACCAATAATCGCGGAGGCGACGACATAACTTAACAGAGCGATCACAACCCACAACGATCAAACAATGTCAGGCATGAACAACCCCCTTAGGGTGAAAATCAACACCAACAAAGGAACTCCCCCCAGAGGAAAAGTCACCGTAATGAGGCCTCAATTGCTCAACAACGTATAGCCCCATTAGAGAAGGAAATTGAAAGCATTCTTAATCAAAAGATTAAAAAAGGAAACGAGCTCCGACCTTGTGGACAACTCGAGCGAGACATACTCAACTCAACGGAGAGCCCATTCTCCAAAGAAATCTTGGAAAAACTACCCCTCAAAAAGTTTGCGCTTCCCCGATTCAAATATTACGGTGGCACCGCTGATCCAGTCAATCATATCTGCCACTTTCGATAGGTTATGGCCCTTTATAAATGAGAGGATCTCCTCATCTCCAAAGTTTTCCCTTCCAACTTATAAGGCATGGCACTAAACTAGTACCACAACCTAACATCAAGGTCCATCCGGAGTTTCTACGATTTGTGCATGGCTTTCCTGATACAATTTTCAACCTGTCGGGAAATCAAGAAAGATGCAAAACACCTCTTCACTATGAAAATGAGACACAACGAGTCTCTACGAGACTACGTAAAGAAATTTAAGCTAGAAATGGCCAACATTGATTAGTGCGATGACAAACTGGCCATGTTAGCTTTTAGAAGAATAATGTTAGTTACACACTCATATTTTGACTCATTGGCCAAAAAGAAGGTAGGTAACATAGCGAAAGTACTGATTTGCGCACAGAGACGCATCACACTTGAAGAGGAGAAGAAAATCTTAGCACGACAGTCCCCGAACAAAAGTCATAAAGATCACCCAGAAACTAGTAGGGCAGTAGAAGAGTGGGCCTAGTAATCGAAAAGGAAGAAAGAGGACCAGTTCGCTAAAAAGGGCTATACTTCTCTCACTCTTCCTATCAACCAAGTTCTACACCAGGTAAAAAACCAACCCTGGGTCAAAAGGCCTCCCCTAATCAAAACTGACCCAACAAAGAGAAATCCAGACAAATACTGCTCATTTCATTGCGATCAGGGGCATAACACGTGGAACTGTAAAGCTTTGCGGGAACACGTTAAGGAGTTAATCTTGCAAGGATACCTGGGAGACTTCATTTAGAAAGACGTTCAAACAACACCACCTTGGTGGCTGAACAGGAAAAAGAAAGAATTCTGACCCAGAGAAAATCAGCATGCCATATCTCCTCTATGCGAGGACCTTAGGGTAATTAACATTATCCTAGCGGCAACGCCATCCAAGGAAACGACAAATAAATAGAAACAAATCTATTATAAGAAGGCTAGAGAAGTGGCCTTTGCATAATTTTCAAGGACACCCGACTATCCCAACTTGACTTTTTCTATCAGGGATCTACAACATGTACACCTCCCTCATTATGAAGCTTTAGTCATTTCAGTTCAAATAGATAATTGCTTGGTTCACTGAGCATTAATAGACAATGGGAGCATGATAAACCTTTTGTTCACCCACGCGTTAGAGAAGATGGGTCTAAAAATGGACCGACTCACCCCCAGAGAGGAACCACTTGTGTGTTTCAATGGCAGTGTAACGTACTCGACAGACAGCATTACGCAACCTGTGATAACTGGTCTGATCAATTTTATGATAAACTTTTTGGTAGTCAACGCATTATCCCCATATAATGTCATCTTAAGGCGGCCTTGGATTCACCAAATAGGCGCAGTGCCCTCAATTCTACATCAAACCCTCAAATTTTCGTTCCATTAAGGAAGGGGTAGCCCACAAAAGAACAAATCATCACAGGCGATCAGGCGTCCGCCAGAAGCTGCATCATTTTTGGGCAAAAGGACTGCACGAAAATGAATCCTACGACGACGTGCATCAAAGAGACAAAAAATATGATGAAAACAAAATAGCAACCACAGAGCCAGTGTAATACCCCGACCCGAGTTAGCCAGTACCCGACCCGGGTTGAACCGGGTCATGACACGTAATCTTGAACCAAACGTTAATTTAATGAATGAAATTTGATGTATAGTTCAATAATAAGCAATTTCGAATATACGAGGATTTGTTGTATCAAAAAATTCAATATGGGTGTATTTAAATATAAAGAATAAAAATTATGAAAACTGGAGAGCATATGGTAATAAAAATAATGGAATAATAAAAATGAAATAATGAAGGGAAATAAAACAATAAAATAAAAGAGAAAACAAGTAGAAGCTGGAAAAAGATTATAGAAGAATGGAGAAAAAAGGGAGGTCGGTTGTGTGTGTGTGTATATATATATATATATATATATATATATATATAAGCTGGAAGAAGATTACAGAAGAATGGAGAAAAAGGGGAGGTCGGTTGTGTGTATATATATATACATATATGTATATAGGATTATACGAATATAATATATAAAAACAAAAAAAAGGATAAGAGGAACGAAGGGCGGTGCCGTAATAGTGGACCCAAAACAATGTAGGAAAATAGAGAGAGAGAGAGAGAGAGAGAGAGAGAGATCATGAGTGGTTGCATGCAGCCATGTGTGTGTGTGGTGTCATCCATGGTTACAAGTGGCAATACCACCGACCTCAAGGTCGGTTAAGAAAGGAAATTTAAGGGAGAGAGAGGAAGTGGAGGTTTGAAGTAGAGAGAGAAGCTAAACGTAGGAGAAGAAGAAAGAAAACTAAAGAAAAAAGATTTTGGGAAACTCGGCTTAAAACAGGTAACAATTTTAATTTATTTGATTGCATGTATATTGGAGGATTTTGGTAGATGAATTTTAAATCGTTTGAACTAAAAATCCATAAGAAAAATCAAGAAACTGAAACTAGTTCACACGGTCAATCATGGTAGATTTTTATTTCTTTAACTAACCTTGATTTTAGAACTAGAAACAAGTTGGAAAGCTTGTTAAGAGTTCACTACAACTTGAACGACGGAAAAAGGTCCAAAAATGGCTACGGAATAGCCAATTATTCTTTCACTGGTGCAACGCCGGAAAAGTTGTTCTGGGTGTCGGAAAACCAATTTAGTTAAGGTTGAAATTTGTTTTAAAAGTTTCCTTAGGATCTCAGGATCAATTTAATATGAAAACAGGAAAAATTGGATGTTAAAAACATGCAAAACGGCGAGTTGTTACACTGTTCCGGCGACTGTGGCCGGAATTCTCGTCGGATAAGACGATCGGAAAGACGGGTGGCTACCGGGTCAGGCTTTGGCCAGGTTTGGGTCAGGTCGGGATCCGACCGACCGCAAGGATGGGTCCTAAAACTATGATGTTTTAATTATTGAATTTAAATGGCTTTGGGCTTGTTTGGTTATAGGAGTTAGAAATTGGAAATTGAACTTGGGTTAACCTAAACATGGATAAGGGCCAAATCAGAATAACAAGGATATGTTATCCTGGTTCAGTGAGAATAAACTGAACCGGTTGGTTCATTGGGGTGTGAGACCGGTTTAGGGTTTTGCCTAGTGAACCCACTGGTTCAGACCAAAAATTTAGGGAATTATAATTTGACCCCAGAAGTTCTGAAAAATTATATTAAGGCCCAACTAGTAAATTAATAGAATATTATTTTAAAAGAAATTACGAAGATACCCCAAGTTTTAAACTAAGTCAAACGGACTCCAAATGAGACAAACGAATAGTCAATTTTTATTATCTCGGGCATTCCGAACCTAATGGTGACGTCAAAATTATGAAAAGAGGTCCCGGGAATAAAAGACAAGTAAAAGTGCAAAATGACAGTTTGCCCTTTTTAGTACCGAAATCCAAATTGAAATCCGTAAAAGCCTAAACCAACTTTCTTCGATATTCCGAACTCAATGGTATAGTCCGTTTTACCAAAGAAGATATTTAAAAGTATTGATGTATGAGATTGACAAATTCTATAAATGAATACGCCTAAGACTTAAAGAAGCTACCTAGAAAAGGTAATTGGAATAGAAAAAGATTTAAATAATAATTAAATTTAGTGATATTATGGAATATGACCAGACTTTGAAATGTGATTATAGGAACCTTCAACTAAAGGAAGGATTTTTGAGTAAAAGCCTTTGGATTTCAAGTGAGTGTTTTATACCATATTGAGGTAGCAATTTCATTATAGATATAAATATTAAACTCTTTTATGATGTATCGACATATGATATCATTTTCCCTTATAGCCTTCGCTTAACAGTTATACTGTATACGTTTTGAATGATCTATTGACAACTATATTGTCTTCTTTGACTTAAGAAAATGTGTTTGTAAGATATTCAAACGTTATATGATCTTCTTACAAGTGTTTGAACTGTTTGAACTGAATACCAAATAAGGAACTTTGATTTGAGTAATTGAATTGCTATTGATGATTGTCGATTTTGGATATAATTTTGATGCTTTGGATAGAAAACTCTTCTATGATTGGTCACTATTGAATAAGTTGTGACTTATTGAACCTTGCCCACCGGGTATATTGTGGTGAGCCGGTGTGATATGGCATAACGAACTAGTCTATCGATCTCAGTCAGCGAGGTTCTAATTTGCTGGCCATAGAAAGGAAATATATGAATTTGAATATGAATATTAAATATGAACCATGATTGAATATGATTTATCGAACTATGATTTTAAGTTATCGAACTATGATTTATCGAATTATGTTATCGAATTATGATTTATCGACTTATGTTATCGAACTATGATTCATCGAATTATGTTATCGAACTATGATTTATCGACTTATGTTATCGAACTATGATTCATCGAATTATGTTATCGAACTATGATTCATCGACTTATGTTATCGAACTATGATTCATCGAATTATGTTATCGAACTATGATTTATCGAATTATGATTTATCGACTTATGTTATCGAACTATGATTTATCAAACTATGATTTATCGACTAATGTTATCGAACTATGATTTATCGAATTATGTTATCGAGCTATGATTTATTGAACTATGTTATTGATTATTGATTTATGATTATCATCGAATTGAGATTTATTGGAAGTAAATTTGATACCATTATCTTGTTACTATAATTTAAGATAACATATGATATATGATCATTGACATTTCAGTATTGAATTGTATAATAGTTTTGAAACCCTTGGTATGTTATAGAATACTCACAAGCTGTTGAGCTCATACGGATTTTTATCCAATATATTTTAGGTAACGATATCGGCAAAGAAATAGCAGGTTCGTTCAGGATAGTCAAAAGCTTATAAAGCTATGAACCCTTTTGTATTAGGATTTTGTTAGACATGATGTAGTTGCTTTTGGTAATTATGGATTGTACATCGAATATGACATCAGTAGGCTTAGAAAAAAATTACATCATGTACTTTTGTAGTTGCTATGGAATGAAAATATAGATGACTGATGTTGACTTGTGTATTGACGCTTCCGCAATAGAAAAAGAATGTTATTCTGCTGCATTTGATTAATGAAAATGAGGAAAGCGTTGTGATCATTGAAAAAGGCCTCAATGGCCGATCACGAACCCCTGATCCACATAGGTCGCATTTCGGGTCGTGACAGCTAGGGGTAAAAAAAATGACTCTCCGGAGTTAGACCTCGCAGGGGAAGAAGCTCATACGAGTCCAGCAGAATAATGGGTGGAATTAATCCAGTTGGATCCATCTACATTAGAAAGAATGGCTCGAACTGGGACTGGACTTAGCAACATGGCAAAGGATGTCCAGAGACTAACTAGACGAGTGGCCCCTTAATAGATTTTTGTCTCGAGTGTCGGACAAATGCCAACCTTTCTTTCAAATATTAAAGAAAAATAAAAAATTCAAATGGGCAGAAGAATGCGAAAAAATATTTTAGAAGCTGAAACAATACTTGACTACTCCCCCATTGCAATCAAAATCGAGTGCAAAGGAAGAACTTTACTTATACCTAGCAATTTTTGTTTCTGCTGTAAATGTCGTACTAGTTCGAAAAGATGAAAAAATCCAAAAATCAGTGTATTATGTCAACCAAGCATTGCAAGATGCCTAGACACGATACCCAAAGCTAGAAAAACTCTTGCTAGCATTGGTGGTAGCCTCAAGAAAGTTATGGCATTACTTTCGAGCATTCACCATTAATGTCATCATACAATACCCGCTTAAAGCTATCCTACATAGCCCGGAAGCCTCTAGACGAGTATCCAAATGGATGGTGGAGTTAAGACAATTTGATATTTAATACTGCCCCCGAACAACTATTAAAGGACATGTCTTAGGAAATTTTGTAGTTGAATTCACACTACAGGGAACCAACCCACATAGTGAATATACAGATCCTACCCAACGTTGGAAACTTTTCATAGACTGTTCATCTTGAAATATAGGTCCAGGTGTTGGGCTGGTTCTATTCACCCTTGAAGGAACGATAATGGAGCAAGCCATCTCGCTTGAGTTTAAAGCCTTAAACAACGAGGCAAAATACGAAGCTCTACTATCCGGTTTAAAACTAGCCAATGAATTAGGGATAAAAAAGTTACAAGCTTTTTGTGATTCTCAACTCATAACCAACTAGATAAACAGAGAATATGAAACCAGAGATGCCTGGATGTCAGCATATAAAAAGAACATACAAGAATAACTAAAGTCCATCCACGAGCACACAATCCAACAGCTCCAAGAGAAGAAAATTGCCATGTTGACTCACTTGCCAATCTCGGGTCGGCAATCGATTTTCATTTTGGACGAACGATTCTAGTAGAGTTTATACCAAAGTCCAGCTTAGACGAAGAAGAGCAAAAGATAACCCAGATCAACTAGTTCCTGAGCTGGCTGACTCAAATCATCTCTTACTTAAGAGATGACTCCCTACCCCCAAACAAGTTGAATGCTCGGAAGTTACGAAGTGAAGCCACTCAGTATGCCTTGATTAATGACAACCTCTACAAAAAGTCTTACTCCAAGCCATACCTAAAATGCTTAACACCGGAACAAGTCCAACAAGTTATAAGGGAAATTCACGAAAGGATTTGCGAAAATCAACCAGGAGGTAGATCCTTAGCCCAGAAAGCAATAAATGAGGGGTATTACTAGCCTAAAATGCATGAGGATGCTAAAGAGTTGCTAAAAAGATGCGACCAATGTCAATGGTTCGCATCCATCCACAGACAATAGTCATCAGAACTTTCCCCTCTGAGCAGCTTGTGGCCATTCATACAATGGGGTCTGGACATCATAGGGCCATTACCAACGACCCCCGGGCAAAGAAAATTCTTTTTAGTTGCGATGAATTACTTTATGAAATGGATTGAAGCAAAACCACTTGTAAAAATCGGATAAGCCCAGATCAAAGATTTCGTATAGACTTATATCATTTGCAGATTTGGGATTCCAAAAACTTTGGTCTCAGACAACGGTCTATAATTCATAAGGGGCTTGGTAAGAAATTTTTGTGCCGAACTCAAAATAGAGAACCACTTCTCCACTCCGTATTACCCTCAAGGAAATGGACAAGTGGAAGGCTCCGATAAAACCATCTTAGCAAATTTGAAAAAGAAACTTGAGAAAACCAAAGGGAAATGGGCAGAAATACTTCCTGAATTAATTTGGGCCTATAGAACTACAAAGCGCCAACTAATTGGAGAAACACCATTTTCCCTTGCATAGGCAGTGAAGCCATGATACCCTTCGAGGTGGTTATAAGGACTCTCCGATCAGAAATAACTGTCCTAGAATTAAATGACGAAATGTTCCGTCTCAATTTGGACTTACAAGAAGAGGGAAGAGAACAAGCCTAAGTTTGGCTAGCCCACTACTAGCAAAAACTAAGCTGTTATTTCAACAAAAAATTAAAGATATGAGTTTTTCAAGTTAGAGACTTGATTTTACGAAAAGTCTTCCCGAACACGTAACCATTGGGGGCCTGATAACTGGTTAAAAAATGCATATTTATTTTGTTAACCCTGGATATTCTTGCACTTTTATTATTTTAATTTCTCCAATCTATATGCATTTGCTAGTTAATTCTTGTTTTGTCTTTTTGTAGAGAAAGCTCGTCAAAGTTAACGAGTTAGTGGTGGATTTGGAGCAAAAGGAAAATATTGGGCTTTGAAGTGCTAAAAGAAGTGGAAAACAAGTGATTTTGGGTTAGAAGAGAGGCTTGGTCCATATGTTGGTGGACCAGGGCCTATTTTAGCATTATAAGCTCTATTTTGGAGCACTTTAGACTCCCTTTTTGGGCCCCTAATGTCTAATTACGGGATTTTATTTTTTTTTCCTAAATTTTTATTTTGTGGGGGGCATTTTTGGAAAGAGGGGAATATTATTGGGAGCTAGGGTTTTGGAAAAGAGGAGGTCGTTCTTGGAGATCTAGAGGAAGAGAAGAAGGAAGGAGACAACTCTAAAGAAGAAGATGAAGAACTCCATGGCTATGGTGGTCTCCTCTTCCACTATCATGGGCTAAGTTCTCTCATTCCTAGGGTTTAGATGAAACCCTAGTCAAGTAATATTGCTTCTTTGTATTTTATTTTTGGGTTAATTAGTCTTGGATGTTGATTGTATAACATTAAGATTTTATTAAAGCATTGATCGTATTATTCAATTTCACATAATCAATTTCTGTGATTTTGTTTATGTGGTTATACAATAGTAATATGTGTACATACATTAAAACCGTAGGACGAGTCATAACTCAGGGAAAACAAATTGTGACTATGACCTTAGAATTAGCGTAGATAATTTGTGTTGACCAAAGATGATTCGTGCTTAAGATTTTGGTGCATGGTTTTCTTGATAATTGTATTGAGGATGTTCTAGTGAAAGTAGCCAAATTCTACTTCCTAGTTGATTTCTTAGTTTTAGACATGGAGCCTGCTCATGTCCCTAAGCGTCAGATTCCCGTCATCTTAGGTCGACCCTTCTTAGCTACTGCTCATGCATGTATTAATTGTCGAACTGGAGTGATGGATATTTCTTTTGGGAATATGACTGTGAGGCTCAATGTCTTCAATGCTTCACAACAACCTCTACATGAGGAGGATTGTTTTTCAGTAGATGTGATTGATGGGATAGTTGAGGAATCTCTCCCTCAAATCTTGATTGAGGATCCTTTGGAGAGATGTTTGACTTACTTTGATAGTGATACTTTCGATATTGATGCTTCTATTGAAAAAGTCAATTCATTGCTTGAATGTTCTCCTTCTATAGACTATCCTCCTTGGAAGTCTAGACCGGAGCCCCTACCTAATCTTGCGAGCACCCCTGCTCTTCCATCTTTAGAGGTTCCTCCAAAGCTTGAGTTGAAGCCACTCCTGGCTACTCTTAAGTATTCATTCTTAGGACCCGATGACACTCTCCCTATTATCATTGCTTCTAATCTTCCAAGTGAGCAAGAGTGCCTTCTTCTTGAGGTTCTTAAAGAGCACAAGGGTGCTATAGATTGGTCCCTAGCCGATTTAAAAAGGATTGATCCATCTATTTGTATGCACCATATTCATTTAGAGGAGCTTAGAAATGATACATATGAGAGTTCCTGTATTTACAAGGCTAGGACTAAGGCGTTCCATGATTCTCACATTAATCGTAAGTCCTTTGAGCCCGGTCAAAAGGTGTGGTTGTTTAACTCTAAGTTACTGTTGTTTCCTAGTAAGTTGCGGTCTAGATGGGATGGTCCGTATGTGGTTGTTCAATCTTGGTCTCATGGTGCGGTAGAAATTCATAACCCTCGAAATGGCCAAACTTTCAAAGTTAATGGCCAAAGGTTGAAATTGTTTATTGAGGGTGTGGAGGAAGGAAGTTTGATTGAGGAGATTGGTCTTGAAGACCCAGTTTATATTGATTGATGTTTTTCTCCTCTTGCTGTGTCTGGCTGAAGACATTAAACTTAGCTCTTCTTTTGGGAGGAAACCCAATTTTATTTTATTTTATTTTTGTTGTTTTTAATTGAGTTTTCTTTTTATTGTTTTGTAGGTATTTAGTATTTATTTTATTCTTATTGTTTAAAAAAACAAAAAAAAAAAGAGGGGTTTATCTTTGGTCATTTTTGTTTTCTGGACTAAAAAGCTCGAGCAATTTCAGAAAAGCTTGAGCATTTTCTCATGTTTTTTTTTTCCCAAATGTTTCTGGTCCAGAAAGCTCGAGCACTCGCCAAAAGCTCGAGTACTTTTTCGTCAAAAATTGGTTAAACATTCTACCCCGAAAAGCTCGAGCACTCCAAGAAAAGCTCGAGCTTTTTTTCTTTCCTCAAAGCTCTTAAGGTTCTGTCCTAAAAAGCTCGAGCACTTTTAATTCAGTTAAAAAAAAAAAATTATTTATTATTTATTATTTATTATTTATTATTATTTATTATTTATTATTTATTTTTTTAATTTTTTAATTTTTTAATTTTTTAATTTTTAATTTTTTATTATTATTATTATTTTTTATTTTATTTATTTATTTATTTATTATTATTATTATTATTTTTTTTTTTTTGCACATCAGAATGGCTTACTAGGATTGCAAAAATTTGTATAGAAAGTTGTTCCAAATACACTTCATTCTACTATGGCTTTGGTTCAGTTATTTCTCAGCCTGCATTAGCACTTATTGGCATATTGATTCTCTTTTCCCAATTTGTTTTGTTATGCCAATATTTAGATTCTATGACCTTAATGATTTTTATTAGTCAATTTGTTATTGTAGGGATCCATGGGTTGCCCAAAAGCCTCAAAAGGCCGTGCAATTGAAGTTTTTCCCCTCTTGAACCAGGTGCACTCCTTCCCTTTACATCTTTTTGTTCTATTTCATGTTGTTTGCTGTCATGTCCCCTTGAGGACAAGGTATCAAATAAGTTGGGGGGAGTTGCTATTATTTTGCCTACTTGAGCTCAATATACTTCATGATTAAAGTTTTATTGTTTTGAGTGTATTCATGTTTTTCTGAACTTGCATGAGAATCATTGTGATAGTTGTGCACTGCTAGTGATTTGTCTTTCCCTAACTTTCATAATTGGAGACAAATTGGGTTGCTACTCTTGTGACTCTATGACTTGATGGTTAGATTGTGAGACTCTAGTATCATGATGGCATTGACTGAGACTTATAACCCATGTTATGTAGATTTGAGCTTTAACTTTATTTTGAGGGTTATACAGTTTGCATATCTCCATTCTATCAACTGCCATTATCACATGTCTAAGGTCAGTCAGTTCAGATGTCGGATGACACTTCTTGCCTTTGGGGAATGAAACTAGGCCCTCTTTCTACTTTGAGCCCGTTCGTTTGTTTCTTGCATCTTTACATTATTTTCCTGATTGGAACCAATTTGAGCCTTCATTATTATATCTTTCTTTTCATAGCCAGTAGCCTCGCTTTGGGTGAAGAAGTTGGATGATTTTTCTCTGAGAATCTGGTGTTGTGAAAGTAGAAAAGTGAAGATGTACATTTTTCTTTTATTCAGTTTAAAAAAAGAAAAAAAAAAGAAAAAAAAAAAGAGAAAGAAAAAGAAGGAAGAAAAAAAAATCAAAAAAAAAAAAAATGAAAAAATATTTCATTTCCGTTTCCTTTTTTTTTTTGGTTTGCTCAAGTAGAAAAGTTGTGAGTAGTTTGAGAATGCTTTTATTGAAATTTTGGGAGTGGTGTTGCAATGTTCAAAAGAGATGATGAGTTTGGAAAACTGCAGTTTATTCACTTCAGCTTCTTCGCTTATCACATGAAGATTATTGTTCACTTACCCCTACTTTATCCTTGACCTTGACCTACGTTACAACCAGAAACAAAGACCTAGCTGACCCTGAAGGTATAGTAGTTGATGATTGAGGATGTGACTGTAATGATCGTGTGACATTGGGAGTTGATTTTCATAGTGGTTAGAATTCTCTCTATATTATTCTTGTTGTGCTTTCATTCATGTTTGCATGTGGATCATTTGATTTGTACTCAACAATTATTCTATCCACATGTATGAGAGGATACATATGCACCCTATCTCTGTGAGCTTCATTTGTGAGTGATATCTTTTGGTGAGATTTGGAGTCAAAGTAATGCCTGTTTGAAAAGAAGTTTCATTGCCTAGACATCTTGTTATGGTTGTTGCTTTTATGCACATTGATTCTATTCATTTATGAGCACTTGGGAAATTCACAGGTTATTTTTAGTGACATAATTGTTACTTTGGTTCGATTGTAACTCAGTTTTACATTCATTAAGATTCATTTTTATTGATTGTGGAGTATATTGTGTTCAAGTTGGGGGGTGTTGAATTTTGTGGGTAGATTCACTGCAAACCCTCACGAGACTATAACTCGTCCACTAGGGTAACCTAGGAGTTTAAAGCCATATTGCATATGGTAAATGCAATCGTGTATCCCACGAAAGAGGATTTAATAGTTGTATTTTGCCTTTTGTTTCCTTGGCTTTGCTCGAGGACTAGCGAAGTGTAAGTTAGAGGGTGTGATAACTGGTTAAAAAGTGCATATTTATTTTGTTAACCCTGAATATTCTTGCATTTTTATTATTTTAATTTCTCCAATCTATATGTATTTGCTAGTTAATTCTTGTTTTGTCTCTTTCTAGAGAAAGCTCGTCAAAGTTGATGATTTAGTGGTGGATTTGGAGCAAAAGGAAAATATTGGGCTTTGAAGTGCTAAAAGAAGTGGAAAACAAGTGATTTTGGGTTAGAAGAGAGGCTTGGTCCATATGTTGGTAGACCAGGGCTTATTTTAGCATTATAGGTTCTATTTTGGAGCACTTTAGACTCCCTTTTTGGGCCCCTAATGTCTAATTACGGGATTTTATTCTTTTTTCCTGAATTCTTATTTTGTGGGGGGCATTTTTGGAAAGAGGGGAATATTATTGGGAGCTAGGGTTTTGGAAAAGAGGAGGCCGTTCTTGGAGATCTAGAGGAAGAGAAGAAGGAAGGAGACAACTCTAAAGAAGAAGATGAAGAACTCCATGGCTATGGTGGTCTCCTCTTCCACTATCATGGGCTAAGTTCTCTCATTCCTAGGGTTTAGATGAAACCCTAGTCAAGTAATATTGCTTCTTTGTATTTTATTTTTGGGTTAATTAGTTTTGGATGTTGATTGTATAACATTGGGATTTTATTAAGACAATAATCGTATTATTCAGTTTCACATAATCAATTTCTGTGATTTTGTTTATGTGGTTATACAATAGTAATATGTGTACATACATCAAAACCGTAGGACGAGTCATAACTCAGGAAAAACAAATTGTGACTATGACCTTAGAATTGGCGTAGACAATTTGTGTTGACCAAAGATGATTCGTGCTTAGGGTTTTGGTGCGTGATTTTCTTGATGATTGTATTGAGGCTTGTAGCCAAAGTATATCTTTTACATCCAAATTTAATGGCCCAAGAATTAATACAATTGAAGCTAGTTACAAGATTAGTGGTGGATTCAACACCTTAGGAATCCTCTTTTAATTTGATTCATCATTAATTCAGCTGGATATTTATTTTAATTACAGTTCTCCTTTAATTTTAGGAAAGAATCAACAAACAATCACTCTTTGTGAATTTGAATTAAAATTAATCTCAACTTAAGTTTTTAAACAATCAACAGTTTCTGTGGATTCGACCCTTACTTCTCTACTATACTAGTAGTTTAGTTTGGTAATTTGATTGATTTCCACGACAGATCAGGGGCCGAGAAACTAAACCCAAATTGTGAAGGCCCTTACAAGGTGACAAGAGTTAGGGGTAGAGGCTCTTACCAATTGCAAACCATGACCAGATAGGAGCTACAGAAGCCATGAAATGTAACACACGTGAAAAAATACTTCGTTTAAGCAATGCAACGGTTCCAACCAAACACATCGTTCTAAATTTTCTTATAAATTTCCATAAGAACTCGAAATAAATTAGATTTTATTACTTTATTGAAAATAGGTGTACAATCACTCTTCCAACCAAAAAATATATATATATAAAAATGTCATCGCTTCAAAATTCAACCGGCTATAGCTTCAGCCTTTAACTCTCAAGCAACATCTCTTTTCTAATGAAACATGAAGAAATGGAAAACATGCTTGTTGAGAATACTTCTCAGACTCAAGCTTCACTTTAAGAAAAATGACAACCTTCAAAGGGAGGAGACAATGGCCATGGGATGACCCATGTGCATAGGGAACCGATGACCAGTCCTCCATGTATCTCCACCCAAATTTTTCCATGTCGAGTCTTCCTCATATTAGTTGCTTAAAATTTGCTGACAAGTTTCCCATGTCATGCACCACACTTGGGCGTTGACATAAGAAAGACACGATAACAAACTCAATCGCTAAATAGAGACAACAAAAGTCGCCACTCATGAAAATAGAAAAAGAACATAAAAGACTCTGATTGAGAATGAGAAGATGGCCATCCCATATTTATATTAAAAGGGAGTTAATCCAAGCCGTCCACTCATGGAAGCAATCAACGGCTAGAAGCAAAAAAGTCATGTCATTTGGAATTCCAAAAACGCATCAATCAACGCCAGAGCAATAAATATGCGATGGTTCGACAACAGGTACATTCCCCACACATGTTATTACCATTCTAGAAAATGTAGGGGCATACATACCAACCGTCATTGCCAACAAGACTAAATCAGTTAGCATTTAAGTCCCGCAACAATCTATAAACCAAATAAATATTTTTTTTCTTGGAAAAGGTTTCCAACAAAAAGATTTATGATGGACTACCTCGACAAAAGCTTCCGAGCAGAGGAAACAATAGTTCCACATAGCATGCAGAGCTCTCCGGACTCTAACAAAAGAAAAAAATCAAAGTCCTAGCATCGGAAAATAATTAAAGCGGGCTTTGGCCCAAAAAATCCCTCTGAGCCTCAACCCAGAGGAAAAAGACACAAGCTCCGGCCTGAAATGTATTGCTAAAAAAATCATTTCTTTACCCCCGCCATGAGTCTGCTCGGGCAACAACGAGTACTTTACTCACAAAAAATGGCATGACTAGGGTTCGCCCTTAAGCACGTACAAGGTCCACCCTATAAAGAAATTGGTTGGGCCTGTCCTGACAAACTGCTAGAGTCCTCTCTAACCACAGTACCCTGTAAAAAATACGGGTACAGATGCATTTACTACCCCAGTAGCAAATATAAGATAATCTTAAAGTCTGAAAGAGATAAGGTTTTGGAAGGCAAGGAACCTAGATACCAAAAACCTTAAGAAAAACCTCATAGACAAAATTTAAGACTATAAGTCTCCTTAACATACATCAAGCCTTTCCAAGAATCATTAGCGATTAAATTCCAAATCTTCGGGATCCAAAAAATGCATGTATACAAAATTTCCCAAAATTACAAAAAAGAGGGGGACATACAAAAAAGAAGAAGCAATAACCTAATCATCGACCCCTTCAACTTAATGGATAACTGGTTCGATACCAGTACTAATAGTTATTATTTTTTTCTTAGTAACAACAGTAGTATTAACATATCAAGATCATAAATCAAGCCACCTTAAATATGTAAACTTATATTAATGAGATTTTGTGTATATTCTAGATTTGTATATAAGTTAGATTTTGCATCTTATAGGAAAGTTGACCACAATAGATTCCTTCCTAAAAATCAAGGATTGTAATCTCACACGAATTCCTTCATAAAAAACAGGATTGTAATCTCACAGGGATTCCTTCCTAAAATACAGGATTGTAATCTCATACATACATGTAAAGTATATTTTGTAAATTCTCTATATATTGAGTGAAAAAGTAAAACCTAGGACCAACTTGGGATCTTAGATTTTTTCCAAACTTGTTTTGACATTCTTGAGTATCTTCTATTCTTCTTCCTTATTTCTTATTTCTCTTGAAATATCTTCCCTTTATTTTTTCGTTTAAATAGCATCAACAGCAAGATCGGAGGATGATCGAGGCTCTTCTACCAAGGAGGCCTGCTTTTCAGCCTCCCTTCCTATCACAACCACTTCTACCTCAATCGAAGAAAAAGTAAGAGGACGTCCGGCTTAGAATCTTCATAGCCCATTCGATAAGCCTTCTCCTCAAACTTAAAAACTTGATCCTGATACTCTCCTTGGACTCTGCTTACCAAAGCATTACATGAGGTCACGTGCTCCCACTGATTCTCTCTCTGAGAAACTCTCAGGGCATCTCTCTCTCTCGAGCCAACCCGATGGCATTATCCCTCTTAAAGAAGGTCTCCTCACAAGAATGACAGAGCAAAATACAGGTATGAACAAGTTCCTCTTGACTCTCCTAGAGATCTACGCGAGCCTTAAACAAGTCATCATTCATAGACTCATGAACATCATCTAAACTTGAGATCTGAACATGCAAGGAATCAATTTCTTGTCAAGAGCGATCCAAATCCTCTTAGAAGCCATTCACTACACGCGTATGGCCCTCAGAACGAGAAAGCCACTCAGATAGGCCCACCATGGCCCTTGTAAAGTCAAAACAAACTTGATGCTCTAGAGAACGGGATCCAATCTCTGCCAACTTGGCCATATCAACAAGGGTCTGAAACAGCTTGACAACAACCATTGGAGCCCTCTAGTCAGACAAAAAAGAGGGAAGTTCTTTAGAAGAAGAGCTAGAAGTATTGATCACCACAGCGGGACCACGGGAAGAACGACGGATAAACAAAGAAACTGAATCAGGAAGAAGTGCAGAAGGGTTAGATTCAGGCTCACAAATCACCACCTCGGTGGGAACACGGGGAGCCTCCAAAGGACAAAGAATCCCTCCTGTCTGAATCTTTTTTCCTTTCAAATCATCGAAACCTTGCACTGCATGCTTCTTGATAACCCTAGTCAAAGGAGGAACGGAGGTTGAGAAGAGATCAACAATGGAAACAATCGAACTAGGAGGAGCCTCCTTAGGATGGACCATTACCACGACTTTTCTCGTTTGGCCATCTGCACCAAATATCCTCCTCTTCCAAGGCACTAGTGGAGAATCTTCCCTATTCGGACTAAACCCCGGGCTGTACCTATGACTTCTAGAATGAATCCCAATGGGAATCCCAAAGACACCTGACTCTAAAATATCAATGGTGGGCCCTTCCACCACTTGCCCAGACGAGTCCAAAAGACTACACCAGTCCCGATCTTTAATAGCAAAATCACAAAATAATTCAATTTCACTATACTCATTAGGCAAAGGCTTCGCATTAGCCTTGTCACGGACTCCACCCCAAATCATCGGGATAACGTAAGCAGTCTCACCATGAGGAAAACGCCATGCACCATCAATATCCAATGTGCACTTATCCTAGCCTTTTTCACCCTAGGGTCAACGCTGGTTCAAGACGACATTACGAAGAGAAATGTAGTAACAATCATTCCCCATTCGTTTGACTATACGGGAAGCTCGAAACTCACTAAACCCTAGCCACAAATTATAGAAACAAGCAAGATCTTGGAAACCCATCAGAATCCGATAGTCGCTGGGAGTCAATTGACTAGAGCAATATGAAAAAACTCAAAGAATTACCTATAAAAACTGGCAATGGGGAACTTGAACCCTAAAGTAATTACTAGAGGATGAAATTTAATAAAACCTTCGCGACTACATGGGCTACCAGACGAATCTTTGCCACCAAGGTTGACAATCACATCCTCTGGAAACGTATTCTGGTACTTGGCAATAAAAGTTGCTAAATCCCATCATTTTTAATCTGAGGCAAAGGCGGATCAAAGCGAGATAGATCACGAGAAGAGACATTAGCTCCGGAGGTGGGAATGGCGACAGAACAAACATTGCTACCTTCATTGTCTCCCTTCTTATTTCTGGTAGGAGATTCACCAAACATGATAATTTCTATTGAAAAATATTTAGTAAAAGAAGAAGAAAGCAGAAACCAAAGATAAAGATAAATAAAGCCCTCACAACTTATAAAGAAGAAACAACGAGAAAACGACACGTGTGGACAAGGCACGAAAAGACATGCCCAAAGAGACGGCGGTTAGAAAGCACATCCCATTTAATGAAGCCACATCATAAAAACCCCAACATTGACATGTGGGTCTCACTAAGCCAAGGGACGCCCCTCAGACCTGAAAATCTGAGCAAAGCCTTTCCCATCTTCCTATCTCTGGGCAACTGAATTCCAACACAATTATTACCTATGTAAACCGACGCCGGCAAGGCTACTTCCGTTCTCACCACAAACATGGATAACAAGGGAAGGGGGGCATATGTACGGGCATAAAATCACCCCTCGATATATCAAGAGACACCTAGCATGGGGCCAGAGAAAATAGACCGAAGTACTTCTACTTAAAAACAAGCCCGGGGAGAGCTATTCAAACTAAAAAAACATCCAGACTACGTTGGGTCAACTAGCCAGCTCACCCAAGCATTGTTGACTCGTCTCAACCCACCAAGACTAATTAAGTGGGATTATGATTTCTGGTAAATCTGATAATGGAACGTACGGTCATGTACAAATCGACCATAATCGGGGAATAAACCAAGGTCAAGGAAGACATCCCTAACCATTCCACTATTTAAATACCAAAACCTCCAAAGAGAAAGTACACCACATTTTGGTATAACACTTCATGCATATCTTTATCTTCCAAACTAGCTCAGTGCTAACTCGATCGTCGGAGATTCCTTGGCCGACACCACACTGGTGCCCATAGTTGCTTCTGATAATCTTTATTCCCTTTTTGTAGGAGGATAATTATTTGTGAAGGAATTTCCCCCCACAAAATGAAAATAATTCATAAAAATTGAATCATTGTTGAGAATACTTGATAAATGTTATGAATAAGAGTGGTGAAATTTTTTTTAACAAACTGGGGTCAGCCCAGTTGGCCATCCATGCCTCTCCTAAAGGGAAGGTCATGGGTTCAAGTCTCACTCTTCACTAAAGAGATATGAGCATTTATTCCCACCTAACTATGGATTGGGTTGAGTTATTTATCTAAGGCCCATATTAAGGAGGCTCTTGGGTTAGGTTATGTCTTATAAGTTGATTGAGTTGGAGTTTGGATGAATTTGGTTGTACTAGAGTTAAGTTGATTGTAATATATGAATTGTAACACCCATCACTTCTTTAAAAAAAAGAGTGGTGAAAAAAATTACGTAATATATTTATAAGAAAAAAAATAATTGTTACAAGTTATAGATATTACCGTTTTCAAACGATAATATTTGTAACCGTCACTTACCAGTTTATTGTATTTTAATGGCATAAACTCTTTTGCCAAGCATCCATCAAATCGTAAAAGAAATGAGTGCAATTCGATCAACAAAATTTGGTTACCTGGTTGCTGAATCTGTTGGAGCTTGAGAATCTAATGTGGCACGACATTTATTGTTGATTAGGAGATGTGCATCTCTTATTAGAGATGCCCTTAATATTTAGCTTGAATAATCTATTTTGATGTAGTGTCTGTTTGTGCACTTTATTATGAAAAAATGATTTTGAAAAATTCAATATAAAAAAATGTATTTTAGAGAATTTATTATGATATAATTAGTTCGTTATTCGGATGTTTGATAATAAAAAAATGTGTAAAAGTGATTTATGATTTTTCTTTTTTTTTAACCTTTAAATTGTATTGGGTGAGCTTGGGGACAAGATTGGTAAAAAGCCAAAGCTTTTTGAAAAAGCTACTTTTTTTTTAACTTTTCTAAAATCTCGTTTTGCAATGGTGATTTTGATGGAGCCCATGGTAATTTGTCATCAAACACTAATAAAATCACATTTTGACGTGGCCCACACCCAAAACATGATTTTGAAGGGGGCAAACGGCCAAATAACCTCTTAGAGCATCTCCAAAACACTTTTTAGATTTTATCTTCATAATTGTACTAAAGTGACATGTTTAGCATTATGTTCGGATCATCTTTTCAAATGCACCTAATGTGTTTTGAGTCCCTCAACCACACTCAGTTGATTTTGATATAAAATTCCGAACCGCACTTATTACCACAACTTTTTCATTAAGTGTGGTTTGAGTTCAATTGATAAGTTTAACTTTTTTCATTAAGTTAGTGAAGTTCATTATGAATGCTCCCATTTGATAGTTGTTAACAACTCGCCCAAACACTCAACTACTTAACTCAAACAATACTTTTACACAGTTGTTTAACTCAAACAATAATTTTACATCGTTCAACTAAACATGCACTTAGATTATCTACAATATTAAAGCATCTTTAATAGAATTTTCAAATATCAATATTTTATTTATCGTATGTTTTTTTAATATTATTGAATTTTATAAAAACTATAGTTGAATCTGATTAAAATAATATAAAAGAGGGATAATTAGTTACGAGTCCAATTTTTTGACTCATTTGGAGTGTGAGGACACGCTCAAACCTTTTTTTTTTTTATCCAAGTCCAATTGGTCTTTTTTTTTTTAGTTCAAGTCCACATTTGGTAATGTGTCATTAATGTATTTATTTTAATGATTGTTTTGCCCTTGTATAAAATAAATCATTCAATTGTTTTCTTTCCTTTCCATAATTAGGGCTCCATGTTTCCACTTTCAAGCCTTATCTTCTCTTTATGATGTTCGGTATTCTCTTTATATCTCTCTAAATTCCTTCATTTTTTGTATATATTCACTGTATATATTTTTGTATTTTTTGTGTCATTATATATAAGTTCACATGCGTGACCTCCATAATATTTGTAAAATACCATATTCACCTCCTCTTCTAGGATAAATATCTGGGCAACACATATAATATAAATATATATATATATATATATATATATATATATATGAATACAGTAGTTAGACTTAGACCTAGGCTATATCAGGTTATATGAAGCCTCAGTTCAAGCCTAGCTTGAATTGAGACCATACTTGAAGTTTTTTGCTCTAACCCATCTTGAAGTATAAAATATGCAACTTCAACTTGTCTACTTCAAGCTGAGCAAGGGCTGGCTAACTAATTTGTAGCCCTAATTTTGAATTATCTAGATAAATTTTGTTTCACTATTCCATTATTTCTAAATACCACAACTCGTAACAATGAGAACATCTTTTAAGACTAATCAATTTTTCTCTTCAAAATTGTACTAAAATGACTTATGTGAAACTTTGAAAAGTTACTTTTATTGTATGTATTTTACTAATACTAATAGAATCTTTAACTATCAATATTTTTATTAGTTTTTATGTAATTGCTTCACATTTTGACTTTCCGTTACTTTTTTTTATATATATCAAAACTCAAATTTGAGTGTTCCCAATTTCCCTCATCCTATGTTAAATAGGGCTCTCTGACCAAAGGTCCTCAGATACATTGTCAATTAGGATAAGATACAGGCCATTCTTTTAACCCCAAAAGCCCTTTAATATTTTTTTTTGACTAAAATACCCCTCAAGGTATAACACCTCCATGTTCCATAACTAACTACTGTGAATTAAGGAAGTGTTTCAAGAGAGTTTTTTTTTTTCAAATTTCAAAAATCAATAACTTACAAATTATAAATACACTTTTAAGAAATATATATATATATATATATATATATATATATTTGGACTCTAAAACGAGATATATCAATCAAAATCCATATTGCATATGAAATTCTGAAGAAAAAAATCGTTATGATACAATGAAATTTCATTTCATAAAATAGTGAAATTTCATGATTTTTTAGAGAAATTGCATTTTCACTATTTCAATGAGATCAATTTCTTTTTCGTTGATTGAGGTTAAATTTTCAATATTCACAGTTTATTCTCTCTTTAAAAATAAAGAAAGTTTATTGGGCAAATTTAATAATAGACTTTGAGAGAAGAATAATATAAGATTTAAGATAAGAGAAATAGAAAATTTCATTGTCTTTTATAAAACAGTGAAATTTCACTATTTTATTAAAGATTGTGAAATTTCATTATCTTTTACAAGTAGAGATACAGTTCACACCCCTAAACAAAGGAAAACAACTCCTCCAAATTACCAAAACTACAACACAGGAAAACAAAACAAAACAGAAAAGTAACAGTAAAACACCAAGATAGAACAAATACCAACAAAACCAAAAACACTAGAAGCACACAATAGAGATTATCACCAAATCAACTAATTGAGCTCACCATTTTTCCTTCAAAATTGACACCCTTGCACTCTTTTGTAATTATATCGATGACAATTGTGAATACCCGGAACCTCTTCTCATCAATAGAGTTAGCCTCATAATTGGTACCCCTATTTCATTAACTTCTTTTCCTTTACCTTCTGGATCTAAGCCACAAAACTCCTAGCTTTTCATCTTAACAAGTCGAAAAACTTTTGCTTTTTCTCTTGCCTCATCCTCCTTAAATCATCTCTCATCACAACTGTCTTCTTAGAGTTAAAAGGCCCATCTCCTCTACTGAATCTTTCGACCCTGACTTCTCCCAAGTTCTCATGCATGAGGTGTTGAATCCATGATCCCATTTTGTCTCTAAATCCCCCCTAGTGGAACAGGATCCAGTGCCATCAACTTCACTTCGTTGCTATAGCCATGACCGCCACCGGTGCTTATTTTTAGTCTACAATCAACAATAAATAGACGAGCAACAATAGATGTTGATAGTTATAGTAGCCAATCTAGATGGACACGAAGATGGAGTGGGGAATCAATGATGACAAATTTCTTCAAAAGATTTGTCATCAAAGTGTCCTGCTTCAAAGGACAATTGCATGGACTGTTGAAGGTTGGAAATGCAAGAATGGACATCATCGTCTAGTGAAATTTTAGTCCATTGACCTCAGCTACATGATCTTTACAATTTAGATGTCGTCATCTATGGAGATATTGTCGATATTTAGAAGCCACATGACGGCTACGGAAATATCGTTGGTGTCCCAAAATATTTCTTCCTTGGATAAGATGGAATGGGTTAATTTGTGAGGAAGAGATCTATGGAAGACACAAGGCTATGGCGGTGGAAGGTACGATGAAGAAAGGGGGAGGGCTTCAATTCATTGAGTAATTGACGAACATGAAGAGAACAAAGGGACGATGGTTCCCTTTAAGGAAAAAATTGTCAATAAAAGAAATATATGAATGACACATTTTCGAATGTGGACCTAAACTAAAAAAATACAAAAAAGCATCTCGTCCTATAGTGACAAAAAGAATAAGTGTGGAGTCATTCTCCAAAATAGTCTAGGCAGAGACTTATCACTAATAATCCCTTTCAAATATTACCAAAAACTAGATATGGAACTCCCTCTCATTTCCCCTTAACTCTCTATATTTTTACCAAATTTTAAATTTCCTCCTATTTTATTTATAAACTCAACCATTTTACTCTCATTTTCATTTAACTTTATGATATTTAAACAGCTTTTTCACAGTTGGAATCTTAGAGCATAGTATTAAAATTAAGTAGAAAGTTGAATTTTTGAGTCGAAACAACTCAACACAAAAGGCAAGTATAATTGCTTTTTTCTTTGGCTTTGACATTTTGCTTCTAACTCATGAATAGTTTGTTGGAGTTTTTTTTTTTTGGGTTAAATTTTAACTATTCTATCTAAAGTCATTCCCCTATAATTATCAACAACTATTGAACATAAATCATCTGAAAAACATCTCATCCATACTATTTTACTTTTCCAACCATGTGCTTTATTAACTACCCAATCACTGCCAAATTTGCCTCTCGATAAATATGTCGAAAAGAAACTTCTAACCCCTTATTTCTAATAATATTAACACAATATTCGATAATGCTATAAATTTTTCATGGACACTTATGCTCCTCCAATAATATATCACAAATCAACTTAGCATCCCCTTTATATCCCATCAGTTGCCATCATTACTATCAGTTCTCATCAAACATTCTACTAGGGCCAACGCTTCAATTCAGGCACTAAGTACCCTCCATTACCCTCCATCATACCAATTTGACAAAGGCCAACAAATATGTCCATACTCATTTTGAATCTTGACTCCTATCCACAACTCTTTTTCGACCCGTCAAAATTTAGCTTCTTTTTACCAATTGGAGATATCCACCTTATGAATCCAGCTATTTTACTATTGCCTTTTTTTTAGCTTCATCATGATTAGACCAAGACTGAATCATACTGTAATCTTTAAACATACTAGTGGCTTTTTCAATGACTATATAAGGATTGAATTTATCAAGGTGAAACAATCGACTAATACGATGACACCAGAGTTGCCAAAGAATGTTTACCACTCTTTCCCCATGATCCCTCTCATAGTTTCTCTGTCATTGAAGTTTCCTCAGTTTGTTGGAGTTATTGATGCGGCACAACTTCTTGAGAAGTCTCCTTACATTAAATGCAACCGTAGAAAGAATTATTTTTAAGCAATATATGCTATCATATGATGTGTTCATACTTTTTGTTTTCTTTTGGCAAAGAGAGGAAATGACATACCTGTTGAAATAGGGCAAAATTATCATTTTGTTACAATTAGATCATGACATCAGTGCTTTCTATCATTGTCAGTAATAAACCATTAAGAGAAGGAGAACTGTTACCCACAACAAAATCAGAGAGATGTTACTAGAATTTTGAAAGTAAAAGGGGAATTATTTGTACATATATAGTTATATATCCATAACTCGAAAGAAAAGTAGAGAAGAAGAGGGGAAAATAAAAATAAAATCCAAAAACGTGTCGTTAACGTATCCAGAATTCAGGAAAATAAAAACAAATTGGATACCCTTTTTCACGTGTCCTGAACGTATCCAAGTCATGTCCATGTCTGACATGTGCCCAACACGAATAGAAGGTCAAAATAGAACATTCGTGCTTCATGGGACAAACTCAACCATACATCCATGCCGTGCATGAGTAGTTCTGGTTTGAGAATTGCTGTTTCCTGTCAATTGAAAGGATAGGTTGAAAATAAAAATGCTTCTATGAGGAGAGTGAATCTAGCAAGTTTGTATTAACTCCAATGCTTCCCAAAGTTCAGGCATTATTTAGTCTCATGCTGGCCTATCCCCAGAACTGCTCAATTTCCACCCCCCGAGCTACTCATACTAGAGAACAACTCACAAGGGATGGCAACAAAAATGCAAATACTAGTAGAACCGCTATACCCAAGGGATTACAAGCTTGCAAAGCTTCTTCAATTCTTCCAGTTCCTTTTAAGTCGAAGGTCCTTTGCAAATGTGGACCTCACCCTTCATCGCGAGAGCCCTCTTGATTTTTTAGAAAGCTGAAGGTCTAAACTAGTTGAAGTAGATGAACACTCAAAAAGAAGATCAGAGGGCCACCAGATTGGCTCTGGTGGTAGCCGCTCCGATACTTAAGTCAATAAACTAAATTGAAAGACTCTAATGTAAGTCAAAGAACGAGCATAAAAATAAAACGTACCTCTAGGGTTTAATTTATAGGTTGTTGCTTTCCTAAGTTGATTAGGATTTGGAGCCATAAAAGTCGGGATTTGATCATTGGAGAATAGCAGTTACCATGTTGGATACTGCGCTTGAGAGATATCCGTGAGCGGTAGTTTCCTTGTTGAAGACTGTTTCCTTATACTTTGCTCGGTAAGCTATTTAAGGCGGTGACGAGCTCTGAACCCTGAAGGGTGTTCTGATGGCATTGTGTTCAGAGCTGTGAGTTCTGAAGGCTGAGCATCCGAGCCTGCTCTGAATAACCGAGCTTTAATTGGTTTGCAATCACACGTGTCAAACGGAGGATGGTCTGTCACTTGGTAGTATATCAATATATATATATATATATATATATATATATATATATAGAGAGAGAGAGAGAGAGAGAGAGAGAGAGAGAGAATATATTTTTGTAGACAACCACAAATTTTCAATCCTCACTGGCGTTCTATCTTATTTTGCAGCAGGTGAAAGACTTAAAGACCAACTTTCCTGATAAATTTGCTATTTTATTGTTAGACACTGCAATTTAGATATCACAAATCTGCAACAGGAAATTAATTTTCTTTAAAGAATTGTTACAATTGTAGTGTGTTCTGGTAGAAAATTTTCATGTCACATTGTGCACTGAAAATATGAGAAGCATTGGACACTCTAGTATTGTTGCAGTGGTGGATGGCGGGGGACTAACCTCCCCCCCCCCCCCCCCCCCCCAAAAACGATAATTTCTGGATCTGCCACTCTTAGTTGGAAAAAGAAATCTTGACTAGCATTGTATAGATCACATCAATATTGGTTCTTGATTGAGTGTTAGATCAGTTGTCCCATACAGTGCCATTTCAGTGTGTTAACCACCATTTTCGAACTCTATCCCAAAGACAGAAATTTACTTGCATTCGATTTCATGCATAAATTTCATATAACTCATTAGGTATAAGAGAATTTTCATACACTATTGTATAGGTAGACATCAAAAAGAATTAAGACAGGGAACAAGGCCAATAATTCGAAAGGATAGTTTTTTTTAACTTTTGTAAAACCTCGTTTTGCAATCATGATTTGGTGGGCCCCATGGTGATTTGCCATCAAACACCGATAAAATCACATTTTGACGTGGCGCATGCCCAAAACATGATTTTGAAGGGAGCAAACGCCCAAATGACCTCTTGGAGCATCTCCAAAACACTCTTCAGATTTTATCTTCATAATTGTACTAAAGTGACCAATGCAACCATATCATGGCTTTTGAGTCCTTTCTAGCAAGGATTTGTAAATAAGGAGACAGATATCAAATTTGAGCATAATTTACTCCAGTGAAACTCTGTACTTGACAAACATAACAAATATATTAGCACAGAAAGTGGGGTTTGAAACACAATATGATTGCAATTTTGCAAACGCAGAACTCTCCGGTTACATACACAACGACCATTCTGCTAATCATGTTTATTTCACCATGAAAGGAAAATACATGAAAACAAAAGTTATATATTCCAGGAAAATTCACCTCTATAATGCAAGGTTTAATGTACAGGTATACAATCTATACATGGTATACATTTTATATAACAAAAATCCAAACCAAGTCAGAAACCATTTCATTCTTCATGCAAATCCTAGTTAGAAAAAAAAAGAAGAAAACAGTTACACTCTTACACAATCACTTACGAGGCAAAACCTTCAGTAAGCATTTAGAAATAGCCGCATTTCCACGACCAACGACCCGTGGATATTGAAATTTTTTGTCTGATTTGTCACTAGAATAATAGCTGGATCAGAGCCAAAAGTACAGCATTGCCTGTCCATCAATAACAATGCATCAAAGAACTTCTAATTAAGGAGATCCTAAGCATAAAGAAGTCGAGGTTCCAGCGCACTCTTAGCAACTAAATCAAATTTCATAAATCTCCGCAGCTAGAAGTTTATTTGGGGCTGTTTTTTGGGGGGGGGGGGGGTGGTCTTCATTGATGGGGACTTAAATAATGCAAGAGAGAGAGAAGCTAGGAAAAAGGGAATACCTCTGTCAGAGAAACTAGGGATAAATCATCTGGTGGAGAGGACTTCTTAGTTGTCCAAGTTCTTAGCTCAGACTGTATTGAATTGAGCTGCTGTCGTATCTCCTTCAACAACTTCAATTCTTCTTCCCCTCTATTAATAGATTCTTGTCTTTCAGCGTCTCTCTCAACCTCAATTATCTCTGATGTCCTATGAAGTTTTTGAAACTTGGCGTGACCAATTGTAGGGCAAACAAGAGCAAAATGGCCATCAACAGAACCACCATCACTTGACCTACATAAACTGTGGTTCTCACAGTGAGTGGACATCTGCATTTTTTTTACCCAGTCAGTTTCATCTTTAAAATTCAACTTAACAGTCTCCTGTGAGGCAGAATCTGACTTTCCAAGTCTCTTTTCACCTTCCAAATTCAGCCTTCTTTGTTCTTTTATCTGTTGTCCACAACCTTTGCCATTCATACGTGTTTGTGGGACTTCGAAGACATCATGGACACTTGAGGAACAAGCAGAGGATTTTGCTTCATTTTCCAATAAATTTTCAGGATGTTTGACTTCACCCAATTCAGTATTTATGGTTCCTTTTGTTGGATCAAACAACATGCCAGTGCTCACTTGTGAGAGCAATGATGAAGGCCTCAATGTCCCCTTCAAGTTTGCTGATTTAACTCCTGTGCAATCTGCTATCTCTTTCACTTGTTCATCTAACTTTCTGATTTGTTCCCAGTACGAATTGATATTTCCAACAGCAGACTTCTCTGGTTTTTTCGCCATATCCAGGCTTTGAATATTAAGTTCCTGATTCTTTTTTTCCTCTATTACATTTGGAATCAGCTCTGGACTTGCAGATCTTTCTCTTTCAATTATACCCTTCTTGTGATGTGAGTTTTTTTTCTCCATATCCAAGTTTTGAATGTTAAGTTCCGGATTCTTGTTTTCCTCTATTACCTTTGGAATCAGATCTGGACTTGCAGATCTTTCTCTTTCAATGATACCCTTCTTGTGATACGAGTATTTGAGTGGAATTGGAGGAAAAGAATTTCTTCTCGCAATGCTTTGAACACCCATGTCCCCTACTAAGTTTTCATTTCTTAGCAACAAATTCTCTGGAAATTTAGTTTCACCAATACCCAAATCACCAACACCTAAGCTTAATAATTTATACCTATAAGCCTGAACTTGGTAATCCAGTGAAGCGATCTCCATTTCTTTCTGATACAAAAGATCTTCAAAAATTGCAAGAGATTCCTCAGCATAACACATCTTTTCCTCTGCAATTCTCTTATATTGACTCGCGTCCATCTTCACTGCGGCCTTTTCCCCTTGCAGACGCCGCATTACAGATAGAGTTTCAGTAGCTGCAGTAGCTGACGCTTCTCTTTCCACATCCAATTCATTGTAAAGTTTTTGCAGAAGCTGTTGTTGACCACAAATTGTCTCTTTGTCCGGATTCTTGTTTTCCTCTATTACCTTTGGAATCAGATCTGGACTTGCAGATCTTTCTCTTTCAATGATACCCTTCTTGTGATACGAGTATTTGAGTGGAATTGGAGGCAAAGAATTTCTTCTCGCACTGCTTTGAACACCCATGTCCCCTACTAAGTTTTCATTTCTTAGCAACAAATTATCTGGAAATTTAGTTTCACCAATACCCAAATCACCAACACCTAAGCTTACCAATTTGTACCTATAAGCCTGAACTTGGCAATCCAGTGAAGCAATCTCCATTTCTTTCTGATACAAAAGATCTTCAAAAATTGCAAGAGATTCCTCAGCATAACACATCTTTTCCTCTGTAATTCTCTTATATTGACTTGCTTCCATCTTCACTGCGGCCTTTTCCCCTTGCAGACGCAGCATCATGGATAGAGTTTCAGTAGCTGCAGTAGCCGACGCTTCTCTTTCCACATCCAATTCATTGTAAAGTTTTTGCAGAAGCTGTTGTTGACCACAAAGTGTCTCTTTTAAAGCTGTAATCTCAGTTTCCGAAATCCCTAAACTCCTACTACTTTCAGCCATAGCACATTTCATGGAAATTGAAGCAACCAAACTTAGTTCTAATGGACCAAAAAAAAAAATTCAGTTATTAGGACAAACTACAGAAGAACACATTAAAAATATCATCACCCACTTCAAAATTTTCAAAAAAAAATTAAAATTCCAAATTAAAAATCATTACCCACTTCAAATTATCAAGAAATTCAAAATCTCCTGATTGAGAGTTAACAGCCCCACTTCTAATATCAAGAAATTTGAAGGAAAAAAAATCTTTCTGTACAAAATTTAAAATCCACAAAAACTAATCACTACCCATTACAAAATTAGAAAGTTTAAGACCTCCAATATAAGAGAAAAGTTAGTATTTGATAATCGTTCACTAATTGAAGAACTTACGAATTGTAAGAATAAGTAAAACCTAGCAACTTTGCAAGAAAATCAGAATTATAAGTATCTATATATATAGAAAGATAAAAGGGGATAAAAAAAACACAAAGAAAATTGACTTTACCTGAAAGGGTGGAGACAAGATCTAATACGATCGTCGGAGCAAAACCCAATTGAGAATATATCTAGAGTAACAAGAATCAATAACCGTCAGAAAACTTGTTCCGTTGGATACAAGAATCTTCATCTTCTCTCTAAAGAAACCCAAATTTACGCCGAATGGGAAACAAGTAACGGTCACTCTAAAAGCCCAGATGAGGAACACAAACCCGATAATGAAACTAAATGTAGACAGACAGAGATACCATTCAAAGCACTCTGAACGGTGAGGCAGAAAGAGAAAGGGAAGAAAAAGAAGACCCACTTTTTTCTTTTATTCATGAGCAAGATTCAAATTTCTTCGCACTCCATTTCTTTACGTATCCTTCAACAGTGTAAAGTTAACAAAAAGAAAGAAATAAGATCATTTTGTGTCACTGTCAGTGGTTTATCGCTTTGTCTTACAACAAAAAAAGAAAGAAACTGGTTTGGAGGGTGTCTGATCCGAACCGAAGAGAAGGTGCCGCGTGAAATGCAAGCACGGCTCAGATGTCAACTTCTCAACTGTCCGGATATTTTATTTTATTTTTCCATCACAAGAGGGTTAATTTTCAAGTATTACTTAAAAAGTTATCAATAATCACACCAGACTTTCTTTAATACACATTTATTAAGAAATTTAACGATGATTAGTAACTAAACAACTTCAGTACATTATTGGAGATCAATAAGCTGTTTGGAAAAGGCTAACATCCGTAACGTAGAAAATAGAGATAAATTAGTTTTAAATATTTTGTTGTTTGATAAGTATATTTTAATAATATATTAATTTATATTTAATCTTAAATAATATTTAAAATCGAAATAAAGTCAGATCAGTAAAGAGTTAATTTTTTTAAAAATCAAATAACTTAATAAGACTGATTCTGATTTGATCTAATTTAAAAAAAATTTCAAATAACCCCAAGACTGATATTTTCTATAAAAAAAAATTTAACATTCCTCTTTTACCAAGGACTCAAATCAAAACACATTCATAATTAAAGAAATGATTTTACCAAGGTGAATTTTTATATTAGGGACCAACGTCTTATTTGTAAGAATTAATTTATAAATTCGTCACATGATATGATTGTTTTTATGATTTTAATATTTTATGAGGTCAATATTATATTATTAAAGTCATAAAAATCGTTACACACATATGACGGACTTATGAAATAATTTCTTTTTTATTTAAGTGATACAAGTACTCACTTTCTCATTTTGTTGGCGTAAATTCAATTTTTTACCATAGTGCATATACACAAATGTTTTGAAAAATTTTCTTCCACGTCGTTATATCTAAAGAAAAAAAAACTTTATTATGAAAGGTCATTTTAAAAGATCAAGACGATGTCATTTTCTCAAAATATCTAATAAAAATAATATCTTAGCAAAATTAAAACCCTAATCTCACTCCTAATTTTCATATAATTCTGCAATGATTGTGGCAATTGGCATCTTTAACTCTTTTGTTTTTTATTAAGTAATATCATTACACGTGGGACCTGATTTCCTTGAAAGCGGTAGTCAAGGGTCCTTTGATTTTTTAAAGGGCCGTTAAGGGCGTTTCTAACGGCTATAATAAGGTGCATCTTTTGCCGACTTCCATATAAATCATTTAAATATACATCCCGCCGCGTTGTGCAGTCATCATTTAAATATACATCCACTTAAATGCTCCCGCGTTGTGCAGTCATCATTTATAATTAATTTTTTTTAAAAAAAATTTAGTTATGATTTTTGTTCTTAATTTTAACATTTAATAACAAACCAATCAAGTCGTTGACATCTTACTTTTGTGAATGACATTAAGTATCTTTTAAAATAAAAAAGATAAATTATATCAATTCTTTTAAAATTTTTAATAATTATATTAATTTTTTTTTTAAGTTTTAGAATTAGATTAACTGCTCTTATTTTACAATTTTTTTTCTTTTCAAAAGAACAAAATTATTCCTTTCATGTTTTTTTTTTAAATAAATATTAATTAAAATATCAAATTTATTTTTATATAAAATGAAAAAACTCTTTAAAAAATTTTAGAACAAATTATTCAAAATTAAAAAATAAAAAAAAAACATAAAAGTGATAGTTTTGTTAATTTTAAAAAAATTAATTAGAAAAAGATATTTGTAATTTATCAATAAAAATAAAAGATGTCAGTATGATTTTAAAATTTTTTAAAAAAGTCAATATAATTTATTAAAATAAAAAATAAACAAATTTAGAATACCACGATTTGAAATGAAGAATAATAATGAGTGTGACATCTAATCATTACATTGCATTCTAGTAATTTATATATGTATACAAGTATTACTACAAGATCAAAATGGCTAATGTTGCCCATTGACATAAATTCGTAAAGATATGACATTTGTGAGTGACAAAAATATTTCTCATCAAAATATTTGTTTAATAAATGTATTTCAAATAATAAGACAGTTTTAAATTAATTATTCATCACATCATTTATGTAATGGATTTCTCTCTTTACATATTAATAATGTTATATTGTCCAATACCTCATTTATTCTTGGGTCCAATTTGATGGATTAGTGTGGTCATTTTGGTATGGATCACGGAATATTATTTGTGCATCTGATCCAAAAACCCCGAGATTCTAGAAAATGAGTTTGTATTTATTGATCTCGGGTGTAATATATTTAAACTAATAAATAATTTACAAATCAATTTGTAATTTATTTATTGAACTGACATATTAAATATTTATTGATCCAAATGCAATATATCGTCTATATATCTACATCAATTGTCCATAATTAAAAACTATAATTGAATATAAATGTAGCTTATCATATGTCTTCAGTTACTAAAATTAGACATTTATTTTCTTCGGTGGCATATGAGAGCGACCTTGCGGGGTTTACACTTTACGTGCTGAATATGTTTTTTTGCATACTTATACTTTAAGTCTTCGTTTGGTAACATTTTTTGAAATATTATTTTTTAAATTTATTTAAGCAAAAAAATAAAATAGTAATGCTTGATTTATACTAAAAAAATACTTCAAAAAGTTTTTTTAAAAAAGTACTTTTAAGTAAAAATACTTTTTTTTGTTATTTATAAGTAAAAATAAATATTTTTTTGCTTAATTTGTTTTAATCATTTCACCACTGCATTCGCCACTGTCACTACCACCACTACCATACTATAGTCAATACCACCACTACCATTGCACCGTCAGTCTAGGTAATATATAAAGTTGTGTGTATATATATATATAGATATATATATATATATACACACAAAATGAACTATGTTATTCAGTGAAACTTATTTAGTTGTTCGATTTAATTTTTTAAAATTATTTTGGTATTAATTTTATTTTTCAAATATACAAAACTTTGTTTGCGAAAAATAACTCGGGAGAGTCATTGCACACCTAATGTGTTAAGTAGCCCAAGATTCCTTTTGTATGCAAACGTGCAGTTGTGCGTTTGAACCTTTTTATTTTATTTTTTTATTTTGTCCTTCTATATTTATTAATATTTTGAAATTATCCTCAATATAATAAGTTTATCAATTTAACCCTTATGAGTTATCAAAATTTTAAAGATATATATTTAGGTATCTTTCACCTTATGTTATATATATATATATATTCACAGTTTTCAAAAAATCAATTACAAAATTCTGAAACACATTTCAGAAATATTTTTCAAAAAATCATATCTGAATCACTATCCAAACGCAGTCTTCATGCAAATCTGCCAATGTACACACGCATAAGCATCCAAAAACTTTATAAAACAATTGAAGACACAGTGTCTTAGATAATCCAAAATGTATAAAGTACAATTAATATAGTGACAATGCATATAGATACAAGAAATATAAAATTCATAAAAAAATAAAAGCATGAAAAATGTGGTTATATATATATATATAGACACAACTTTTTAAATATAGGTATGAAAAATGTGATATCCATTACAAAAGAAAAAAAGTATGAAAAATGTGGAGAAATTATAGAAGGTGGGTTATTGCATTGAAGATATCATCACAACCAACTACCAAAATATTTTGATGACCCATTGATGAGTTAACTTGCCTATTCATGGAGACTGGTGAGTTAGTTAATAAAACTCTCATTCCACACGGTGGTGGTTAAGAATGGCCTTTCACTCTTTTTGTCACCTCATTTCAGCATTGGATAAAAAAAAGTTGATTTAATAACGGTTTATTTTATTTTAAGAAAATAATTTCTCATTTTATACAATAAGTCTAAAATGATGAAAAATTACTCATAAACTTGTAATAAAAGACTCTTTATTTTATTGTGTCTATATATATATTGATTTTGCTAGCGTCAAACTCGGTGTTTGAAAATTTACGATGTGATTGGACTGCGTAATGCAAGCACAATTGTATACACAACATGATGTAATGACACTGTAAATTTTCAAGCATCGCAACTAATAAAAGTGTCCCATAGCCAAATTCATGAGATTTTATAGATAAAACATAAAAGTAAAAAGGAGAAGGAATTGGAGAAAATAGTTTATGAAAATTGACAAATATTAAATTATTTGAAATTACTGATTTACCCTTTGCATTTTTTACTAATATAATGAGTAATGAAAAATCAGTCTTGTAAATATATCGAGAAGTAAGATGATGACATACGTTTATATATATATATGAAAAAAATTATTCATGAGTCTCGATATCCTAACCAATGATTGAATGACACATAAGAAAAATTTGTGAGCCGCATTACTTATTTTGCTTATATATTATCCATGTATTGGCCTGAATCCATTTAGACAGATTTATTGACTAAATCAACGATCTGATTTACCTAAAAATTTCTCATATAACGGTGCAGTATAGGGTATTTGGCAAAGTTTTCCACTTGGTGGCCAACAGCCTCATTACTTCGCCAGCAATACTTGAATCCCAAATATTTACAGCAGGCTTCTCTTCTAGCTCGCAATGAATGATATATAAAAGAGGAATCCACCTCCACTACCGACTCGTGGCAAGAAAATAGGGAACATGAATGATACCAATAGCAGAATTTGTCTAACCCCTTTTTAAGGTGCACCAGTGGGCCAGATTTGGCCACACGCACACAAACACGTGTATTATATATATATATATATATATATATAGAGAGAGAGAGAGAGAGAGAGAGAGAGAGAGAGAGAGAGAGAGAGAGAGAGAGAGAGAGAGAGAGAGAGAGAACAACCCCAAACATCCCTTAAGAACATGTTTGACTCTCAAATTTGTAAGAACAGAGAAAAGACAAAGCAAAGAGACAATTTCATCGTCTGTTTATCAAGAAAAACAAGGAATACAAATTCACAGGATAAATTTTTTAACTTTACATGTTGTCTGACTTTTATTTTTCTTCTCACTTTTGGCCATTTTAAAATTTCTTTCTCATTTTTAACTTTATTTAAGTCTAAGAATATATGACAAAAGCTTTTTGGTATTTTTTCTTCCACACTAAATTCACAAACTAAACAAAGTCTTAAGATTTTGAATAATTTCTTCAGAATTGTGGTCCACTACACTACCTTTTTAAAATGGATGTCCAATTCTGGACATACTTTAATATATATATATATATATATATATATATATATATATAAAAGACACCCTTAAACAGCTTATAGTCCCACTCTTTTTTACTTGACCTCTTATTATTAAAGGCCAAATAAAAACACTCCTCATGTTAGAAATCAAATTCAATTAATATATAACATGAAGAAAATGTAATACAAGTACATAAAGTATGTGAATTTGGGGAATCATGATTAATAAAATTTTGAGAATTCTGACATTAGGGGTTTGGGAAATTCTGCGAGTTGCTTCCCTTGTCAGTAAGAAAACTCAACTCAGAATTTCATGCACAAAGTTTTGGCTTTCAAAGCTGCAACAGACAACTTTCCAAGTTTCAACCATTGAACCAACAAGCAACAGTACAAGTAGGTAGATTGGTAATGACATTCATTCATATAGATGTACATATATTTGTTGCAGGCAAGCTTTTCAGGTGTGGTTCTAGCTTACCAACTCCCCCCACCATCTGCATCACGGGATTGGTAGAAATCATCTGGCTTTACAATGTTTACATCCTCAAATTCATTGTCATCTGAAAGCAAGAAAATGTGGGAAGTGAATGGCTGATTACAGCAGTTAATGGTCAAACTATGCAAAAGAAAAGAGTAAAAAATTATATAATAAAATTAAAAATGAAATAGTCTGCTTCTAACCATCACGGAATTGAAGAGAAACCCCAAGTATAATCCAAAGTTACAGGGAACATGCCAAAATACTATCCAATGCGAGTATGGCTGCGTGCATGTGTGTAGAGAAAGCATGCCAATTCTTAGAGAATTATCCCAGGCGTGTGCGGATACATGCATGCACAAAAGATGTAAAACTGACACAAACGGATCATATATGATCATTGATAGCATATACCACAAATATACCTAGCTTTAGCTATATTCGTTCTCAACAGCACTTAAATTTGAGGCTCATTGGCATTTTAGACATATCTAAATTATTGACATTGCACAAAGTCAATTATTAGAATCAATTAGTCCTGGCCAATTGGAACAACATTTTTTCCAGAAACACTAGCATTGACAAAATCCTAAAGTCCAACACACATCAAAATGTAACTGAAAAGATTTGAGCATGGAATCATGACTGGGACTGAAACAGCTGGGTACAACTCTTATTACCCAACCTCCTCCTTTTTATGTCCTATGGTTTGCTTTAGAGACAATGGCCTGCTCTTCAAAATCACCATTGCAAAACTTTCTACCACCGCCACTGCACCCCATGTCCATCATTGTAAACGTTGTCATTCTCAAAACCATTGCCCAAAAAGTAAACTGCTTCATCTTGGAATCCACTAGACAAACTCAGGTTTGTAAATTGCAATAAACAGGAGTAATCCACTCTTAAATGGCCCAGTGACGCACAATGCCAACCCTTTCTCTAGAAATAAATAGACATGGGAAACAATTAAATCACAAATGGGAAACAACTAAATCATATATGGGTACACATCTAGTGGATAGAAGTCCCATAAAAGTCTTCAAGGAAAGAGCTCCTCTTTCAGTTAAAAATCTGTCTGACAGTTAGATTCTTTAGACCATCCACACTCAAAAATCAAGATGAGTCCAAAATCACTCTCAAAAGATAAATGTATTGTAACCTATAACAATCAAGCCACCCCAAAATCAACAAAGAATTTCCTCCAGAAAACAATGATTATATTCCATAAAGTAAGCTTCCTAAAGGACCAAAATCTTCACTTTAATAGTACAACCCATAGTTACCACAATTTGCTCTCCCCTAACGAATTGTAAATTGGATTGCATGATCCAAAATATGAATTATTCGCGATTTGGAATGCAAGATTTAACGTTCCAATATAAAATATCAAAAACCCCAAAAAATATACAACAAACAAGAAAACACACACATAAATCGTTGAAAATTTTATTTAAAATGGCTTGGATTCTTGGAATTTTCTTGTGTGTATAAAATATATATACATGTGATCTGAATAAGCCTACTCCTAATGTACCACGTTTTACGACAAGTGATGTTTTACGTTCCCGTTCCACATACCATAACAATCCAAGTTCTAGGTAATATTGGTACAATCCATGTTTGTCAGATCAAAAAAAAGCTAAGACAAGACTACCTCCACATCCTTGAAGACACCTAATTCCAAGCTAACCCAGGTTGAATGGGGGCACCCATCACAGTTGAATTTGAGCCTGCCTCTTGGAGTTGGCTGCCAGGAATGAATGCCCCCCCTCATCCTAAGCTTGAGAGGAGACAATAAAAATCGTATACCTTGCGATAATACCCATTGGTATTGATATACGACAAGTTTAGGAAAGTTGGAATAAAGTTACCTATGGATGTGGTTTTGGTAGATTTTGGTTGCCCACTAAGAATTCCTTAGAAATCACACCCTAAGGTAAGGTTGTTTGTTGTTTCTCACATCACACAAGCACAATTTCAAATTCCCATCATTCAACTCTATATATATATATATATATATATATAAGCGGCAGGGCTACTCCCAGTTCAATTAGGACTCTGACTCAAAAATAGGAAAGTTAAAAACTTTGACTAGTAAAACCTATGCTAGACTAACTAGATCTTCATATAAAACTCAAAATAACATGACCCAAAATAAGACTCATAAACCACAACTATAGTCCATGTCTAGCAAATCTATAAATTACCGAAATTCTCTCAACTCCTAAAACTTAACAAAACTAGAATTTATCTATTTGGCACAAGGAAACGTAATCCTAGAAGGATATATAAAAGATTGCTACTCAGCGCCTACAAAAATGGCATCATACATCAAGTTTAGGACACAGTAAGGCAATGTATGCGTTGCAGTGTCATGGGGATGGTTAGTCAGATAAGTGCTCAGACCTTCACTTGTATATTTGACCTTCCCATCTCTAATTGTAGGTTGATTACGTGCTATTTCCTATATCGTACATGTGGCTTAGTAACAAGGATCAAGTTACCTATTTGTCTCTCACTAACTTGTTGACTTTGTTGTATGTGTTGTATTGCTTTCAAGATGAAACTTTGTTGGCGGGCTTGCTTGCATTGCTTTCAAGATGAACCTTTATTGGTGGGCCACACAACTCCTCTCTCATGTGCAGGAGCACAGATTGTGACACATGGGCAACCTGGCATGCATGCAGCGCATGACACAATGCCATAGTGGTGGCATTGGCATGAGGTGGCTGACAATGGAGGTGGTGAACGTGGCAGTGTAGGAAATGATGGCACTAGTAAAGGTATAGATGGTTTGGTGGTTGCAGCAGTGTTCACGTAATCACATGGCAGCAACATGGCAAAGTAAAGGTGGAGGTGGTGGATGTAGCAGTTATAATGTGCTAATAGATTGGAGTAAAAAAATTGCTCAAAAGCACAAACCTTAGAATTTGCAAGTCACAACATAAGACTCAGATTTGAAGGTTCATTTTCAAGGATGTCTAGGCATTAGAAATTAATATATTGTGATCAAAAGAACAGAGACTCCAAGGAGCCCCAGAATCACAAAATCAATGCCTTCAATTATAGCAAGAGTACAGGGCCTCAATAAAAAGTGATTTTTTCTTACAAAAAAGACTCCATATATCATTCATCCAACTTTTTTTTTTTTTCTGCCGCTTCAGTCATCCAAGCTTCTTATACTTGACTGTTAAAGGAACAAGCTCTGAAAAGTTCAGACTACGAATGGTCTCAGAAGAAGCAAATGCATGTTTGCATTAAGTCATCCAACATCCTTAAATTTGACTGACCAAAAAAAACAAGCTAAGAATAGTACAAACTAAGAATTGTTTCAGTAGAACCAGGTGTGAGTTGCACTCTTCAGCAACATCGCTAAACGTAAACATCATATCATTTAGTAAACAAATTTGAAAATAGGCAAAAAACCATAAGAATTGCAGTTAACGACAAGGATAAGAAACATAACCATTTCTCAAGGTCAGTGCCACAACAGCATCATTTTCAACCTGAAAAAATATGGCAGACTTATTAAACAAAATAATCACACTTTCAAGGCTAAGAGTTCCAATAAACAAGAAAATAATCATAAGAAGAATGTTTGCTGTCACCAATGCATAATTTTCTTAGAAAGAGATAATCCGAGTGTTGTTACTTCCCAAATCTAACATGGGATACAGATTTTTTAATTAATAGGGACAAAAATGGATCAATACCTTCTGATCTGCCAATGTCTTCGAATCATCTAGCACTTCTCCAGTTCCCATCAGAATCAAACGCTGATCATCAACTGGTTGCTCGATGAGGGCATGCAGCTTTTGCTTAATGTCTAGAATTGTCTCAGTTGGATCACACTGAAGAAAATAGGTAGTCTTACTACGCTTAACACGAATATACATAGCCTGAATCAAAATCACAATATAAAATCATCAAATGATCTATAAGAATACTAAGCTATAATGAAATGCTAAAGCAAACTGCACTGAAACCATAATGCATAAAACTACACTCTTGAACTCCATTTTATCTTTCTATTATGCATGACCAATATATGCCTAAACTACTTCAAAATTAGACTAATTTTTCCCATTTACTAAACTGACCACCAACATTTATTTGGATATAAATGGTAAGCTGTCGTTATCAAATAAAACAATAGAATGAATAAGCTGTCGTTATCACCATCTATAGATCAATACGGTAAATATAAATCATGGGTCACTATGTTTTTATCACAATCTTGACATCATTTTTACCAATTTTCTGTATTAGAAAAACCACCTGCTCTATATTGCTCTCCGACTCCGTCTTTCATCAATAAAACACTTTGTAAGGCCATCTCCAACAATGACACAAAATTTTACTCAAATTTACACTCAAATTTGAGTAAAAATCTCATTTAAGTCTGATGCTCTCCAGAAATTTGAGTAAAAATCACATTTAAGCTGATGCTCTCCAGCAATTCATCAATAGTTTGTAACCATTATAAATTTGAATCTATGAATAGTATTTTGCAAATTTGGGTTTAAGTTTGAGTAAAAATGTATATATGGGTTTAAGTCTATTGCTGGAGAGGTTTTCTTGAAGATTTTGACTCAAATTTAAATTTGAGTCTGAATTTTATTCACTGCTGGAGATGCCCTAACATATGAAAAGAAATAAAGGCATTCTGGTGGTGGATTATCAGAAAAATCAACTGCACTATACTGCTTTCCATCTTTCATCAATAAACCAGTTCGTAACAAAAGAATAAGAAATAAAGGCTTTCCAGTGGTGATTATCATTCAAAATTATAAGAAATAAAACACAACTAACAGGATATATCATCCAATTATTCTTCTCTCCAAAGGTAACCATTCATCTAAGGACCCACACTCTTCTCAGTCTATCACATATCCTTGGCAAGTGAATTTTTGCTTCCTACTTGATGTCAGTCAACAAGGCTTATTCTTGAAATTTTCAATGAAACTTCTATTTATGTCAAAAAAGATAGTGAAGAACAAGTAAAAGATATTTATCGGATAAAATTGATTATTGACAGTAATACATGTTATATGACACTGAAAATGAAGCGAAAAACATTTCAATAAACATGTTAGGCTTATTCCAGTTCTGTTTAGTAACAAATCGCTCAAAATGATACAATAAATTAATATCATAGTTTCTAGTTATCTCGTTTCAAAGGATATAAATATATATATAGATATAGATATATATATATATATGTATATAATTATTGATTTTTCCAATTTTAAATCGATATTCGAAAGAAATACTAACCATTTTCAGCAAGATTTGCCGTTGATAGGGCCGGAAGACCCTGTCGGAGAAGTTCGTCGGAGGAATGCTCTAGGTTTTTCTTCTCTCTCTTCTCGTGTTTAGGTTCAGACTTCGGAGAGAGAAAGAACACGGTGCTTATAACTTAATTTAGTGTTTTTACATAAAAATCCTCAATACTTTCTAAAATTTTACAATGACCCAAGAATCTTAGAAGAGAAACGCTAAAGGCACGGTATTGGAATCACAGTCCAATCAAATCAACCGCTCAAGCAATGTTAATAAACCTCGAGTCCCCACCAAGTAGTTGCAGAAACAGAGTCGTCTGCAGATAACCAAACTCCATCTAAATCTTTCACAAAGAATTTAAATTAGGGTTCTGCTACTTCCCAAAGGCCTCAACGTCACTCGATCGGTTTCATTTCTATCGAAACCATGGGTAATACATCTTCAATGCTCACTCAATACGACATCGAGGAAGTCCAAGAACACTGCAATCACACCTGTACGCATAGTATATGTGTGTGTGTGTGTATATATAAAATTTGTAATGTGGTTTTTCTTTAGGGTTTTCTGAGACGTTGATTTGGTTAATTGGTTTTGGTTGTTCATGTAGTTTCGCAGCAAGAGATAGTCTCTCTATACCAGAGGTTCTGTCAGCTAGATCGCAATGGCGGTGGCTTTATCTCTGCCGAAGAGTTCATGTCCGTACCCGAATTTGCGGTCAATCCTCTTTCTCAGGTTCTAAACCAGTCCTCTTTCGCTCTACACATGCGTAAAGCATCTTTTGTATACTATATATAAACAAACTCTCACAATGACATAATCATTGCATGGGTGTGAGGGTATCTAAACTTTTCAATTAAGATAGAAAGTTAAAACATAAAAAAAAACCCATAAGATCGTTTGGGAATTGGAATCTTGGAGCTCAGTGAGTCATTCTCACATTTCCAGAGTTAAAAAGGTTACAAAATTTGGTTGGGGATTCGGAACTCAAAAAGGCCCTGTATGACTGTTCTCTCTCTCGTTTATATACACATGGTCTTATATATTCATGGATGTAATTCTAAACGAAGTATTGATCAAATGAGAAGCACGGATATTTTAATGTTTGATTTTCCCCCTTTTCAGAGATTGTTGAGGATGCTGGACGGATTGAATTTTAAGGAATTCGTAGCATTCTTGTCTGCATTTAGTTCTCGCGCAAGCTTGCAACAAAAAGTAGAATGTAATGACTATTTATATCTGCATTTAGTTATTGTCTGTAAAATCACAATTTGACTTGTAGCCTGGTTGATTTCTCTCTGTCTCTGTCTCTCTCAATTAGTTTTTGTAATGTTATCTAATTGTTTTGCAGTCATTTTTAAGGTTTATGATGCCGATGGCAATGGGAAGGTTGCATTCAATGATATGTTGGATGTTTTGCGGGATTTGACAGGGCAATTTATATCTGAACCACAAAGGGAGGTTGGTTTTCTATCTATGACGTGTCATCTTTTTTCCTTTACATTTAATTTGGTTTATGGGAAATTTAAACTTAATTTAGATTTTGCCCCAACTATTTTAGGTTGGACACAAGAATCTCTTTTCTTTTTTTTGATAAGTAATAATTGATTCAAAAGACGCTCAAAAGTGGAGTGTGCCATGTACACGTACATTTATAAGGAAAAATAAAAAAACAACCACAACCACAATCACCTTAACCCTTACCTAAGACTCATATCACCATATAATTCTACTAATGATTCTACCAAGTTTAAAGAAGATTGAAAAATCCAAATATAAAGAATACAGAAAGAAAGACCTAAGCACAACTGGAGACTGCTCCTCACCTTCAATTTTTTGACCATTGCGTTCTTTCCACGCACACCATATCAGACAAAGTGGTGTTGTTAACCCCATTTGTCCTCTCATACCCATGAGCCCACCATTGTATCAAAAGATCCACAGTCGTCGCTTGTAATACCCATTTAACACCAAATAAATGAAACAACAAATTCCACGTATTGCTATCTACTGAAAAATGCAACAACAACTGACTCACTATCTTCTCATGAGAATGGCACGTACAACATTTATTCACCAAGAAGAAACCTCGCCTTTTCAAATTATCAATTGTCAATATGGAATCAAGGGATACCGATCAAATAAAAAAATGTAATCAAGGAATGTTGATAAAAAAAAATCACTTTTAATTTAAAGGAGCTCTCGATCTTCAAATAAGCTCGTAGGGGAAGGATGCACCCCCTTATAGTGTTGAATTTAATTATAATAATTGGATATTATGGTAGAAAACTAGTTTTAAAATTATTTATACCTGTCTTTTACTAGTGAAGAATTGTTTAATATTATTCAATGATATTCACATGTGGGTTTACTCCTTAAATCCACACCAACATCCTTTGTAAGCTTAAAACATTTTCAATTAGTGTATATTTTGTTCATCATCATAATTTACTTTATGTTTTCAAATGTTTTCCATTTTTTCACTGTTTCCATTAAAGTTTCTGTAATGTTTCCAAAACATTTTTGTTTCCTTGTTGACCGAAACAACACTCTGAAATGAGATTTTGATCCTTGATGTTTGGGAGTTTATTTTCTTCCTTACACTTTATCGTGAACCAAAGGGAGTGTCCTGTTCTGTTTGTTGCTGACAAGTCATTGGAAGAAAAAAAGAAAACTTACTTTTTAGTTGGATTCTGGGGAGAATGGGAAAAAAGAAAAGCAACATGAAATATTCTAAAAGCATGTGAAATGCATTAAAATGGTTTCTTTCTTGCCCATCTTGCAGCACTTCTTTCTTTATTCTATTCAGTATAGTTAAAGGCGAAAGATGCCTTTAAAGCGCTAAGGTCCTGCATTGCTCGAAAAACAAGGCGATGAAAAAGCGCTAGTCTGAATAAAGTAATGAGCTAACTTATAAAAATAATTATATATATATATTATATTAAAGGTTCATTTATTTTAAGTTTAACAATATCTTATGTAGTAATTCTCATGTAATACTAAAACTTTAATCTAAAGGATGACATAATATAATTAAATTTTAAGCAAAGAGACCATTCTAAACTTTTTCTTCATTTTCTACTATTTTTATATTGGTCAAATATCGTCCTGACAAAAATACCTTTAATCTTAAAACAACAAGCCAAAATATATGAATATATTTAAATAAAATAAGTTTTAGGTAATGAAGTTGTCGCATCAACGTCTTTCATCTTAGTCAAGGCGATCACCTGGGCAACTACTTTTTAAAATCGCCTCGCCTGAAGTGTTTTGAGACTCTATGCCTTATAGCCTAGGCGAGCGCCCTATCGCCTTTAACAACACCGATTCCATTCCTTTCGAGACCCAAACAAATGGTTAGAATCTTGTTGTAGCCACTCCATCACTAGTTTGAAATAAGATTTTTTTTTTCATATATCTTCAGCTCTTCCTTTGTCATATTGGCAGTTGAATGGTGCATGTCTTCATTTTGTTGAACGTTTAGGATGCAAGTCTTTTTTTAATGAAGAATTAAAAAAACGGGCTAACCTAGTGCACCAGGCTCCCACCACTGCGGGGTCTATCAATTAAATATATAATTATGAAGCAATGCATTTTATATGGAAATATGGTGTTTTCTAAATGGCTTAAGTTTCCATTGGTTCTTGGGTTCAAAAATTGATCTCCATATGATGAAGACTGATGAAGTCATGGGACCTTCTCTATCCCTCTCTCTCAACAATCTTGATTTTGATAAGTTCTTGGCACTCAAATTATTAAAGTCAAGGAACCCAATTAAGCTATGTTAATGCCTTGCCTTGCCATTTGACCTCTTTTGTGTTTAGCAGTAGTCCTTGAGTAAATAATATTTTATTTTTTTGGGTACATAAATAATGTTTCAAATTTGAAGTTAATTAATCTCCAATTAATAAATTCTTGGCATCCAAATTATTAAAGTCAAGGAACCCATTTAAGCGTTGTTAATGTCTTGCCTTGCCATTTGACCTCTTTTGTGTTTAGCAGTAGTCTTTGAGTAAATAATTTTTTTTTTTGGGTATATAAATAATGCTTTAAATTTGAAGTTAATCTCCAAGTATATATCTTTCATCTCCTCTAGGATTCAGGTTTCCTATGAAAGTGATACATGATTAAATACTGGTGGAGATCAACATTTTTATGTGTTAGCAGAAAAGAAAAACTATCTAACGAAAAAGAAAAGATATTGTTTGCTGGTTGTTGGATTCAATTAATTTAAAGTATGTAGTTCGAAGACACAAAACCCTTTCAGATTTTTTTTTTTAATTGCGATTGATGATACAAAGGATATAGAACATGCTATATCAATATAACTATCATCATTTGTAAACAATCAGAGGTGGTGCTAACATACATTTTTATGATTATGTGCTTGCGTTCATATAGAAAGTTCTTACCCATGTTCTTGAGGAAGCAGGCTACACAAAGGAATCTCTGATAGTTGTATCTGATTTTATGAAGGTAATGCGAGTCTATATCTACTATAGGTAATCAAGTCAGTTTTGACAATTTAATTACTTATGTTGGTTGAATATGTAATTTTCTTTTAATGAGTAATTTTTTTTAAATATGAATATGAAAATATCAAACTAAACTCTATTTCTCCTTTTACCTCATTTTTTTTTATATTCTGTGTTCCACGCATTGTCATAAAATGCAATAACATGTTTAGAGTATGCTTTTGCTAAAACCTATCTTCTCGTATCACCTATTTATTAGTAATGCTGAAGACATGCACACTAGCTAGTATGGATATAACTTCAAAGGGGCTATGTATATGTCAAATACATGTTGGACTTTGAAATTTTCTTAGATTCTATTGCTCATGCCTTTTACCTTTTTTTTTTTTGGGTTTTTGTTTTCCACGCTTTGTCATACAATGAAATCATCCTTAGCAACAATAACATGTAATGATAGATTAGGCTTCTGCAAAGAGCTTTCTTGCATATTGACTGGGCATTAATAATGTTGAAGACCTGCACTCTAACTAGTATGGATACTTCTACAGAGGAGCTATGTCCCAGTGAGACGTGTTGGACGTTGACACTTTCTTGTATGCTCTTGGTCATATATCTATGAAGCATGAACACAAATATGGGATATGGATACAACAAAATGTAGACATGCTGATACGACGATCTCTTAAAAAAAATGTGTATGGATACATTTCCTAACCATTATAGTAATCTAATGCTATACCGAAAACATGTCAGACATTTATCTTGGAATATTTGAGAAGTATCAAAAACATGATTGAAATTTAAAAATTTATTTTCATATCATGAATATATTTAGGAAGCATTGGACACGTATTTGTGAATATCAGTATCCAAAATAGATATGACAAGAATATGGTTACTTCATAGAAGTATCCATGCTTCCTATTCGCATACATATTCTATGTAGGTATACAATATGAAATTATTATTATTTTTTTTATTTTTAGACACTTGATTGGCACTTCCGAAACACTGTTGGACACCAGTCCTACATGCCTTGGATCCTGGAGCACGACTTTCTTTTGGTATATAACAGTATAGCTAACTGCTCAATAACTTATGCTTACCAATCAATGTGGAAAATGGTCACATATTTTTAACTGCTGTTGTTGCTAGTCTGCCACATTTCTTACAAGATATCCACCCTAACTCAAGCTACTGGTTGTTATTTTGGGACTCATTGCTTCATGAAGGGGAATACAATTCCCAGTTCTAATCCCGACACAATTTGTGGTAACATGCTTAAGAGACAAGTTGAAAAATAGCATATAGAACTTTATGGACTTTTGGTTTATAAGAAAATTTAGAAAGAGAGAAAATTTTGATATTTGTATTTTAGTTTTTTAATGAAGAAAACTGAATATTTCACTCAATTGAGCCTGATATAATTATTTGGCTTCTTTCGAGGTGTGTTTTTCGTTTGTTCAAAACCAAAACAACATTAACTTTTTTTATATATAAAAAAAAGTTGCCCTCAGTTTAACTGACAACCAAATGGAGCATTAGGGCTTAGTCATTTAGCTTTTTTATTCTCATTGTATGTCTAGTGAAGAAGGCTATGAAGTACGGACACAAACATGGGACATGGACACCAGACAGACAAGAACATGCCAATCTGGAAAATTCTAAAAAAGTAGGGTGGGGACATGGCAAGGACATGAGAATGACCAAGTTGTTTATATATGTAAAACTAGAATGAGGTTATTTCTAAAGTAGCATTGGCTTGTGCCAAAGCAATGGCTACTGTGATCAGTTGTACTAACTACTCTCACAGTTGTACATTGTTTTGGCAAAAGTCAATTTTGCTTTGGTAATACCCTCATCTAAATTATAGTGAAAAAATTTCCTTCTGATAAGTAAATCTAATATTTTATTGGCTGTGACATGAAATCATAGCTTATGAATTGTAATAATCAATAATCGCCTATGTTTTATACATATGCGGCTCATATGTGTTAAGTATGCACGTAATTATGATGACTTTCTCTTTCCATACCCACTCCTTTATAAAGCTTTCCACTATCCTACTTTTTTTTTTTTTGTAAAAGTAATTGTATTATAAACAAAGGTGCCCAAGGAGGGTAAACCCAAAGAGTACAAAAGAAAGGGACCGGTTACAAAAATTAAAGCCTAAGATCTCCCAAAAAAATCTATAATTTTATTTTGATAGATAGGAAATTACTCCTTAATCCAAAAAGAGAAAGTTCTCAAAAAAATATTTTTAAACTTCCAATGGGGAATTCAACCCCTTCAAAAATCCTTCCATTTCTCTCCTGTCAAAGACACTAAATAAAACAAGAAGGAGCCATCCTCCAAGCTATTCTCAACTCCTTCCTTAACCTTCCACATCTCCACCCCAAAAAAACCCTACTTAATAGATGTTGGCATCGCCTACTAGAAACCAAAAATGGAAAATAGCGAGTTCCAAGCATCCATTGCCATTTTACAATAAACTAGGAGGTGATTCACTATCTCTTCCTCCTCCTTGCACATAGGGCAACGACTTGGAAGATGGAATCCCCTTTTTTGACCATGAGAATAGCCCCCCAAGCCAACGACCAAGCAAAAAACATAGCCTTTATAGGAGCTCTAGATTTCCATATCGACCTCCAAAGAAAGGACTTATGCTTCCCATTTGCCAACTTCCAATAAAAGGATTGAACCATGGACTTCACATCTTTATTCACCTTCCAATGCAACCCATCCTCCCTCCTACCATTTAAACCAACTCTGCTCAACACTTCCATCAAATCCTCAACCTCTTCAAGTTCCCAATCATAAACATTTCTTTGAAAACATTGGCTCCAAATCCTTTTCCCCCCCACCATTTCAATACAATCCACAACCACAACCTCTTTACCCACGGCAATGTTGAAGAGGTTAGGACTCTTCTCCTTCAAAGTACCGTCCGTAAGTCAAGGGTCTACCCAAAAATTCACCCTCGCCCCTTCCCCAATCTCAAATCAAACACATTGAGCAAAACCATTTTGACCCCTCCGAATAGCTTTCCACATCCCACACCCATACGTCTCCAAGACTTTCTTTGAGAACCATTCTCCCACCTCACATCCATACTTTATAGAAATCATGTTCCTCCACAAAGCATTTGCCTCCACGGAAAACCACCAAAGCCACTTACTCAAAAAGAGCCTTGTTGAATAACTCAAGGTCTTTGAGCCCCAATCCACCTTCAACCAATGGTAGTTTTACCATGTCCCAACTCACCAAGTGAATTATCCTTTCCTCCTCTTTGCCACCCTATAAAAAGTCCCATTGAATCTTCTCAAGTTTCTTCCTTACTAGAGCAGGCATTGGAAATAAGGACATGTAGTAAGTAGGGAGATTTTCCAATGTGCTCTTAGTGAGAGTGATTTGCCCACCTTTCGAAAGATACCTCATCTTCCACCCCGTCACTTTATGTTGAGATCTCTCCACCACCGCATCCCAAATCCCAGCTAATCTCACTGAAGCACCCAAGGGTAATCCAATATACATAGAGGGGTAATTGCCCTACTTTTGATTTTAGAAATAGTCAATCTTTTTAAGGAACTTTATATGAACTTTTAATATGATTTTTATTAGCGATTATAGTTTCTTTCCATGCTAAAAGAAAGTCATATCTCAACATCTAATGTTTGTTTGTCACATGTTTGCTAGTATATAAGAAGTGTCAATCATGTGGCCAAAATTAAGGAGGATATTATTAAACACATTGTCCAGGAGTGTTTGAAAAGTGTCAATGTCTGATACATGTTCAATACGGACATGACTCCTTAGAAGTGTACGTGCTTCTTAGAAAGGAGGTTTTCCTTGAGTTGGCAGCTGACTGGATTGTCTAGAACTTGAATTTACATCATCTCTCATAATATTCTTGAAGGGATTCTTTGAATTTGTATATATAGAAGCATGAAAATCCATGTGATGCATGAAAGAAAATTAAATTTTTAGGGTTGAGTTGGTTAGTTGTTTTGATTAGGGGAGGTAGATGGCCAGTAAATGAGGCTTGAAGATAGCTAGTGATGTAGTTTAGATGGATCATAGTAAACGAACTGTTAATTATACAGCTGACAGATTTATGCAGGTACTGAATTATTATCAGGTACTTCATGGGGATATATGATGGGGTTCAAATGATAATTTTTGAATTGTGGAGGGCGATGAGTATTTCAAATATATTTTGTTGAGTTGAATTGCTAAAGAGTGATACAGGTAATAAAGGGTATTAAATGAAGAATGTTAGTTACAGACTTAGATTGGGAAGTTGATATGAAATTGGATATTACACAGATATCACACCATATAAATCATATAACTGGACCTGGTGCAAGATAAGATATTGTTTTGTGAAATCCAATTTGTGAACCTACATGACACACAAACGCCAACTAAATTAAGGTAGTGGATGACTTTGTTGGGGATGGGCACTGGTGAACCATCTTGGCCTATTTTTTCTTATCTCAACCTCAATTGTGCTATCTGAAGCTTCTAATAAATGCATGTACTCAATGTTTATCTTTCATCTCATGCCTTTCGTCTTCTTTTCATCATCAAATTGGCTATGTTTGTTTTATGGATTTGTTACTTCCAACTGTCAAACATTTTGTATTGCAAAATGTGGCTAGCATCATAGCCATCAAACAATTTTCCTTCAATTAGAGAAGTATTTCTTTAGTACAAAACGCTTTAGGAGCGTCTTTGTACATAATCCATTTTCCTTTATTTTTCTGGACAACATCCTGTTCAATCGTAGTCTCATTATATTTGATTACTTGAGATCACAAAAATGTATTTGATTACTTGAGATTACAAAATTGTCTCCTTTGGTACCTCATGACAATGATATTTTGCTGTTCCTAGGATCTACTTCTAGCATTGGCGTGTTTTCACTTTTCATGATGTGAATTATCAACAGATATTCTGGCAAATGCAGTTTTGCTTATGTAATAGCTACATTTTGTGAAAATATAATTGACCCATCTCACCACTGGCCTAGTAGGTTTAGTGGTATGATGGTATCCGGTTGGACCCTCAATGTAGATATCATGGACTCAAGTCTCCTCGTTTTGATGGACATCAGACTACAGTAATTTTAGCAGCATAGTTTTATTTAAAGTATACCATTGGATAGGCCCAGCCTTATAGTCATTAGGCTTTTGATAACTACTTTACTATTATAGGGATTTTGTTGATTCAGTGGAATGTCATTGTTAGCTGGGAAGTTTATGGTATTAAGGCAACTGATATGATTGTGGCAGCTATCATGTCATTCAATGCTCCACATTCACATATATATGAGGTATTTTTTTAGCATATATATTACTTGATTCTTTAGCATGCTGTTAGGTTTTGCCATCATCCGCTAGAATATATATGATATTTAGGGAACCCTTTCCACCTACAATGCATTAAATTGTCATTGGATGCCAAAAATACCATGTTATTCATGTAACCATGTATACCACATATCTAGGGAACCTTATCCACCTGCAATGCATTAACCATGTTACTCATGTATACTACATATCTTTCACATGTATTTGTGAGAATAGTTTGTGCAAGGCTCCAGATTTGATTGGGGACCTTCCCTAGAGTTGAGACTTCCGAGCTTTGCCTAGACAATTGTCAGAAAGGATCCCCGTGCAATATTTTATTCTACTAAAGTGATGGATATTGATCTACCATTGAGTTCATTTTGCAAGTCGTCCTGCCCCCCCCCCCCCCCCCCCCCCCCCCTTCCCTAACTCCAAAAAGGAAAAAGAAGAATATCATTCTGTAACTTCTTATCAAAACAGGATCCATATAGTTGATGCCAAATAGCCGGGAAGGATGCTTTATTGCATAAAAGAGACTTTTTTATGGCAAAGAAATCTATGTAACAGCATTTATTTTTAATGCATGTTGTAATCTGATTCAGTGAAAGCTACGTTGTTTACTATTATAGGAAAAAAAATAGAGTTTGATATAGTTTACTAAATTGCAATCCATATTGCTTGCAGATTCTCGGGAACTCTGGTTTGAAGATGGAAGTTGAGGTTCCAGTGGATTAAAATGATGGTAATGGTTCCTAAAGTTACTGTTTCTTGAAAAATTGAGCAGGTCGACTGTGTTGTTTTCTCATATTCGTAGGCATTTCCTTGGAAAATGTGATCGTGGTGGTGTTGCTAGTGTACCATTGTAACGATTGGTTTTTACATCAATGACTAAATGTATTGGATGAATAGTATTCAGTTACTCCTCCAGTCTTACCAGGCAGAACATATATGATTCTCTATAATCAATAATTTTTTCAACTATGGACAGCTTTTGCTGTTAGACTGAGAAGTAGTCGAGCTTTCATTTGTTAATCGATGCATTTACAACATTTTTATTTTCCTAAATTCATGAACTTAACCTATATCTCTCTTTGAATGCAGTCATCGGTGGGCTGGTTGCTTAGGAGAAGTGCCCAAAAGGTTACTCCATGCTCTTTCCAAAAATCCCCACATGACCTATCAAATTGGACTTAAAGAATCCCTATCAGGTGTGACCATGTAGTCCTGAGTATATAGTTCATGCATTTTTTTTAGGAGACTCACTGTAGCCTGCCGATCTGTATTCCATGTTCTTTTTATTTTTCTTTGTTCATTGGTAATTGGAACAAGCTTCCAACCTCAATTGCAATCTATAATCCTGATGATACATTTGATTATTCTTAGGGATCTAAACGTAGTTACGAGTTGGCTGTTGTGCACAATGTTGACTACTTTATGGATCTTTTCTTATGTGAATCTTCTTACTAAATTTTCACTACTTGAAAAAAAAAAGAAAAAACTAATTTTCACCCCATAAAAGTTGAATTTATTTTCTCTGAATTCTTTGAATTTCGTGGAATATTCATTAAACTAATAATGAACATTAAATAAAAAATATACATATGTATATATATATATATATATTTTGAATTTGTTCGTATAAATACATATCTTTCCCCGCGAGCCCAGCTTGGGTTGACTGCCCAGGGGCCAAGGTCCTGAGCAAAGTTGAGAAATATATTTCATTATCTATAGGTTAAAGTTCTAATCATGAAATGAAAAATCAACTGTTTAAGACTCATTTTCACAAATAATTAACATGTGTGACCGCCAATTTGACTGACTCCCTTTACCCATTCTTTATATGAAATTGCTAACTTAAGCTATGTCATGGTCAAAGTTGAGAAATATATTTCCTTATCTAGAGGTTAAAGTTCTAATCATGAAATGAAAAATCAACTGTTTAAGACTCAATTTCACAAATAATTAACATGTGTGACCGCCAATTTGACTGACTCCCTTTACCCATTCTTTATATGAAACTGCTAACTTAAGCTATGTCATGGTCAAAGTATATTGATTTAGTTACTTACTTTTGTTCATTTTTTAAAATTAATAGAGAGAATTAATTCTTGTTTTAGAATCTTTGGGTAAATTACATTAACTTTTTTCTTAAGATTATTGATAATTATATTGATATTTTTTGAAATTTTTAAAATTATACTGACTTTTTTTATTTTATCTAATAATATACAAATATCCAATTTAATCATTTTTTGTTTCAAAATAGTAAAACTAAAGTGAAATTTTCAGTGCTATTATCAGAAAAGACCAAAATAATTTTATATTTTTTCTTCAAATTTAAGATATAGAAGTGCACATAACCTCTTTTGGTATGAATCAAAATATAATAATTCATATGTCTAATGCTATATTTTGACGAAAAGGTTGATGATTTTATTTTATTCTTAATTTCATGAGAGGGGGTTTAAGGGTAACTTTATATAAATAAAATTAAATGACTGGTCAATGTTTTTACATGTGTCATTTTTTCATTGGCTTAGTATCAATGAATACCTTTTCCTTCTTGAGCATCTTAAGAAGGGAGAAGAAACTTGGTCAAATTATTAAGTGGACCCGTGATTCGGGTCAAAAATGGAAAACTTACGTGGGGTGAATCAATTTGATCGCTGTAACAATTGGCCGACCTCTGAATAATATTTCCGTGGTCCAGCCTTTGCGCTCAAATAGCCTATTTAACTAATAATAATGAAAGGCCCTTATCTAAGCCCTATTATTGCAAGTACAACTTAAAAATCCGGAGACATTTTTAAGTCTATACAGTAATGTTACAAAAAAATAAAAATAAAAAATTAATATTAATATTAATTTTCATTCCACTTTCTCATATATATATGATTTTGTATATTTATACTTTATTTGTTCTAATCATTATACTATCACTTTTGTCACCAATATCGTCACTGCTATACGGCTGTTTATATATATATATATAAAAATTGTTTATATATATGTGTTATATATATAATTTATGTATGGTACTTATAAAAGATATATAATCAAATTCATTATATATATAATTTATAATATTAAATTCTTGTTTAATTCCTTAATTAAAAAAAATACTTGTTATATCTTTTTTTTTCTGCTTAATTTAACACTACAATGTAATCTTCTTAATATTGTGATAAAAGTTATTTTTAAAAAATAGTTACTAAACATTTTTTTACTTTTTTTAAGTAAAAAAAAAAAAATTATAAAAATTACCTTTTTGTTAATTAAAAATTATTTAAAAAAAAAAAACATTATCAAACTGACACTAAAATGAAAAAAAAGCCGCACACGTGTGGGCTATCTTCTAGAAACTAAAAAAATAACAAGATTGTGAAATCTTTTCTTCTTCTTTTTTTCTTTTCAAATTTTATCAAACCCTTAATTCCAATCCCTCTTACGTATGTTATGTCAACCGACGTTATTGTTCCACAACAAGTGTGTCAGTAATGATATTTTTTTGAAAAATTATTGAATAAATCGATTTAAATAATTTTAATAATTAAATAATAAGTTATATATATATATGTATAATATATTATTATAAATATAATTCTCAATTTGATCATTGAATCATAATTATAAGTACCGCATTGCTCGATTTTTTTCATCTCTATCAATTCAAGAATCAAATGTTTAAAGTCTTTTAAGGTTCATTTCTTTCTTAATTCTCTATTAAAATATTAAAAATATAATTATTAAAATTGGATCGAATTAGTTGGTTTAATCGGTGGAGTCCGAAATCAGGCATTAAATCGACTCGGTTCGATTAAAATACTGATTTTGTTAAAGAAATTGAAAAAATTCGGTTAAACCAACCAATTTTTTTTAAAACCAAATGAATCGGTCAGTTTTAAAAAAATAAAAACGGTTGAACCATCTTTTATCGTTTGATCACTTATAATTTTTTTCTCACAAAATTTCTTATATTTAATAATTAAATGATGAAACTTAATATAAAATAAAATATTGTTACATGTATTTTTGTTATATATACAAATATATTAAAATTATATATTAAGATAATTTTCATGATCATGTTTATATTTTATTATTTATTATTAAATAAAAAAATATTTATTATTTTTTAACTTTTTAATATAGTTATTAATATTTTTATATATTAATTATAAAATTAATTGAATCAATAAATCGGTTCTCATTGATTCATTGTCTGACTCTGATAACAATTATTAAAAGTAAAAACCGGACCCAAATCTATCCGCGCCCATTTTGCCGTCGCCGGTTCCGCGCTCCCTTATCTCTCAGACAGACTATAAACCAAGCCTCCACTTCCAGAACACTTATCCCATGCTAGTCGAACAATGTCCGCTGCCTCCAAAGCCACTCCTTTCCAGCTCTCCTTCCAAAACCGTAAACCTCAATTTCCAATTCCGAACCCCAAACCCTCTATCTCTTATCCCAAAACCCTCACAATTCGATGCGCCAAGCGTTCGAAACGAACAGGAAAATTGAGGTATCCATCAGAGAAGAAGAAGCTCAAGTTGAAGTTTGAGACCGAAATCAACGTTGAAAACAAATTTCATGGCGTTTGGAGGTTATCTAAGCTCGGAGTATCGGTCCACAAAGACCCGGGAAAAGACTTTCTTGGCGTTTCCGACGCTTTGCTTGAAGAAATTGCCAAAGTTCTCGAATTTCCGGTGATTCTTTATTATCTGTTCCTCCATTTGGCTGCTGAGAAAACGAAGGAAAAGAAAAGAAAGGAAAATCTGACTAATATTATGTTTTATATTTGTATTGGGCTTGGTTGAGTGGAGGTTTTACTTAGGATTCAAAATTCCAGTTTCCTTACTTTTCCTGCATTTTCTCAGTAACCAAATAGTCTTTCATTTCATGCGACCATTTAGATTATACTTTAGTTTGTATTTCGGTATCTTACACTGCGTTTGTTTAAATCACGAATTGATTGTCCTTTTAAGAAGTTGTCTCACTGTATTGCATTAGTGAACTTTTTCCTTCTTCTTCTGTCATTGTGCTAGGTTGCTTCCATGCTGCCACCAGAAGCATTTTCAGTTGTTCGGAAATCCTTTGATGCCAGGAAGGTTCGTCATTTGTTTCGGTCAATAGTTCAAACAGAAAAAGTGCCTCTTGCATCTTCTTCTCCTTGCAAAAAGTATTCATCAAAATATTGAACGAACTAACATCAAGTGAAATCCCATGATCAACCATGCCATGATTCCATAAAGCTCTTGGCTTCTTTTAATCAGCCGGCATTGCATAGTCCATGAATTAAATAACTGTGAGTGATAGCATTTGGTGCAATACATTTATCTTTCACTACTTGGAAGAGCTTTAAGGCGTCATGAATAAGTCTTTCTTTACCTAAGCCATCAACAATCGTGTTATAAATTGCTGCATTGAGTTTACAGCATCCACTTTCCTCCATCTCCCCAAGGTTCGTCATTTGTTAATTTATATGTATTGGCTTGTGCGGATTAGAGGATTCTTGTTCGTTTCAATTAAACTTTTCAGAAAAAAAGGAAAGAAACAAAATTCATGCTGCAGAAGAAAATGCCTGTTTCTCGAACTTTTTCTTAAATGTCCTACATGTTTGAAAGTTTGCTCGGCTTGGTTACCTAAATATTGAAATGTGGCCAAGCCTTAATTCCCATCACTTGGTTACCTAAAAATAAATTTATCAATATTTTAATGAAGTCCACATATTTTTTCCAAACTTGACTTAAATGTTGGGGTTTGTTGTAAGCTACGCATGTTTATTCTTTGCCTTGCTTTAGCTGGCTCATATAATCTAATCATGCATATGCAGTTGCTTGTTGGCTTGGTTGTTTTATCCATTTATGCTGGAAAATTTGTTGATTTTGAGTCAAGTGGATGGTTTAATCTGTTGCATGAAGACATTATAGCTTTTTTGAAGCCAGTTCCGATGAAGCCTATCTTAAAGGCTTGTGATTTTTTTTTTTAAACTTAAGATCCCTAGTTTATGATACTTTGTTTATTTATAACTAAAGCTTGCAGTGTAATGACACACTTCTACTCTTATTCTATACCCCTGTTCATTACTGATGAAATGTAAAAAAAAAAAAAAAAAAAATTATTCCACTGATCAGCTGTTTTTATCTAGTGTTATATGCATTTGCCAATGTGGTTCGAAGTGTCTCTGTAAAAGGAAGACAGTTGGAAATGTCCTCTCGATTTTATTCCATGGATTATGTCTTTGCTGATTTGTTTTCGGACGCTAAGAGATTTGTGTATCAACTAATTTGCTATCCTAATATTTGTAGTTGCTGAAGGAGCCCAAATTTGTATATACTGTGGACATGGATGTTGATAAACTCCTGAGTGTACAACCTCGTACTTGGGACTTCATTTCTCAATTGGAACCCAAAGTTGGGCTCATAGAGCATATGCCTCGTGAAAGAGTTTCCGGTGATTTAATCAGTACAATACACGATTATAGAAAGATCCGTGAAGGCACAATTTCAAGAGAAGGTGGGCCTATCATTCACCCAGGGAGTTCATTCAAGTTTCCAGCTACTAAAAAACCAAAAGTTGCAGTTGTTGGTAGTGGGCCGTCAGGCTTGTTTGCTGCTCTTGTGCTTGCTGAACTTGGTGCAGACGTTACCTTAGTAGAAAGAGGTCAAGCGGTTGAGCAAAGGGGGCGTGATATTGGTGCTTTAGTAGTTCGGCGGATTTTACAATTGGAAAGCAATTTTTGCTTTGGGGAGGTTTTATCTTGATTCACTTAATAATTAATTGAAGGTTTTTTAATATCTTAAATTCTATTTTGTACTACTGCATTGTTCCCGCCTTGGTATTCTATAATCGTGCAATTATCTATCATGAAAATTTGTAAATTAATGATAGAAATTCGTATAAAAGGTGTGTGTATATATATTTTTTTGATAAGTAAAATGTGTGTGTGTGTATATATATATATTTTTACTTATCAAAAAAAATATTTATATATTTTTTAATTTTAAAAGATGAACATATTTTGCTAAGCTACATAATGCATATATTACTTTTGTGTCTGCGTAATTTTCTAATGCCATGGAAAATGTAAAGTGGCAATTCGAATTAACATGTAGACACTAACCTGGAGATGATTAGATTACATTAGAAAGGCCAAAAGAAAATAAAATGGCAAGTTAAACTAACAATGAGACAAGCATGCCCCCCTAAAGACATTGAGGCCATTCAGCATGAAATGGAAATTCTACTGTAGATATGGTTGTTGCTGGAACTGTGGTACCCCCTATGTCAGGGCACTGGACAAGAATATTCTTAGTTAACTTGATTACTTTTGTCCCATGATTGTTGTCATGGAAACAAGCTGACATTTGGACTTGGACAAAAAGTTGAAACAAGCTTTGATAGTTTGCCAAACCAAGCTGATACAGAGCGTCTACTCCAGTTTCCTGTTTTTTGGAGGGGGAAGTACTAGGTACTAAGATTTTATTTTGCCTAAAAAAGACATTTTTTAAAGTGTCGTTTATGTAAATTCATATTTATACCTTAATTGTTATTTAGCTGGTAAGGTATAGTAATTAACTATTATCCGAATTTTCAACCTTTAGAAGTAGCAAAAAAATTTGTATAATTTATGAAATGTCAAAAGATCTTCTTCAAAGTTGCATTAGAAATGCCACACTGGAAAATTCAATATGCAAATGTTTGAGAAGCAAGAGTAGATAGACAAATAGGCACATTACAATTGACACACTTGATTAACGAGGATTATTGTTACAAACACCTGAACCGCCCATCTATTTAATGATTAGGTATTCGTTTCTTTTTTTATAGGTAAATCTCACACACACCACTTTGCTCCTTTAAGGAGACTTGAACCCTCAACCTCCCATATGGAGAGGTGAAGGAGGTACCAACCAAGCTAGAGCTTGTTGGTTAGGTATTCTTGTTCAGATATGGATACAACATGTATTTGTGTCAAGGCAAGAGAAATGTTGGCTGTTGCTTTGCGTGGCTTGTTGTGTTGAACTCCTTTCCTTTACTCTTTTAATATCCCTACACTAGGATATGGTTAAATTTTTTAATGTTATTTGCTCAAAGCTAATGGCTCTTTTTAATAAGCATATGCATTATAAATTTATAGCTGCTGGTGATGGTATGCTGTAATTTAAAATCTTATATTGCGGAGATGCATATGAAAGAATATATGCATGTAACACATTAGAAATATGGTTAAAATATGTCTGTGATGTGTTATTTACATTAGTTTCATTCTTCTGTCACATTTCTCAAGCTATTTTGATGTGATTGATTGTTCTCAGTTCGATTGAAACTATTCATTTATTGAGGAGTAAGAACTTATGTTTGGCAGGGTGGTGCAGGTACTTGGAGTGATGGGAAACTAGTAACTAGAATTGGGAGGAACAGTGGTTGTGTTCAGGCGGTGAGAATGATTACTTCATCTCAGTAACTTCCAGTTTCTTGTTTGTGCCCAAATTTGTCCTTGTACATACTATATGATCTGTTTCAGCTAGCATCATAACTGCACTTTTTTTTTTTTGTTTAGTTTGGCTGTTCTAATTGTTCTTATATTTTCTTGTCTGCATTTGAACTAATAATTTATTTTTATTTTTTATTTTCCCTAGAATTCTTCACAGTTTTTCATATACTTTTATTAAAAAGAAAAAGAAAAAGCAACAAAGCAAGAAAGAAAAAAAAATGGTGTAACTATTCTCCCTACATTTCAACTTAGCACAAGAATGCTTTAATCTCTTTTTTTTTTTTTTTTGATCAGTAAATGTAATCTCAAGAAAGCTTTAATCTCAACAACTTGGGGTAAGCTCTATGAATCCTTCTTCAATCGTCCCTATGTAAAGCCATATCCTAGTTAAGATCATGATCATCATGTCCCTCTTGAGGGATATCCCCCTTCCCCCTCTTCTTTTTAATTAACTGTTGTTCATTTGGCACCTTCAACTTGAATAAAATTGCTCCTCCATAGTGGTGCATTAACTGGTATTGTTCTGCGTGCCCAAACCATCCTAGTAGACTTCCCCTCACCTTATCTACAATGAACAACACTTTCTACATTTTCAATAAAGCATCCATTTATTGTTTTCTTATATTACTACTTATCCTTTTGATCGTCCTCGTCTTGGTCTCATTCATTTTTTAAACACGCCTTTTTAACTTCTATTCATTCCTTATTTAGTATAGTCAGCCTTGTAGCCAAGTTATAGAATTTCCCTCCAACTTGTTGGGTATTCTAAGATAAAAAACAATCTAGGGTCACTTCCTCACTTCATCCATCATTCTCTAATTCAACCAGTGGTGTTTTCATCAATCTATCCTTTGTTGGTAATCAATCTAAAATATCAGTTCCTGGCCATCAATTCTTACTATATCATTGTCTACTTCTAAATTTGTTGTAATTACACTGCATTTATACACACACACACACACACATATGTAAATGTATTTCCCTGTACAACCATAAGGAATTTTCTATTTAAACTATTTCACGAGTCAACTAAGTAGGAAAATAGATTCCATGGTTTTCTTTCTCACATAAAACCACCTGAATTTCCAATATTGCCGTCTTTATTAACTCTCTCCCTACTTATTATTGTAAGACACAAATTGGATACCATGATAGTTAGGATGATATTGCTTAAATATCGCCCGTGTCCTTATACAAAGGTGTACAAAGCTTTCCCTTTTAAGTTTTTAAAATATTGTAACAAATTAGTTAAATTAAGATATACAATTGTTACTGCAGCACTTCCAAGGCTCTATGAAATACCATTAGGTCCTTTAACCTTTCCAAAGGGAATCTTTTCTGTAGCTTCTTTTATTTATGTATCAAATTTTCAAAAAAATCTTGGTTAGTTATATTCTCATTACAGCACGAAGTTCTCTTAAACTTACGTTTCCTACCTGGTTTGGATATAATAAGTTATGGAAATAACTCTTCTTCCTTTCATTAGTCTCATCTATCTGCTCCTCGCCTGTAATACACTTAATATGATTAGATCCCCATATTCACTCTTAATTCTAGCAAGTTTATGTATATCCCAAGCTTTGGTACTAATTATGCATGTTGAAAACTCTGGTAATAAAGGAGAAATTACAGGATTGAGGTAATATTCAAGGATTTGAAGACATTTCCTAATTTTTAAAAATGGTGTTGGGTGAATGGGATAGTAGAGAAGGCCTTATTGGTTGAATTAAATTATTTGGGGGAGGATTCTGACAATGGAAAGAATTAAATGGTGATAATTATGTTTAAAAGTCTGACTCACTAACTGGAGTAGCATGCTCATTATATATATATATGTTTCAAACTAGAGCAAAGTAATCTTACAATTCTTAACCGAAAAAAAAAAAAAGGAATAAAAAAGAAATCCTGTAATTTTCTTTATAAAAAAATAAAAAAGAAATATTGAAGGATCCCTCTCTGGTACTCTAGATCCTAGGTGCAGAAAGCTTACTGATGCAGTACATTTCAAATATTTCCCCAAGATTTGAATTTAAACCCGGGGTCAATCATGGGAATCGGGATTTGAATGAACTTTTTCCTTGATGTTTCAATTTATTTTAAAAATGAATATTTTGACCACCTGATATCTCTTTGGTTTAGTCCTTGAAGGTAGAATAAATAACAGATTTGTTGAAATAGCACATTCTGATCCAAATCATCCAATTATATGGTGGATGACTGGATGGTGTTTCCCAGCATGCGACTTCGTTTCCACTTGTGTGTTTTTTTTTTCTCTCTCTGCTGTGCATATAGGATCGATAAATTTCTTGCACTGTTGAAAGTTGTAGCTACTGATAAAGGTTATATCTATAATCATTTATTGGTATGTATTTGGTATGGAATCAGTCTATATATGAGTCTTTAAAATATTTGTACTGCGCCATTAGTTGCAGGTTTTATCTTTATGTCAAAAGTAATACAACAAAACAAAAGGGGGAAAATGAAAAACCACATTTAAGCCCATTATTACCATATAGCAGACAGGTTTTATGATTTTATCACTTACTAAATTAGCCGCGGTGTTTACTTCAATCTCAGGTTATGAAAACTTTAGTTTACTTTGGAGCTCCAAAGAATATCATGGTTGATGGAAAGCCTCATTTGGGAACGGATAGATTGATTCCACTTCTTTGCAACTTTAGGCGACATCTACAAGGATTGGGTGTGAGTCACAAATTTAGCTTATCCCAAATGAAAACAAATGCATTGTTTAAGGATCAGCCTTATAACTTCTTTGCTGATTTGCTTTTGTGGTTGGTTCACTGCACCAAATACTTAGGTTACTATCAAGTTCGGGACAAGGCTAGATGATCTGCTTGTAGACAATTCACGTGTTGTGGGAGTTAAAGTTTCTGATTCAAGAGACAGCTCAAAGTTTAGTGGCCAGAAGCTGGGATATGATGCAGTTGTTTTGGCCGTTGGGCATTCCGCACGTGATACATATCAAATGCTTCTTTCTCATAATATGAACCTGGTTCCAAAAGATTTTTCTGTGAGTTCTTATTATTATGAGTTAGTCAAAATGCTTTCCTTTTCTTTCATTCATTTATGTGAATGGCAATGTTCTTTCTGTGACACTGCAAATTCATGTTCATTTCTCACACAAAAATGTGAGTGAAGCTTGCTCTGTGTGCGTGCTTGCGTGTACACATTCGTCCATGTGTGCCAAATGCATGGGTTTTTCTGTAAGGTTTGGCACCCACAGTGCGCACAACATAGTAATGTGCCATGCTATGAGTTGATGGTGAGGCATTGACATGTTTCCAAGTCCTTGTGGGAGATCAAGACAAGATGCCTGAGTTATCAATGTCAGCAAGAGCTGAGACAATATATTCATGAAATTGTAAGGATTGTTTGAGAGTTGTCTTCCCAGAAACATGATCACATCACTGATGAAACGTCATCTTGCCTAGATAACTCAATAGTCAAGACATTCGGGACAGCCTGGGAGCTGGAACAAGAGAATCTTTTAAGTTGAGAAAAAGGGCTCATTTTGAATTGCAAAATCCAGATTCTGCAGTTGAAATGTTCCCAGGGTGCATTAAAAGAATTTTTTCGCATCTTATATGAAATTAGGCCTTAAATTTTTGAACTGGGATTCTTAAGCTAAATTCAAGACATCTATCATGTGGAATGTGATAAAGGGCTAGCCTAGTGCACGAGACTCCCACCATTGCGGGGGTCTGGGGAGGGTTAGATGTATGTAGCCTTAACCCCGCAAGCGGAAAGGCTGTTTCCGCGATTCAAACTGGTGACCTCCAGGTCATAATGGAGCAACCTTATCGTTGCGTCAAGGCCCACCTTCTATCATCTGGAATGTGATAACAAAGACAAAAAATGACAAAATGATAAATGTTATCACACCCAGATGATGGAGATAGGAGTTTGAGTGACGGTGAATGGAAGATGGTGGTGGTATCTTCTCATTTTGGGAGAAAAAAATTGTATTCTGAATGTTTGATTTGTCAACTTGTCCCTTTCTCTGGCATTTAACTTTTTGGCAATTTAATCAAATGTAGTTGGAATTGATATCTGTGTCGTAAATTCCTGGTTGTTTTCATAAATCATAACACAACTTACATGGCTGAACAGGTGGGTCTGCGGATTGAGCATCCTCAAGAATTAATAAACTACATACAGGTTGGTTGTGTAGTCCATTCTTTCAGAAGAATCTGTTGCTGGTTGATTTGTTAATCCTTCTATGTTGACTGCCAGACGTGAAGTCTTTGATTTTTTTCAATAAAAGTTTTCTTTACAATTTGCCGTTTCACATTTCCATCTTGGAAGTTGTAGGACTAATGGTAATATCACACATGAAATCGAAAAGACTCTTTTCATATATGGATTGGTAACATAAGAAAGTTGTGGAAAAATGAAGTACAAAAAGTCTTTTACTTATTTTCAAAATGCAAGGGAAAATACCCAGCAACAAATATTAACTCATATAGATGTGATTAATTCACCATAAACATGTTTATTTTTACATATGCATAATATATAGGGAATATTACACGGACACCCCCTGATGTTTACCCAATTTTCACTTAATCCCCCTGTACTTTAAAAGTGAACAAACACATTCCAAGTGGTTTTGAAATTGAAATCCATGTCCTTGAAATTGAGGTGTGTTTATTCAATTTTGAAAACCATTAGGACGTGTTTGTTCACTTTTAAGGTATAGGGGATTAAGTGAAAATCGAGTAAAACACAGGAGGTGTTCGTGTTACTCTAATATATATTTATACATATTTAAACATTTTACTATATGAAGTGGAGAAACTTTTACTCCCTTTTCGCTGTCTGTTTGTCTCTCTGTGTGTGATTCTTTTTCTTTTCTTTAGTTTTTATTTTATTTTTTGTTTTTTTACTTTTTCAAATTGTTGGAACCTATGAAGCATGGACACTCTATTTTGGTTCATGTGTTCGTGTCAAACATGGACACTTTCTGGACACGTGTTGGATACGCGAAAAAAAGTGTCCAAATTTTGTATTTTTTCTTAATTTCAGACACGTTCCGTACACGTTTGGACACGTTTTCTTTTGGATTTTTCCCTCCTTTTCTCTTCTCTATTTTTTTTGGGTTATATATATACATATATATGTTTAATGCAATAATTAGTAAATTTGTTTTGAAACTAAAATGATGAATGTTGGTGATTAAATGAAGAAGTTCTTAAATTTTTTTAATGATTTTGTTATTGTAATATCTTAATAATATTTTTGTGATTTATGTGTTTTAATGTCAAATTTAATTGAAAAAATATTAGGTTTTTATTATATGTTTATATAAAAATAATACACACACACACACACACACACACATATATATATATATTCAGCGTGTCCTTAATGTATCCGTGCCTTACTTTTTTGAGAAATGACGCGTCAGTGTGTCGTGTCGTATCTGCGTCTGCGTTTGTGCTTCTTAGGTTGGAACTGGAAAGTACCAAGTTTTCATCATGTTCTTATTTTTATGAGCATCTCGTAGCATTGCAAGCATTGGCCAACTTTCAACGGAGTTTTTTATAATCATAAACCATCATTTGTTGTTGGTTGTTATTAGTTAACATTCATGTTATTATGATCCTAAAAAAGTTCTACATGCAAATGTGCAGTACTCTGGATTAGCCACCGAGGTTCGCAGTGGACGTGGGAAAGTACCAGTTGCTGATTACAAGGTTGCCGATTATGTCAATGGAGGCAGGGTGGATGAACCTTTTGATTTAGGGGCAATGAGTCGTGGTTGTTATTCCTTCTGCATGTGTCCTGGTGGGCAGGTATAAATTTTCTGCCTGAGAAAATTATATTTGGCAGTATGTGATACAATGTTCTTTGACTGTCACCTTCCCCTTTAATTTTCCTTGCTTCCTCCTCTTAAATGATTTTGCATGTTTCCCAATGGAGCAAACATGCATGGTTTTCTTGTTTTAGGATCATTTAATTAGACATTCTTACAATATGGTTAGTTATCTTCTTTAGAATTATGAATTATACTAATTGCAATGATGCGGAAGAGATAGTCAAACAATCCTAACAAGCACTTGCAGGTTGTTCTTACTAGTACAAATCCATTGGAGCTCTGTATAAATGGAATGTCATTTTCTCGACGTGCATCTAGGTGGGCAAATGCAGCTCTTGTTGTCACAGTCTCATCGAAGGATTTTGATTCTTTGAATTTCCGTGGACCTCTTGCAGGGGTTGAATTTCAGGTATTTTTTCCCTTGTATACAAATCCTTAGGCTGTTCAAGTACCAGCCATGCAGCTGCAATTTTTGTGTTTACTCTTCCCACAGGGCAAATAAACTTTATTGTGAATACTTTCTTTCCTAGACTGTGGTTGGTCGGATTTTTTAGGCCTTTTGGTGAGATGACATGGGTTTCGGTTGTATGGTGTAGTAAATTGTTTTATACTACAACAATTTATCCAACATCAGATTCGATATAATTTTAAAACTTAATCTCCGCCACTACCGTTCAGAGGGAATTTGAGCGAAGAGCAGCAACAATGGGGGGAGGGAATTTTGTAGCACCTGTGCAAACAGTTACTGATTTTCTGGAAAACAAGTTGTCAGGTAGAACTTCTATTTATTTTTTGCCCCTTTCCTGGTCTAATGATACATGCTACACAGACAGGTGTAGCCCTCCCCATAAAATAGCTCCTGCCCCCCCCCCCCCCCAAAAAAAAAAAGAAAAGAAAAGAAAAGAAAAGAAAAGAAAAGAAAATCGATACGACATGTGAGCCAGACAGCTGGTGGTAGGCAGTGCCTTTGTTTCAGTTCTCAAGTTTCTAACTTCCAAATCTTTATCTAGTTTGACTTACCATGTTTTTTCAGTAACATCTGTACCACCATCTAGCTATCGGTTAGGAGTGAAGGCAACAAATCTTCATGAATTGTTTCCTGTTCATATAACAGAGGCTTTGCAGCATTCAATCTTAATGTTTGACAAAGAGGTATTTATTTCCTTCTTTTTCATTTCCTTTTTCTTTTCTTTCACTACATTCTATCAAAAAATACTTGATGTTATGAGGTGAACATTTTCCCCTCAACTTTGGAAATTTCAGTTACCAGGATTTATCTCCCACAATGCCCTCCTTCATGGAGTAGAGGTAATTGCATTTTCAGTTGTGTTGTCTTTATTCTTTTTTTTTTTTTGGCTACAATCCCCCGCCCCCAAAATAATAAATAATAATAAGGAAAAAAGTTGAGAGTGACTGCATTTTACCTTTTTGGGATATTTAATCCCATATATTATGGATCTTGGATTCCATTTCTGCTTCAATTCAAATTGTTTGTCCCAATAAAGTTAAAACAATATCAATGAGTCAATCTCTCTGCATCAATTACCATCGATATTTTATCCTTGCTCCAGACAAGAACCAGTTCTCCTGTCCAGATTCCGCGCAGCCTTGACACTTACGAGAGCACATCGCTAAAAGGACTGTACCCAGTTGGAGAAGGAGCAGGTTATGCAGGTGGGATTGTGAGTGCAGCTGTTGATGGCATGTACGCTGGTTTTGCAGTGGCAAAAAGTCTAAATCTGTACCAGGGGGACGTAGAGTCTGTCTCGGGCAAAGCTCAGAATGCTGGATTTGTCAAGTACTGATGAGTGAAGGGCTTTTAATTTTTGAATTCGGCTTCTAATTCTTTATTGAAGACCTGGAAGTGGAAAGTCTATGTAATGTTGGATAATCCCAAAGAGAAGCCATAGAAAGGAAATCCTTTGAGATCCTCATGCAGTCTGTAAAGCTCTCTATTGCTCTTGATTTTCTTTCCTGAGATTAGGTCTGAATTATTGTTCTTCGGCTGAGATTATCTGAAATAAACCTTTGGTTTTTTTTTTGTTGGTAGGAGAGAGAGAGAGAGAGGGAGAGGTGCTTGCCCTGTGTGCCTGGGAGGATGAATATTTGATTTTAGCTTCGAACTTTGTGTGTAAAAGTTTGAAGCAACTGAGCTAATGTGTAAGGTTACGTTTGTTTGACAGGAAATGATAAATGGAATGGAATGAATGATTTGAAGTGGGAATAAAATAGGAATGATTAATATTTCTTAATTGATTTTATTTATTTATTTGGGTAATAACCAACAATTTTGTTAAGTATATTTATGTATGTGTATGTATAGATAGAAATTTATATTTTTATGTCTATATATGTATATGCTTATATACGTAGTTAAGTGTCTATATATTCATACATACAATTGCCTCCCTTTAAATTTTTTTCAAATATACATCTTTAACTTGTATTGTTATCCCACTTATATCTAAATTTTTGTTTACAGTTTACTCTTATTTTAATTTCAGTTTCATGAAACAATTCAAATTTTCTCAATTTCTAAGGATTTTTATATAGGCTTTCTTTTTTTGATTAGATTTTTTTTTGTCTAATTTATAATTTTATTTATATCAATAAATTTAATTACTTATTAAAAATATTTTTAATCAAAATTAAAATGTTATACTTTTTAAAATTTTAAATTTATGATTCAACATTGAACCAAAAAAAAAAAAGAATTTGAGCAAACGTCTTGTAAATTTCTATAAAAATGAATTTAAGTAAATCATTGAAAAGGTGTTTCTAATAATTTTTTTGTCAAATTTAAATTTGAGTAAGAATTTAATTTATTATTAAGAAAACTCACGGATGATAATTTGTATTTTCATAAGATGATTTTTGTATTAAATTTTATTCAAATTTAATTTAAAATTTTATAAATTATAAATTTGAATTTATAAAAAAAAAAAAACAAATTGGATTTGAATTGGAGTTTAGGATTGAAAAATGTACTTTTTTATTATTTAAATTTGAGTTTGTGTTTTCTGAGTAAGAACCAGGGATGCCACCCAAATCCTAGAATCAAATTTGTAGTAAGAACCAGACGGAGGGAGAGAGTGAAAAAGGAAAGAAAAACTTGTTGAGAAAGGCAAGAGAATATCGAAGAAGGATTGACTTGGAGATGTTGCAGATCCCCACCGCACCACGCCCTTTAGATCCTTTAGATTTTTCCCTCTTAAATCATTCAGTTGTGCTCAATGTTGAATACGGATAGGACTCCTTAATGATAGATGATAGCTTTTTGGTATTAATCTTCTTTCCAATCACTCTTTTTCATTCACGAAAATGTCGATTTACGATACCAAATTAGTTTATCCTTTTTTGGACCTAAAACCTCCTGCGACCGTAGTTGCATTCCACGCGGACATTGGATTGGAATACCAATTGGTTGTTTCCTTGTGAGTTTTCTTCCAATGATCACTCGTGTGTTTTCTTTCCAACTGAAGAGTTATTTCCCCTTTGGACTCGAAATTGGCTGCAAATTCCTCTCTACCGTCTTCTATATAGTGTGTATATATATATATATATATACACACACACACATGCTTCTATAATTAAGGAGAGCCTTGTATCAACTTATCCTCCTATTTGCTCTCTATCAATCTCTGTCAATCTTTTACGTTATTTATTAATGACTTCTTCAAGTTTGAGTATACCTTCTGGGTATAAGTTTGTTCCCACTGACACAGAAATCGTGATTCATTATTTGAAGAGGAAAATTTTAGATCAACAACTTCCTGCTGATATAATTCCTACAGCTGATGTGTATAGCAAAAACCCAGATCAGTTTCTACTGAGTGAGTTTATGTGGATCTATTTCTGTGGCGTTTTGGGTTCAATCACAAGTATATACGATGTATCTAAGCTATTCTAATAACTTCTTGTGTACTTGTGCAGGAAAATTTAAATACGGAAGGGATAATGAATGGTATTTCTTCAGTATAAGACGCAAAAACAATCTCTATACAAGTGATGGATATTGGCATTCTATACTGAATGAAAATATCTTGGATGGTGATGAAGTTGTTGGCTTCATGGACATGTTTACTTTCTATAAAGGAAAGCCATCACAAGGAACGAAGACTAATTGGTTCATACAAGAATATAGAGTAAACTCAGAAATTTTCGCAGTTAATGAGCTTGACGACACTATTAGAAAAAAGGTAATTTCAATGCCTGAAGATATAGCTAAGGAAGCTTAAAAATATTTCATCTCAACCAAGTCGTTTCCTATTTTTCCTTTTTTTTTTTTTTAATATTTTTTTAACACTATGGAGGGAGTTTTTTTTAACACTATGCAGGGAGAGTCCCTCCTGCTTCGATGATAAATGAGAAAGAAAAAAGTAATGTTTCATGTCACATGTGTTTGTGCACATATGATGTACATATACTTATACGGGTGCGGGAGTGTAATCCTTCTTATTTCAATAATGAGGAAAAGAAGAGCGTAAAGAAAAGAGTAATGTTTTAAAGCACATGCGATTCACACAGGTGTGGGGCTCATGTGATCTCATTAAGAAAAGAGCAATGTTTTCTCCTGCTTTTATACACATAATGTTCTCATGTTGTTTGAGAACAATAGAAGAAAAGAATATTGTTTAATACATGTGATTGTGCACATATGTTGTTGGTGTTTCTGAGGGAGAAATCAAATACTTTTGTGAAAATCATATGCCTAGAAAATTACTTCTGTTCTCTGGATATATCTTGGTAAGATTTTTGAAGGAGAAATCAAATAAAAATTATATGCCCAACGATTCAAAAAAAATAAATAAAAAAAGGTACTAAAAAGTAAAAATTCAATTTCTGTATCATCAACTGGTTAAAACATCATACAATTGTGCTTTTTTCCTTGATAAAAAACTAGCATTAATACAAGTTTAATAATTCCTTTCCCATGTTTTCCTATTTTTTCCTTTTCAGATTTCGGAACTTGTAATCTGTAAAAATTTTAACACTCTGCAGGGAGAGTCCCTCTTGCTTCGATGATAAATAAGAAAAAAGAAAGCGTAATGTTCCGTTCTTACTTAGGAACAATAGAAGAAGAAAAAAGTAATATTTCATATCACATGTGATTGTGCACATATGGTGTACAAGTACTCACACGAGTGCGGAAGTGTAATCCTTCATTGTTTCAATAATAAATGAGGAAAAAGAGAGCGTAAAGAAAAGAGTAATATTTCATAGCACATGTGATTCACACAGGTGTGGGGCTCATGTGATCTCATTAAGAAAAGAGTAATGTTTTATCCTGCTTCTATACACACAATGTTCTCATTTTACTCAAGAATAATAGAAGAAAAGAGTATTGTTTAATAGCACATGTGATTGTGCACATATGTTGGCGTTTTTGAGGGAGAAATCAAATACTTTTGTAAAAATCATATGCCTAGAAAATTACTTCTCTTCTCTGGGTATATCTTGGTAAGATTTTTGAGGGAGAAATCAAATAAAAATTATATGCCCAATGATCCAAAAAAAAAAATTAAATAAAGGGTACTAAAAAGTAAAAACTCAATTTCTGTATCATCTACTGGTTAAAACATCATACAATTGTCCTTTTTTCCTTGATAAAAAACTAGCATTAATACAAGTTTAATAATTCCTTTGTTTTCCTATTTTTTCCTTTTCAGATTGCAGAACTTGTAATCTGTAAAATTTTTCTCATGGAGGACGATGGCGTGGAGGATGATGGCGTACAGGATGATCCTTGAAAGAATCAATCAAATGTCAAACGGTAGTCTCCAATAATTGGTAAAGAAGAAGCAGAAGACAATGACATCAACGCCAAGTTAAATATATACTATCAATTTTGCTACTGAATTATACAAGATTGAAGAACCAAAAGACTGTGATGTGGAGTCCCAATTAAGTCTTTGCTATCAATTTTGTTACTTAGATTAGATAAGATTTCCAAAAGTTTTAGTTTTTATTTTTAACAAGAGAGCCTTGTAATTGTGCTCTTAATTTTGCGCCTAACTTTTTTTTCCCCCAATTATATGGGAGATTATTGTAACTAATAGAAAATTAATTAAGTATTATTCATGACAAAATTAATTGTCTGTACTTGTCATTGCACTTTTATACATTTGCTCCACAAATTAACTTTATAACATGATCTTATTTGTTGTTCATTCTATTCTGTGTGTGTTAGACTTTGTTAAGCTACTGGCTCCCAAACTTGGTCCGGCTCTGGGGTGACATGCATCACTGATTTACCGTCGTTTGCATTTGCTTGATAAATTAACTCTATTAGCTGGTCTATCTACTCTATGCACACTGAACTTGGTTGAGCTACTAGCTCCTAGATGTTAGATTTGGTTGAGCTAATCTCTATTTCCCTAATGTGGTGATATACCATAAATTGACAGACTAACTCAAGCATGACACGTGTATGCACGGAGCATTTGTGTACATAGACCAATAAAAGTTTTTCTATTCAGAGCAGATAGACACACAGGGTTCAGAGCTTCCTTGTTCGGAATGATATAAAATCTCTAGTTCTTCCTCTAGAACAGGAAATATGAGATATGTACCTAGTCTATCCAGAGCAGACAAACACACAGGGTTCAGAGTTTCCTTGTTCAGAATGGCGTAAAATCTCTAGTCTTTCCTCCAGAACAGGAAATACAGGATATGTACCTAGAGGGGTCCTGAGTTGATGCCCTACCGACCTCAGTGTAAGGAAACAGAGTTCAATATAACAACTGCTATTCTCGGATATCTTCCAATCCCTACTCTCATGGGGAACAGAGTTCAACATGGCAACTACTATTCTCAGATATTTTCAAATCCCTATTCTTGCAACTCCAAATTCTAATCAACTTAAGAAGTCTGCAGCTTATAAATAAAATCTTAAGGTACGCTTTTAAATTACAGTGAATCAATTCATTTCAATTACAGTCTTCCTTTTACTTTACTAACTTTCTTATCAGAGCGGCTACCATCAGAGCTTACCCTTATCTTTGCGTTCTTGACAGGTGATGAAGAGTGGAAGCCCCATTGATCAGAAAGTCCCACTGATGCGTTCTTGACAAGTGACGAAAAGCGGAAGCCCCATTGATCAGAAAGTCCCACTGATGCGTTCTTGACAGGTGACGAAGAGCGAAAGTCCCACTGATGAGAAAGTGCAACATCATGTTACATATTATCCGCTACATAGCCATTTCCATTTTATGGTTGCCTAACTTCAAGAGACTTGTAAAAAGTGTTTTAAGTTTTAACTAAAATGCATCAATCCGTAATATTAGTACCTACCTTGCTCTCCAATTCTAGTGGTTAATAATGCATGTAAGTAAGATGGTATTAGGACTGCGGATGTGTCCAGCATTTCTTAATAGTGTGGCCATGACACTTTAGTGTCATCGGAAGTTTTAATTTCCTCCGGCCAATAGTGTGATATTTGCGCTATAAACTATCTATTTCATCACCCCGTACGTAAAACACGTTGAACTTTATAGTATAGCGATATTCCACTAAGATTTTTTAACCTTTCATCCCTAACTAAATGTCGCGTGCATAAATTATTATAAATAACACACTTGCATCATTGTAAACCATAATAATTCTGACTTGACTTCATTCTACCATAAAAAAAATACACTCACATAATTGTAAAACAATTATAAATAACACCAGTCATTATAAACAATAATGATTCTAAACTGAATTAATTATCGTTTTTTATAAATATAGACATTTTGTTAAATCACATAAATTTTATCTTTTTAATCATATTTAAAATCAATTTATCATTTGTTCTTATCACTTTTCTTAACACTTTTTTCATCTATCTATCATCATTGTAATCTGTAATGGTTTGGCTCATAAGTCATAAAGTAGCCAAACATGCCTCTTTGGTGGATGACTGACAGCTGTGGACGTCTCATTATCCCCATTGGTTAGTTTATCACTTTATCTTAGTAAGCTAAAGTGTAATTTCTCCTTTTTATGATTAAAAGGTGGGTAATTTTGAAGTAGTTTAATTCTTCTTAATTCTCCTTTTTGATTTTCTCTTACGTCCGTTCTGTAGAAGTCATACAAACCAAGCTTGTTTAACATGCCTGAAAGCTGTGATTAGTAATCTCTATCTACTGCTTTGTCGGTAATTAAGATTCCCATTAATTATTTCAGTGATGCAATTCAAAAATCTTGGCATGCATTCAATGTGGCGGATCTAGAAAATATAATTAAAGGATGAAAATATAAATATTAAAATTTTAGAGAAATTTATATGAATATATAATATAAATTTGGGAGGGGTTCCTAATTTAAAAAAAAAAATTAATAAAATAAGGGATAAAAATACAATTTCTTACCGTAAGTTTTAAATCATATTATCTAGAAACATTGTTGTTCTACCTTTTTAAAAAAGGTGGAGTTAAATGCGCTCAAAATAAAACTTTTTTATATTCATGTACTTTCACTCATACAATACAAATTCGAGTGCATTTAATTTTACCCTTTAAAAAAAATGACTGATTAAAAAATAACTCGATAATCTCTGCATACAATACTTTATAAGCATATTATTGCAGAGAGTATGGGTTCATATTTGACTTATCCATGAACAAGTGCGGTCCAAGTTACTTTTCAAACTTACCCTTCACATTTTTTTGGTTATTAATATAAAATTATATTAAAAATTAGAAGAAATATAAAAAGTACACACACATATACATATATATATATATATATATATATATATATTGATAACTCAAACCAAATGTTAGTTAACAACTTATCTTGTCGCTCGCTGTGACAGAAGCTAATCCCCTCGGTTAAAGACTTCAAAGTATGCATATATATCTATATATATATATATATATTCTTTTTGAAATGTAGTTTTAATGTTTCAACGTGGACATTGTTCCTTATGTCTCTCGTATAAATGGGCTCTCTTTATTGTTATCATAAGTTAATTCCGAAAAAACATGGACCACTTTAAAGGCAATGGTCCTAGAAATTGAATGCTTTTATTTAGTGACATTGTAGATGGTACTTTCTTATTTTTTTTTTTATTTTTGATACAACGACGTGAAAAAGAAGAATCGAATTCATATTAATTGTATAAAGAATGATAGTTCTATTCAATTGCATGTAAATGGCAATTTTAATACAATTGAAGTACCGTTTTCTTAGATTAAATGTGTATTGCTTCGGTTCAAGTATTGAGAATTTGCTTATGTAAAATGCATATGATAGTTGCTTATACTTATTTAGATGTTCCCTTTGATTATTCACTTTTTTTGACAATATTTTTATTAAATAAATTTATCATCTCAAATTGATTTATTTAAGAAAATAAGTGACAATCATATTCCTCTTTAAATGATTAATTTTAATTTTCTTTGAAATAACCATGATTCATAATTGGCACCAATTTTCTTTTCCCCATTTGAAATGTTGAATTACTACACTAAAATAATGTATATGTTATCAATGAGCATTCAAATTTAAGGGATATGGATGTGTCTATTCAAAATAATGTTTATTTGAATGACCATTCAAATTGAACTTTGTCTGTGCCTATGGATTCAATATTACGATGAACCTAATCGACCCACCCCACCCAACATTTGTACTGAATTGTCCCTCTCCCTTCCCTTCCCTCCCCATGCCACACTATTCAATCTCATTCATTACAAAGTCCCACCGAAAATGATCTTTTAAGACCGGTTTATTTGTTTAGTATTCATATTCGAAATTTTTTTATTTTTATTAAGTTTGTTGGATAGTTGTCATGAATTCACTTAAATTTTTCATGATTCGTTTGTGATCCGAAAAATAGATAATATCTTTTTGACCCACTTTTGATTTGAGTATGTTTTGTCTCTTATATTATAACTCACTTATATAAGGGTGTTATTTTTTAGGATTTTGACTTATGAGAATATAATCGTCATTGAAAAAAAAGAGGGTTTCAAGTTTTGAGAGTTTTTTTTTCTTTTGTAATATTTTTGATACATAGTGGACTGCTCATCGTTGTCCGTAAATATAGGCATCTTACCGAATCACGTAAATCTTGTATCTTCTTTATACATTTTGTTTATTTTTTTACTTGTTTGAGATTTTTTTTTGTTTGTTTGATCACTTCTGCACAATAATTTGATTTAATTGATTTGTCTATTTAAAATTATGTATAATACTTTAGTATTGAATTGATTAATTATAATACCAATTGTTTCTATAAAAAAAATCTTATAAACAAGCTAATTCCATGCAAAATAAACTAGGCCTATTACAATAAAATTATGGACAACGCTTTTGGCTATGCATTGGATAAGAGAAACCTCTTCTTATTTGTTAATGTGTCATTATTATAATTTGTTACATATACATTACACATGTATTTTTTAATTTTATTTAAATTTTGTACTCTTGCACTCTCACTTATACGATAGGAATTCGAGTGCATGAGTTTAATATGAGAGTGCATTTAGTTTCACCCTTTAAAAAAAATAACTAATTAACAAATAATTAGATAATCTCTGTTACACAATACTTTATAAGCATATTATTGTAAAGAATATGAGTTCATATTTGACCTGTCCATGAACAAGTGCGATCAAAGTTTCTTTTCAAACTAATCCCTCACGTTTTTTAGGTTATTAATATAAAATTATATTAAAAATTAGAAGAAATATAAAAAGTATACGCGCGCGCACACACACACACACACACACATATATATATATATATATTTTGATAACTCAAACCAAATGTTAGTTAACAACTTATCTAGTCGCTCGCTGTGACAGAAGCTAATCCCCTCGGTTAAAGACTTCAAAGTATGCACACACACATATATATATATATATATATTTTCTTTTTGAAATGTAGTTTTAATGTTTCAACGTGGACATTGTTCCTTATGTCTCTCATATATAAATGGGCTCTCTTTATTGTTATCATAAGTTAATTCCGAAAAAACATGGACCACTTTAAAGGCAATGGTCCTAGAAATTGAATGCTTTTATTTAGTGACATTGTAGATGGTACTTTCTTTTTTTTTATTTTTTTTTATTTTTGATACAACGACGTGAAAAAGAAGAATCGAATTCATATTAATTGTATAAAGAATGATAGTTCTATTCAATTGCATGTAAATGGTAATTTTAATACAATTGAAGTACCGTTTTCTTAGATTAAATGTGTATTGCTTCGGTTCAAGTATTGAGAAATTGCTTATGTAAAATGCATATGATAGTTGCTTATACTTATTTAGATGTTCCCTTTGATTATTCACTTTTTTTGACAATATTTTTATTAAATAAATTTATCATCTCAAATTGATTTATTTAAGAAAATAAGTGACAATCATATTCCTCTTTAAATGATTAATTTTAATTTTCTTTGAAATAACCATGATTCATAATTGGCACCAATTTTCTTTTCCCCATTTGAAATGTTGAATTACTACACTAAAATAATGTATATGTTATCAATGAGCATTCAAATTTAAGGGATATGGATGTGTCTATTCAAAATAATGTTTATTTGAATGACCATTCAAATTGAACTTTGTCTGTGCCTATGGATTCAATATTACGATGAACCTAATCGACCCACCCCACCCAACATTTGTACTGAATTGTCCCTCTCCCTTCCCTTCCCTCCCCATGCCACACTATTCAATCTCATTCATTACAAAGTCCCACCGAAAATGATCTTTTAAGATCGATTTGTTTCTTCGGTATTCATATTTTGAAAAATTCTTATTCTTATTAAGTTTGTTGGGTAGTTATCATGAATTTATTCAAATTTTTGATGACTCATTTGCGACTAAAAAAATAGATAATTTATTTTTGACCTACTTTTGATTTGTGTCTGTTTTGTCTCTTATATTATAACCTACTTATATAAGGGTATTATTTTTTAGGATTTGACCTATGAGAAGATAGTCATTATTGAAAAAAAAGGAGGGTTTCAGGTTTGAGAAGTTTTTTTTTGCTTTTGTAATTTCTTTGACACGTAATGAACTGATCATCGTTATCCGTGAACATAGGTATCTTGGTAAATCACGTAAATATTGTATTTTCTTTATGTATTTTGTTTATTTTTTACTTGTTTGAGATTTTTTTTTTTTATTTGTTTGATCGTTTTTGCACAACAATTTGGTTTAATCGATTTGTCTATTTAAAATTATGTGTAACACTTTAATGTTAAATTGATTAATTATAATACCAATTGTTTCTATAAAAAAAAAATCTTTTAAACAAAGTACTATTCACTTAAGTGGGATAAAATAGCTAATTCCATGCAAAATAAACTAGGCCTATTGCAATAAAATTATGGACAATGCTCAGCTGCGCATTGGATAAGAGAAACTTCGTCTTACTTGTTAGTGTGTCATTATCATAATTTGTCACACATACATTACACATATACTTTTTAATTTTATTTAATTTTTATTATTTAATTAAAACTAAATAATTATATAATATATATATATATATAATTTTATGTGTGATACAATAGAAAGAAATTCTTCTTATTCAGTAAAAAGTCAAGTATTGTCCTAAAATTATTAAGAGTAAATTAAATCTACCTTCATGAGGCATCTAACACCTTCCTTTGTTTGAAAAAAATGTATATACTTTACTTAATTTAAACATTTTGGGGGGTAAGGATCTAACTATTATTTTTATTAGTACGGAATTTACTAATATACTTAACAAAGCTAAGCAAAATATAAAACAGGACTAATATCAATGTATGTCCTTCAATCCTGTATTAAATTATTTAAATATTACTTGCCTCTTGAAAAGTAGTAGTTCTTAACAAAGTTAATTCTTTAAGACTTTTTAAAATTAAAATTAAAATTAAATTAACATGCTACTCCCAGTAATAAAAACATTATTAAGGAAAAGGATGAACTGAAATTAATTTTCTGTTAAAGAACAAATCCATTCCTCATGAGTGAATAATACTATTCTTACTGTCAAGGTATGAGGAACCTCTTCTCCAATCACGTGGGTCGAATCTTTTTCTTTTCTTTCCTCAAATCCGTTTAAATCTCGTGATGGACGAGTACATGGTCTCATTTATGCGTGTTAATAAAAAATCAAAATGATATTATTTTTTATATTAAACACATAATACAAAATTTTAATGAGTGACTAAATAATATCATTATAAATATCAATCAAATAATATAAAATTCTTTTATTATTTTATTTTATATAATCGTGATAAGATAGATTGTCTATATCTCAAATTATTGTAAAATGGACATAATATTTTTCAAACCCATTTTATTAAAAACGGAGTATGACTGATTTTTGACATATCAAATTAAACAATAAGGCTAAGCTTACTTAAAAATTCTACCAAAAATGTTTACCATCATGAGTTGGCAGTGTTGTATTGGTTAGATATCATATCATGATCTGAGATGATGTGATATCCAGCCAATATAACACTACCAACTCATGAAGGTAAATACTTTTGATAAAATATGAAGATAAACTAGCATTACTCCAGATTAAATTACATCCTTAAACATAGATGATAAACACAACATTACACTTTTGTGATAAAACCCAACTCCAATTAAATAATATAAATTTTTTTTATTATTTTGTTTTATATAATTATGATAAGATAGATTGTCTATATCTCAAATTATTGTAAGATAGACATAATATTTTCTAAATCCATTTTTAAATTATTGTAAGATAGACATAATATTTTCTAAACCCATTTTATTAAAAATGGAGTATGATTATTTTTGACATCAGATTAAATTACATCCTTAAACATAAATGATAAACACAACATTACACTATTGTGATAGAACCCAACTCCAACTACCGATCAACAATCATGCCGCCGTTGGACACCAACTCCTTTTTCATCATCACTTTTCTTTCCTTCTATCTCTTTTCTCTTAAAACAAGGTTTCATGTGCAATGGAAAAATTAGTAATCATCATCTATACCAAACAATAATATGTTTATATATATATATATATATATATATATATGTAAGTAGTGACTGATTGAGGATCCATTCAAACTAATTTATATAAGTATGTCATCCCCACCCTACGGGTGGTGGCTGGAGTGTGCGTGGAATAAAGTATCTGTGCATGGTCAAAGAATTTTACTTTCGCTTGTCTTTTTGCGGCATGGCAGTTGGAAAGAACTTATCACAAGTTTTCTGCCCTCACATAAAAAACAAAAGGAAAAAGAAAAAAATTTCCATTAAGAATATTTTGAGAACAATTACATACTCTTAAGATAATAATATCAAAATAATTGTTTGTGTGTGAACTATATATTAATATTTCTTCTTATTTGGTGACATGTCTACATTATATATATATATATATAATGTGCTAATATACCATAAAAAAATTAACCTATTAATTTTAGAAATCCCTAATTTATATTTACGATCTCAAAAATTATGATTTAAATAAAAGAATAATGCTATGATGACCTAATAATTTTGTTGGAGTGTCCCACATCGCCCGTCTCTAACTTCTCTGGTCTATATATAAGGACCCTCTCTACCTCTCCTTAACACCTGAGTTTTAAGGATCGAGCTAATTAGGAGTTGGGCCTCCAAATTTTAATATGGTATCAGAGGCAGGCCAGAGCTCTAACTTGGTAAGATTTTTTGAGGAAGAAATCAAATAAAAATTATATGCCCAATGATTCAAAAAAAGGTACTAAAAAGTAAAAACTCAATTTCTGTATCATCTGCTGGTTAAAACATCATACAATTGTCCTTTTTCCTTGATAAAAAACTAGCATGAATACAAGTTTAATAATTCCTTTACCATGTTTTCCTATTTTTTCCTTTTCAGATTTCGGAACTTGTAATCTGAAAAATTTTTCTCATGGAGGATGATGGCGTAGAGGATGATCCTTGAGAGAATCAATCAAATGTCAACAGTTGTCTCCAATAATTGGTAAAGAAGAAGCAGAAGACAATGACATCAACGCCAAGTTAAATATATACTATCAATTTTGCTGAAGAAAAAGACTGTGATGTGGAGTCCCAATTAAGTCTTTTGCTATAAATTTTGTTACTTAGATTATATAAGATTTCCAAAAGTTTTAGTTTTTATTTTTAACAAGAGAGCCTTGTAATTGTGCTCTTAATTTTGTGCTTACTTTTTTTTTCCCCCAATTATATGGGAGATTATTGTAACTAATGGAAAATTAATTAATTATTATTCATGACAAAATTAATTGTCTGTACTTGTCATTGCACTTTTATACATTGGCTCCACAAATTAACTTTATAACATCCTATTTGTTGTTCATTCTATTCTATGTGCGTTAGACTTTGTTAAGCTACGGCTCCCAAACTTGGTCCGGCTCTGGGGTGACATGCATCACTGATTTACCGTCGTTGCATTTGCTTGATAAATTAACTTTATCGCATGATCTTATTAACTGGCCTATCTACTGTATGCACACTGAACTTGGTTGAGCTAGTAGCTCCCAAATGTTAGATTTGGTTGAGCTAATCTCTATTTCTCTAATGTGGTGATATACCATAAAATTATAGGCTAACTCAAGCGTGACACGTGTATACACGAAGCATTTGTGTACACAGACCAATAAAAGCTCTTCTATTCAGAGCAGATAGACACACACAGGGTTCAGAACTTCTTTGTTCGGAATGGCGCCAAATCTCTAGTCCTTCCTCCGGAGCAGGAAATACGGAGTATGTACCCAGAGGGGTCCCGAGCTGATCAACGTCTTACATGCCCTACCAACTTCAATTTAAAGAAACAGAGTTCAATATGACAACTGCTATTCTCAGATATCTTCCAATCTCTACTCTTATGGGGAACAGAGTTCAACATGGCAATTACCATTCTCAGGTAATCAACTTAGGAAGTCTGCAGCTTATAAATAAAACCCTAAGGTGCATTTTTAAATTACAGTGAATCAATTCCTTTTAATTACAGTCTTCTTTTTATTTTACTAACTTTATCATCGGAGCAGCTACAATAGGAGCCAACCCTTATCTTTGCGTTCTTGATAAGTGACGAAGAGTAGAAGCTCCACTGATCAAAAAATGCAACATCATGTAGCATATCATCTGCTACACAGCCATTCCATTTTATGGTTGCCTAAAGACGTTGGGGCAAGTGGGCAAATCTTCAAGAGACTTGTAAAAAGTGTTTTAAGTTTTTACTAAAATGCACCAATCCATAATATTAGTACCTTGCTCTCGAATTCGAGTTGTTAATAATGCATGCAAGTGTGATGGTATTAAGACCGCAGATGTGTCCAACATTTCTTAATAGTGTGGCCATGACACTTTAGTATCATCGAAATTTTTAATTTCCTTCGGCCAATAGTATGATATTTGTGCTATAAACTATCTATTTCATTATCTGCGCATAAAACGCGTTGGACTTTATAGTATAGAGATATTCTACTAAGATTTCCTAACCTTTCATCCCTAACTAAATGTCGCATGCATAAATTATTATAAATAACACACTTATATCATTGTAAACAGTAATGATTCTAAATAACACACTTATATCATTGTAAACAGTAATGATTCTGAATTTACTTCATTTTACTATAAAAAATACACTCACATCATTATAAAATTATTATAAATAACACTCGTTATTGTAAACAATAATTATTCTGAATTGAATTAATTATCGTTTTTCATAAATATAAATATTTTATTAAATCACGTAAATTTTAACTTATCAATCGTATTTGAAATCGATTTATTATTTATTTTTATCACTTTTCTTACCATTTTTATTATTATCTATCTATCATCATTGTAATCTGTAATGGTTTGGCTCATAAGTCATAAAGTAGCCAAACATGCCTATTTGTGTATGACTGACAGCTGTGGACTTCTCATTATCCCCATTGGTTAGTTTATCACTTTATCTTAGTAAGCTGAAACGTAATTTCTCCTTTTTATGATTAAAAAGTGGGTAATTTTGGAGTAGTTTAATTCTTCTTAATTCTCCTCTTTGATTTTCTCTTATGTCCGTTTTGTAAAAGTCATACAAACCAAGCTTGTTTAACATGCCTTAAAGGTGTGATTAGTAATCTCTATCTACTGCTTTGTCGATAATTAAGATTCCTATTAATTATTTGAATGATGCAATTCCTTAATAACAAAATAACGTGGAGACTCTTCACCCAACAAAAGAAAATAATTCTCTAAAATTCGTAATTTAATTAATATTAAATAAAAAACTTGCCATAAAGACCTATTACATCATATTTATAGTGCTAAAACACTACTACTTTGACTTGAAAACCAAAACTCGTATTTTTATACTAATCCTACTACAATAAAGATTAGTAAGTCAAATAAGAAACTATTAATTCCTATATTTTTTATATTAATCTAAACAAAATAGGAAACTAGAGAAATTATGAATAAATTAAAATAAAAAACTAAACAATCCTAATACAATTCTAAAACAACTTTACCAAATCTGTCCTACATCATATATATATATATATATATATATATATATATATATATTGACAACTCAAACCAAATGCTAGTTAGCAACTTATCTTGATGCTTGCTATAACAGAAGCTAATCCCTCAAACCAAATGTTAGTTAGCAACTTATCTTGATGCTCGCTATAACAGAAGCTAATCCCTTCGGTTAAAGACTTCAAAGTATGTATGTATGTATATCTATATATATATATATATTCCTTTTTTAATGTAGTTTTAATGTTTCAACGTGGACATCGTTCCTTATGTCTCTCAGATAAATGGGCTCTCTTTATTGTTATCATAAGTTAATTCCGAAAAAACATGGACCACCTTAAAGGCAATGGTCCTAGAAATTGACAGCTTTTATTTAGTGACATTGTAGATGGTAGTTCTTTGTTTTTATGATTTTTGATACAACGATATAAAAAAAAAGAAAGAATCGAATTCACATTAATTGTATAGAGAATGACAGTTCTATTCAATTACATGCAGATGGTAATTTTAATACAATTGAAGTATTGTTTTCTTAGATTAAATGCGTATAGCTTCTATTCAAGTATTGAGAATTTGTTTATGTAAAATGCATATGATAGTTGCTTATACTTATTTAGATGTTCCTTTGATTATTCACTTTTTTTGACAATATTTTTATTAAATAAATTTCTCATCTCAAATTGATTTATTTAAGAAAATAAGTGACAATCATATTCCTCTTTAAATGATTAATTCTAATTTTCTTTGAAATAACCATGATTCATAATTCGCACCAATTTTCTTTTCCCCATTTGAAATGTTGAATTACTACACTAAAATAATGTATATGTTATCAATAGGCATTCAAATTTAAGGCATATGGATGTGTCTATTCAAAATAATGTTTATTTTAATGACCATTCAAATTGAACTTTATCTGTCCTTATGGATTCAATAGTAACTATGAACCTAATCCACCCACCCCACCCAACTTTTGTACTAAATTGTCCCTCTCCCTCCCCCTCCCTCCCCATGCCACACTATTCAATCTCATTCATTACAAAGTCCCACTGAAAATGATCTTTTAAGACCGATTTATTTGTTCATTATTCATATTTAAAACATTCTTATTCTTATTAAATTTGTTAGATGGTTATCATAAATTCACTCAAATTTTTTATTACCTATTTGTAACCTAAAAAATAGATAATGTGTCTTTGACCCACTTTTGATTTGGGTTTGTTTTGTTTCTTATATTATAATCCACTTACATAAGGATATTACAATAAAATTATGGACAATCCTTGGCTACGCATTGGATAAGAGAAACCTCTTCTTTCTTGCTAATGTGTCATTATCATAATCTGTCATATATGTATTATACATGTATTTTTTAATTTTATTTTATTTTTATTATTTAATTAAAATTAAATTGTCATATAATATACATATAATTTCATATATATCACAATAAAATTATAACGCGAATGTAAACAGAAATAAATTCTAAATTCTTCTTGCCTGTACTAAAAGTATTAAGAGTGAATTACATGTACCTTCAGGAGGCATCTAGCATCTTCCTTTGTTTGAAAAAATGTATATACTTTACTTAATTTAGGGGGGGGGGGGGGGGGGAAGGATTTAACTATTATTTTTAATAGTACGGGATTTACTATTATACTTAACAAAGCTAAGCAAAATATAAAAAAGGACTAATATCAATGTATGTCCTTCAATCCTGAAATTAATTTTCTGTTAAAGAACAAATCCATTCCTCATGAGTGAATCTTTTAAATTTTATCAAAAATTATTTATCAACAGGTTTAACAGTATTGTATTGACTTAATATCACATATTGAGCCAATAGATATAATATTAAACCCGACAAATCCAAGATGAGGAGAGGGCGAAAGTGTTTACATAAATTTTGAGAAGAATTTTATTTAATGGAAATTTAACAAATTTTAGGAGGGTCAACTCCAATTTTATTTTCAAATAATAAAATTCCACTACATAAATCAGATTTTTTTAAATTATTTGGATCGGGGGATGACCCTTTAGTGACCCCCTTGACTCTTTCAATGATTGAACCAATAAGATACTGTTAAATTAGAAGGTAAATATAAATTATAAACATAAATGGTAAGCATAAAATTACTCTTTTCTCGTAAGACCTAACTCTACTTTTTTTTCTCGTCATCACTTTCCTTTCCTTGGTCGATACAATACTATCAGGTCAACACATAAACACAGATAAGAATTGTAGCCGGCCGAGTATGGGATGAGGGACCTCTTCTCCAACCATGTGGGACGGAATTATTTTTTTCCTCAAATTCATTTAAATCCCATGATAAACGAGTGCAGGGTCTTATTTATTTTTAAATTTTTATTTATTTATTTATTTTATTAAATTAATTATAGTTGATACATTTCAAAAAAAACATTACGTGTATTAAAACAAGAGATTAGAATAATATTAATTTTCATTTTAAACATAAAATATAAATTTTTTATGAGTGACTAAACAATATTATTATAAACATCAAAGTTTTTTTATTATTGTATTTTATATAATCAAAATAAAATAAACTATCTATATTCCAAATTATTGTAATATAAATATAATATTTTTCAAACCCGTTTTATTAAAAATTAGATTACGTCTGATTTTCGACATATCAGATTAAATTACATCCTTAAACATAGATGATAAACACAACATTACACTTTTGTGATAGAACCCAACTCCAACTACCGATCAACAATCATGCCGCCGTTGGACACCACCTCCTTTTTCATCGTCACTTTCCTTTCCTTCTATCTATTTGCTCTTAAAACAAGGTTTCATGTGCAATGGAAAAATTAGTAATCATCACCTAAACCAAACAATAATATGTTTATATATATATATATATGTACTGACTGGTTGAGGTTCCATTCAAACTAATTTATATAAGTATGTCATCCCCACCCAGCGGGTAGTGGCTGGAGTGTGCGTGGAATAAGTATCCGTGCATGCTCAAAGAATTTTACTTTCGCTTGTCCTTTTGCGGCTTGGCAGTTGGAAAGAACTTATCACAAGTTTTCTGTCCTCACATAAAAAACAGAAGGAAAAAGAAAAAAATTTCCATTAAGAATATTTTGAGAACAATTACATACTCTTAAGATAATAATACCAAAATAATTGTTTGTGTGTGGACTATATATTAATATTTCTTCTTACTTAGTGACATATCTACATTATATATATATATATATATGTTGTGCTATTTTGAGTTTCACATCGAATAGGAGTCGGGTTCTGATATCGCTTATAAGTTCTAGTCGTCATCTCTTTTGTATCAGGCCTTTTTCATCCAAGAAGAACAAAGTCGTAAAGGCTTTAAAACGAATAATATAATGCGTGCGGAGTCTACTATGTGTCCGGATAAAAAAGTGCATCATCAGTTTGACGCAATGTGATTTTTTAATTTTTTTGGATAAAATTAAAAAAAAAATCACATAGTAACAAATTACACTTGAAATACAATTGGATTATAACTTGAGAATCTATAACATTTTTCTATTGGAAAAAAGTCCAACAATCAGGTATTTTCTTGCTTCCCGTCTGCGCCGCGCTTCAACTCAGCACATTTCAATCGGAGTGCAGGTAGACAAAAGTAACTGCCCGAGAGTGACAATAGCACTTCCCGAATTATATGTTCTTATATGAACTTCGCAGGTGGCGCGAAATCAACGTCCTAGTCATCGTCGTCCTCTCAACGGATCCCAACTGAAACCTGTCTACCCAGTCTTTTTCTTCTCTCTCTATATATTTTTCAAAATATTTGTTTACAAATATACATATACCCACGTATACATATATTTTCGGTTTTATCCGCAATTCAAAAATTCAGTTACGGTTTCGCTTTGGAAAACATCCTCTATACCGACCGCTGACGATCTCTTCGTCTCCCGCCGGAGATCCGCTTGATTGATCATCTCTGGTTGGATTCAGATTCGAATTGCTTGAATCATAAAAATACAGACGTATCTACGTGTGTATACGTGTTCTTCGTTTTAAATTTGGGAGTTGTCTGATCGAGAATTTGGCTTCGCCTGATTTAGTAAGGTGAGATCATTCAATTTTGAACTTTATCTGATCATTGTCTTTGCTAGAGTTTTGGATCATTGTATTTAATTGAAATAAGTTAAACGAAAATTATCCATTTTGTTTTTTTTATTCTTTCTATTTTAGCCATTTTCTTAATTTTATTATTTTCGGCTTTTACTTGATGGATTTATGAAATTTATTTTAGACTCCATGGAGAACTGCTTCGATCTTTCTCAAATATTCTCGTTCTCTGATATCTGAATCTTTTGTTTGAGGTTTTACATGAACAATGAAATGCAGACATTATATCATAGATTTTTCATGAAAAAAAAACCACAATATATATCTATATCTATATCTATATATATATAGATATATACACACTTCTATGGATTTTCGTTCTTAATTTTTTAAAAAAGAATTGGTAATAAAATGTTTAAAAACAATTGGTAATAGTCAAAACCAAACATTGTTTATTTCAAATTCTGCGTGAATTCATGGGGATGGACAATGATTTTCGTTTCACGTGGTCTTCCATGTCTGTTCCCATAACCCAAAAATTATATATAGCATTTGCAACCCAAATCGTCTTTTTCAATGAAAATAATATAATGCAAACAAACAAAATACATACTAATAATTTAGAAATATATTATTAACCCATAACTAAAAAAACTAATCGAAATTAGTTAAAAATGACTCTGTTTTATCTCAGGAAGACAGTGATCCAAGGATAACTTGTGAGTCATCCCTGAAGAGAGTCAGAGAGAAGTTAGAGAGAGAGTAGGCAGAAAGTTACGGATAGAGAGAGAAAGATACTTCCCCTCTTGTAGGTTTCACTTTCATTCAATTCCCTTTCATGACAAGGAGTTGGGTGGGAGGAAGAAGAAACAGGCCAGAGGGGCTGTGAGTGTGTGTACATACGATACGTTTCCAGCCCGGCCGACCATGGCATTCCCGTGAGTGGGACAAAAGGGGAAAAGAATTAACCTTATCCTACGCATCTTCCCTTCTCTTATCCTACACCCCATCCCCACCCAAGGCTACTAAGGGAGGGGCTAACCCGAGCCTCCTTTTCTTCTTATTCCAACGGACCCTACCCCTACAATTTGTTTTTAACTTCTAATGATGACCGTTAATGCACATTTTAGCCCTCACCTAGTTTCTCTGTAATTTGAGCGCCAGATGTTTCTCCACCGCCTGAGCTCTTGTTTGCCATTGCCTGAATCTGATCTGCTTAGGTTTAGCCAGTTGTTGATGAAAAAAGAGTATCTATATACTTTAATTTTCTGTAACTCTCAAATTCATTCTTGCTCAGATCTGGGTGTATGTAAACATGTATTATTTTGATTATCTTTTCCTTTTTCCTAGTGGGTTATTCTTTTCTTTCTTTCTTTTTCCTTTTCCCATCTGTTGCATCTTACTTTTTGGTGGTGAATTTGTGGCAGATTTGCAGCAGAGAAAAGGATCTTCTTTTTGAGCAATTGGTGTAATTTTATTGAATTTGGGATTCATGAAAGCCTGTCAATTGTGTTTGCTTATATGAAAGGTGGTATCAATGTGGTCTAATTTGGATGGTGCGTATGGATTTATGTGAATCAGAGCAAGCATTACAGAAGCACTCAACAGTGGAGAGTCTGGAGACCCCAAGACCACCATTGGTTCCAGCCGACAAGAACAATGGGACCACCCGTCAGTCTCGAAGAAGGGAGGTTAGTTCTAGGTATAAGTCCCCTACTCCATCCGCTTCTTCAGGTCCCCGGCGTTGCCCTTCTCCAAACATCACCAGGACAGTTTCTGCATCCTCCCAATTGGTAACAAAGAGAGCTGTTTCTGCTGAAAGGAAGCGACCCTCTCCACCACCATCACCAGCTAGACCTTCCACTCCAGTCCGTGATACATCAACAGAAATGCAATTGGCATCGAGAAAGCTAATGGGCAGTCGGTTACCTGAGGTTTTATGGCCCTCCAAAATGCGCAGTCTCAGTGTTTCCTTCCAGTCTGATACCTTTTCTATTCCTATTAGTAAGAGAGAAAAACCAGTTACTCATGCCCTTTCTGACCTCACTTTGAAGCCATCATCAAATGTAGGACATAAGCAGGCTGGAACACTACCTGTTTCACGAAAGCCCATGCCCGAGAGGAAGAAAAGTCCTCTTAAAGGAAAGAATGCAACAGATCAGTCTGAGAATTCTAAACCAGTTGATGGTTTACATGCTCAACTAGTAGATCAGCATCGCTGGCCAAGCAGAACAGGTGGGAAGGTATCCTCCAATGCTTTAAATAGAAGCATGGATCTCACCGATAAGATGGGTAAAACTTCAACTTTACTACATCTGGGAATTGGGATATCTTCCGTTAGGAGAATGTCAATACCTGATGGAATGAGCAAACCTTTACAAAAGGCTGCCAGTGATGCAGTGAGGCTATCATCATTGGATGAAATTGGGACAGTGGAGTTTAAGGAATGTTCAGTTGATGACAATATACTACGGGAGTCTGACTTACACGAGGTTGTTTCTACAAGTTCAGTAGAAAGAACAACATTAATGACACCTGTAGTTAGATCTCGGTCTTTACCCACTCCTGTATCACGTCCTCCGTCACCAAAAAAGTCACCAGTGTTATCATCCTTTGTCTCTAAAGGTGTCAGTCCATCTCGAACGAGGTCCCTGAATCATGCTTCTTCTAGAGGGGTTAGTCCATCTTTGATAAGACCATCCAGTCCTTCAAGACAATCTAATAGTTCAACTTCTGTACTCAATTTTATTGTGGATATTAGAAGAGGCAAGAAGGGAACGAACCAAATAGAAGATGCTCAACAGCTGCGGCTACTATACAATAGACATTTGCAATGGCGATATGCTAATGCCCAAGCAGATGCTGCACTGTATAATCAGAAAGTAACATCAGAGGTAGGGGTTATTGTCTTTAAGGAAGAGCAAGCTATAAACACCTTTTTAATCATTCATATAACTTAGTTGCGTCATCTCTCTTGTTCCCTAAATATTTGTTGTGTATTGATTAGTTTAACTAAGCAAAAGAATTCTGATGGATTCCCTCGTATGGGCAAATTGTTACCAAGTGCATTTATTACTTATTATATATGCTTCACCCAGTTAGTAGATTTTTCTTTTATGATGCAACTGAAGAAGGTTCAGAATTTCTAGTTGTTCAAGACTTGGTAATGGTGGCAAGGATAATGAAAAACAAAAATAATAGTGACTGTTGAAAAAGAGAGTTCAATGTAACCTATTAAGAATGATACACACACAGGCCCCTGAAAAATACTCCTGATTGATTTATTCTCCCCCCTCCCCATTGTTTTGTGCAATGTATATTTTGTTGTGTTGTTAAACATGGATTATTAGTTTTCACTAATTGCTTCATCGTTGATTTAATGATGCAGAAAATGTTAGACAATGTGTGGAGAACTACCTCAGACCTGTGGGATTCGGTAACTGAGAAGAGGATTGATCTCCAACAGCTGAGGCTGAAGCTGAAGCTGTACTCAGTTTTGAATGAACAAGTAATGCCTTTCCTTTCCCTGATCACAACACTTTAATTTTATTAGCAACATTAAGTTTATGCGATGGACTGCTGTGAGCTTTCCAATGGTGAGTTTATTGGGCCCTTCATTTTTTGAAAAGATGTGCTCGAAAGCTAGCAATGCAGATTGGAGTGCCTATAACTACAATTAGACACTGAGGTTAAGGAAGTACTAAGCACCATTATCAAGTCATCATGTATAGAAGCAAACATATTTTGAAGCAATCAGCAATTGAATCTACTCTTATATGATGTTAAGAGATTCTAATTTCATTTCAAAACAAAACCCAATATGAGTCTACGTGTGTGTGTGTGTGTGTGTAAGCAAATAGCTAATAGCTGGTGATTTGAGGTTAGACAAAAGCTGCACAACCAGTACCAGGTGATTGAGAGAAAAGATTCAGGGACTTATATTTATACTTCTTTAAATCCTCTGTGTTTAGTTAGTTAGAGGCCATTGGAATCTACAGTTGTGTATAAAAATCATATATAAGGCCATATTATATATATTAGATTTTTCTTGTGGGTGTGCGTGTGGAGGGAGAGAGAAGGGGGTTGGGGGTTGGGATGCTCCTCTATAAATTGTGAATTTAAGAAGAATATGGTAATTATGTCTACATTTCGTTAAAGTGTCTGCTCATATTCAACAGCAAAAATATCCTTGATAGACTAGCAATGTGTGCAAATGACATTATTAAAGTCTCCAATTCCTTCAGAGAGTCCTATTAAAAGGGATGCCAAAGGAATTGTCTGTGTTAGGTCATTATCATGCTTTGGAATTGGGATTTCATGCTTTGTACATGGGATTGCGTTAAATCTATTTTTCTTTCATAGTAAATTGTTGAGACGAACAGTAAAATAATATATGAACAATTAGCAAATTCACACAAAAAAATCACATAGAACACAGATTTATGTGGTTGGGCCAATATCTCAGCCCTCTACTTCATGGACCAAGTCTCAAAAAATTTCCCAAATAAAACTCTTCACGATCTTACACCGGGTCAGATCTGGTTTGGAGCATAAGGGGTGGAAGATGAAAGCTGGATTGGCATTGTTTGGAGCTTCACGAGCTGTTCAAACTTTCCAATGGTATAAGCAAGATAGTGCAAAAGGGAAAGAAGTGAATCTTGATAGAAAAAATGGGAACTTTGTTATAAATTGAAGTTAACTTACATAACAGATTTGTCTCAATGAATTATTCAGTCAATATGTCGATGTATATAGCAATAACTACTGGATTGACAAGCCTTAGCTTTAAGAGTTGGTTATACAAACTTTAATGCTAAGACACAAAAGGTGAGAATAATAGAATATTTAAGTTCCATCCTGGTGATACCATATTCTCTTTAATCATTGCTCAAAATTGTTTTTTTTTTGGGGGGGGGGCTTTAGACTACAACTCCAAGAAGGATAAGATTTTAATTATAATACTAAGACTTTCTATCATAGAGATCTTGTATAATTGTGCACTGAAACTAAAATTAACTATTAGAATTTTATTTTCTGAAAATATTTGAAAAAAATCATATTTTTCTCTTGCTATAGAAAAAAATTATTAAGAAACTGCTAATCATATGGATTTGTTTTGAAACCATATATATATGCTTGCATCTTGTGGTAAGAGGCCCATTTGCATGTGGAATAGATGTTGATTTGGTGTGTTCAGATTCTGCTGGAATTTAGTCTTTTTAGCTTCTTACAATTGTATAAGAATAATTACAAATTTGATTTAGCTAAAGTTGGGTCATGTTCTTCTAGAGATTTTTAACTTACTGATCTTGACAAGGAGATCGTGACTTTGGGCAATGTTCTAGATATATAGATGCCATTTTTGGATGAAATGAAAACCATGAAGGGGGCGAACCCAAATACAAAACATGGGAAGAGAGCATAACTGCAATCTGAGTCCTTCCAAAAAATTAGCAAAAGAAACTACACAAAAGGGTATTCTGCTAAAGTCCAAGAGTTTAGCAGTCACCAAGCCTGTTGATATTATTTACTGTTAGTGTTTGAATGAAGTTGTGTAGTATTCTTACATTTCTGCCTTTGAGGGAAAATTTTGAAGTTGATTTCTTGCCTGAACTTCAGTTTTCAAGTTCTTTGCCATGAAAAAATACTATATAGATTTGGTTCTGTTTCGGCATTATATCTTTCTGTGTCCATTTATATTGAAGACAAAATTTCTCCCTCTCCCTCTCTTTCTTTTTAATTATTTGTGATGTCAATATCCAACTGATCTCATATTTTAATGATTGCCTGTAATTGTGGCTGGTTCAGATGGCCTACCTCAATGAATGGGCTTCAATTGAAAGAGATCATACTAGTTCTTTATCTTGGGCCATTGAAGATCTCCAGGCAAGCACTCTCCGCCTTCCGGTTACAGGAGGGGCAAGGGTACGTGAGTTCATGAAAAATGATTGGAATTGGTTTTTAAAAATAGAATATATTGAAAAATTAATTAGATCTGTGTTTTCACAGGTAGATATTGAGACTGTAAAGGTAGCTGTTTGGTCAGCCATAGATGTGATGCAGGCAATGGGATCCTCCATATGTTCTATACTCTCAAGGGTGAGATTCATGCTATTATTTTTTTTTTTCATAGTGTAGTCATCATGAAATATCTAACTCTGATCTAGGTTTTTTTGGTGGTTCCCTTTTAGTATAATACTTATTTGTTCTTTTATTTTTTTGAAGGCGTAATGCACATCGTGATGCATTTAGTCACCCCATTGGTTTTGTAAGTGAATCAATGTTAATAGGTTTTGTTGCAACAACTCACAAGGATAACCTAATCATGTAACATTGTAATTGTGGCTCAAAGGTGCAGTGTTGGTGATTGACTTGCAGGACCCTGAGACAACTCACTATTGACATCATGGATTGGTACCAAGAGAAACACAATGATACAAGGGTCAGAATTTTTTAAAAAGATTATGAAAAATTTAGCAGAAAGAATAATAGAATAGATCCATCAACTAAACAACACACTATCTTGTATATATAACATTGTCTAAATGAATATAGAGACACTACCAAACTAGACTACTACAATATTAGATAATAGTTGAATAATAAATATTCAATATAACTTGAGATCACATATATGGTGCAAAATAAGCTAAATAGATAGAAAGAAGTCATCAATCTAGTTTCATTTTTGCCAAAATTCTCTTCCTCATAATTATTCTCGTTACTTCCATCACCCTGACGGACTCTCATCTTAACTAACTACTTCCATCACCCTCACAGGCTCTCATCTTAACTAACTTCGTCAACATTTTGCACCTCTATGTTGTGCTCTTTGTGTTCTTGAGTGATGGCTGGTGGTTGAGTTTAATATGCTTTATTGATTTTTGTAAATATAAATCTAGGAAAAGAAAAAATTCAAAACTTTATCATTTTGTGAACAGAATTTCGAAGTCTAGCCGTTGGACCTATGGAGCACGGATACGGACTGGGGACACGGATACAACACAACGTGGACATGTAGATACGAGATTTTTCAAAAAAGTAGGACATGAACACGCGAGGGATTCTAAATAATATATATATATATATATATATATATACGATCATATAATCTGATTCTATCATTATTTCAATCAGATTAGGAGTAAAAAAAAATTCAAAAATTATAAGTGAGAGATTTGCAACCTCAAGCACCCCACCCAATATTGGGAAAAAACAATTTACCCCTTCCCCAAACTACCCTAAAAAAGTCCATGTGTCCTAGATTGTCCCAACATGTCAGATAATGTGTCCTAATGTTTTGTTTTTTTTTTTCTTTCAATTTTTTAATTTTCCTTAATTTTTATTTTTATTTTTTTCTATAGTATTCTTATTTTTTTTCTATTTTTATAAGATTTATATACGAGAGACATACTTAACAAAATAACCTAAAAAAAAATTGAAATGGGTTATCAAAGTAATTGAGTCAATTCTAACTCAAAAATGCCTCTTGCTCTCAAAATTTTTAATTTTTTTGTTATTCCATAGCTAATCAACTGAATTGATTTTCAAGCTTATAATTATTTTTTGTTACTATTTATATTACTTTTTGTAATGTTATTCAAATAAAATGATATTTCTTATTAGTTTAACTTTAAAAATTCATATAAAATAATAAAATATCTTTTTAAGTATTATTTATAAGAAAATATTTTTTTTAGTTGTTAGAAAACTTGAAATTAATAGTAAAAAATATAAAATGTGATAATTGTAGTTAAGATATGCATATCAGTGAATTTTAAGATATTTGCTAGTGTTTGAAAAAAAATTCACGGTTACAGTTTCCGATTCCCATTATGAATGACCCAATACTGTTACACTGCGACTGAGTCATTTCCTGCAACTGCCATTTATAACCATGATTGCCAAGCTCTTGCCATTGGACCATAGTTACCACAATTCACTCCCCCCATTAGCGAATTGCGAATTGCGAATTGGGATCGCATGATCCAAAACATAGATCTTTAGCAATTTGGAACACTAATCTAAAATATCAAAGTCCCAAAAAAATCATATGACATACAAGAAAATACATACATCGTTGGAATTTTATTTTATAATAGCTTGGATTCATTGAAATTTTATATATGCGTACGAATATTATTACGAATACAATAAAAAAGCATATCACATTTCAAATAAACGTATTTCGTTCCAACAAAATGATCTAAAGAAGCCTACTCCTAACGTACCACATTTTATAATAAGTGCTAATCTACATTTCCATTCTTGTGCCTGGTACCATAACGATCTATGTTCTAGGGAACATTGAATTTGGACCAAGGGAATGTATTATTAATAAAATATAATGTTCTCTTATGTGACATATCTTTACCAATGAAATTCTCATCCAGTCAAATTCATTGGCTTAGCTACCGAACCCCAGGCATACTTTAATTAACAACTATTCACTATGGCAGTTTTAAATTACTTCAAGTGTTATTTGTCAAGTAAAGTGGACAAGGTTTTCTTTTTAGCTCTGAATGTACAAGTCATGCCTTAATTTTTGTAAGATAACATCAAATGACATTTAGAATCGTGGGAAGGCTAAATTTTATTCTGTACTGTACAAAATCATTGACAAATAACCAAGTGTCAACATCCTCTACAGCATCTACAATCTTACTGGGCGTTCAGAAATTATTGTGTTGCTATTTGTTTCTTTGTTACTTGTTACTTTTCTCACATAGTTATGTTGAAGGAGTCATACACAAGATATTCATATTCTTGCCATTTTCATTGTTTTCCTTATCTGCGAGGGTGAGAGCAGTATGTACTCTCTAATTATCGTTTCTCAACAACATTGAATTGTTAGTCATGTGCTGTTGCTCAGCTTGCATGCACTGCCAACTGAATATTGACATGCATTTAGGTCACTAGAAACCTCATCGAATGCTTGTTTTTGCTTATGGTTCGTTGGGATTTCTTAAATGCAGTTGCTTGCTGTATATCCCCGAATAATCGTTGTGATTGCTGAATTCTTCCTTCTATCTTTTTGGTATTACAGGTGGAGGGGATGAACTGTCTGGTTTCTGAACTTGCTGATCTTGCAGCACAGGAGAGAGCCATGCTTGATGAATGTGAAGCTCTATTGGCTTCTACAGCAGCTATGCAGGTGAGAATGAAGATACATGGTTGCATGTTTGAATTCACATGCAAAAATACAATTATATTACTTCTTTCCTCATTAGTATCTTGTATGTTTTTGCTGATAAAACATAATAATTAGTATGTTGTCATAATTATATATATATATATATGTATATATTAAAAAGTAGTTGTACAGAGTTAATACTGTTGCTAGGTACTCAACACACTACTTCCAGGCAATACCTGTCCACTGGAGTCCTGTTTCCATGCAGCGTAGCATCAAAATTTCCTATTGATTCCTTTGAAATGGCCAAAATGTTTCCATTTTCCCATGAACGACGACACAATACAGGTGAAACATAAGTTCACATATTTTTATAGAGATGAAGTTGTTTTGGTTGGAACGATACCCAAAATGATCGAAATATACCGAATTAATTGAAAATTTTCCCTTACCTTGACAACAATTCTAGAAATTAGCAAAATTTAGTATCTTCTTTTCCCTCACAAATGAAGTGTGTGATTGAAGGATTAAAATCTGAAAATACAAGAAGATAGTTTTGAATTTTTTGAGCAACCACAAACATTGAGAGGTAGTAGTCATGGAAACTAGTTGTGAGAATAGGTTATAATAATATTTAGATGCTAATTATAATAAGCTAACTTACTATTTCTTTTTCTTATATAAAAATTGTCTATGTATATATTAATAGGACATGCATATTAAATAATAGTATTATATTTAATTATTATAATTTTATGATGTACGAGAAAATTAATTCTCTAAAATCTGTTGTACTTTTTTTACGATTAAAGAATTCAATTACTTGTTGACATTTACATTTACTCAATCATTCTAGTATTCTCTTATGTGGATAAATGCATATTCCTAAAACATCTATAATTGGTTAATTATTTTGTTGTTCTTTACAAATTTATATATTTTACTTTCTATAAATGAGTGTTTCCATGTATTCCAACCTTTTTCATTTTTTTCACTATGTTTCTAAGAGTTTTCTTTTTTTCGATTGACCAATACGAAGAGGTGTCAAATGGGTCGTCAGGCAGGCCCAACTCATTTAAATGAGGCCCATTAGTGCCGACAGGCTGGTTGTGTTGGCCCATTTGTGGTAGGGGTTGTGTCATGCCTACCACTAAAAACACCCCGTTTAGCCTGGCCCAGGCCTTAATGACTGTGGGCCAGGTCGTGGTATGCTTGGGCCCATAGTTTTAGCTGTGCCTTAATGAGCCTTAATGGTTGTGGGCCGGGATTGTGCCTAAAGTAGGCTCATGTTAGGCTGTGCCTATGGGGTGGGAGGGGCAGGTCCAGCATGGCCAGGCATGGCATGACCCGCTAGTGAGTCGTGTAGGGCTACCAAGCCCTTGCCGTGCTCGTGCCTGCCCAGCAACTTTACACCTCTACCGCTTGCGACACTGCAAAACAAAATTCTGGTCCTTGCATACACCATCAATATTTGGTTATGTATCTTTTAGATCTACTTAATTTTGTGTGGTTGAGTTTGAGTTTGATTCTGACAGAAGGGTTGAGGTTAGTAGACCCCCCACCCCACCCCACCCCACCCTACCCCAAAAAGGAACCCAAACCCAAAAAAAATAGATAAATAAACAAAAGGACACAGATTAAGGATACACAAGAACAAGAACAGCATGCACAAGAAAATTCTGATGTATCAGAATTTTTAAATATGTCTGCCTCTAGGTAGCAGTGGGTCAGGTTGGTTGGTTAAGGTTTCAATCTGGTCCCTTTTGTTTTTGAAGTAACTCTGGTTCTTGAAGTGCATAGCCCAATCAATGTTTTTTTTTATATATGGTTGAAGATGTGCCTGTCAGAAACCAGTTTGGTCATGCATAATCCTGATTGGGATGGTGTCAAATTCAGTCTTCTTTTGGTAATTCAGTGGTCTTTGTCAAGCTTTATGCGTAATCTCGAACCAGTTTTCTGATAAGTTTGAGACATGCCAACCCTCACGTAAGTCCAAATGTGGTTGGTCCTATAGAAAAGCCCTCTCTTGGTCACAACCTGTGCCGTCAGTAGTTTGTCATATTGCAGCTTGTGCAGAAAATGTTGACATACATACGTTTGACCAAATATGTTGTCACTAAGATTATAACTATATTATCCATCTTTATTCATTCAAAACAATGAAAGAAGAAAAAAAAGGTACTTTGGTTAGATTGAAATCTCAATTTCCATGGAGGTGGTAGCCCTTTGTTTGCCAATTTCCCATTGAGCCAGAGCTACAGCTTGGTGGTTAATGGTATAAGATCAGTTGCATCACGACATGACATTGCTTTGATAAGAAATTCATCTTTTCATATCAGTTTTTATGTTTTCCTCGGCGAATTGAAATAAAACCAGAGCTTTCAATATTACAATGTCTTAAAATTTTTTTTTTGGAAGTTCGATCTTCCGTGCCTCTCTCTCTCTGAGCTCTGCATTATCGTAAAATATGATATTTTGATGATTGAATAGTATTAATTTGTTACTGTTGGCTGAAAGCAGGTAGAGGAAAACAGCATTAGGACCCATCTCATACAATTGAAACAAGCTTGGAAGAGTGGTGGTCAGCCAATCATGTCCATCAAAATACCTTCATGACTTTTTCCAGATGCTTAAACTAACCACTTATCGCTTTGCCTCTTCAGCAAAGACAAATGACATTACCTTCAGGTCTCAGCAAAGTGTATATTGATTCTTTTCTCTCTCTCTCTCCCCCTTTATTCTGGTGGGAATATGTATTTTTTTTTTCTCATTTTTTATCCTCAGCTAAGGGCCGATCAGCTCAATCTTCTCTACATGTAATTTTTGTGTAACTCAAAACGAAAAGAAAATGCGAAGGAAGAAAGGGTTGAAATTCAATTTAGAAGCAAATTTCTTTATGTATATATGTGCCCATATGATGCAAGTTTTAGGTATGAACAAGCCTTGAGTCATCTGCTTTTGACATTCGAAGTAGAGCCACTGCCAAGAGGGCATTGCTGCTGTCTATAAACTAGCCTTGGAGGCTGTTTAATCATCATTTGAAATCAAAATAATCTATATTATGCCATGAGTAACTAAGCAATCTAGATGAGATGAACATGCTTTGTACTGTGTTTAGGATCAAGCAATGAACAGTCACTTAGTCTTATTGTTCAAATTTTGGCGGGGAAAATGTTTTTTTTATAAAGGAATTTTTTTATGTCACCCATGCATTTTATTTAATTGATTTATGTGATCCTTACACTTTTTTTATTTATTTTCAAGACCCAATGTAATTTTTAGTAGCATATTTTGAAGAGACATTTTTAAATCCAAAATTTTATTCAAAGGTGTTTGTTGAAAAGACATTTTTAGAAACCTCTTTTGAAAATACACTTCGTAATTTAAAATGTGTAATCTTATTCAGTAATGAATTTAACGCTTAAAATAAGAAAAAAAAAAGAGGGTATCTTTTTAAGAGATGTATCTAAAGGCGTCTTTTGAAAATATGTTTATGTTGAAAAAATTAGTTCAAAAATATCTTTTGAAAAAACGCTTTTGAAAAATGCACAAGTCTGGGAACTAACAAAAAAAATTCATGATTCTGAAAAATAAGAAAATAAGCTACATGGGTGATGTAAATTTTTTTTGATTTTTAGTCCAGCACAACAAGCCGAGGTGATAAATTGACTAGACACATTAAAACATTTTTCCACAAACTTGCAATAAATTACTGAGATGCTATTGTTTTGTTGGCTTTGCAATTCATATTAGCATTTTGGATCGAATAGCATTGCTCATCGGACAATATATATTCCAAATTAGGTTCAATGTTTCAATTTTATATGCTCAAGCTATTTAAACTAGTTTTAGTATTTCCAAGAAAGAAAGAATATACAAAAAACTAGAGTCAACTTGTTAATTTGTAGTCTCCTATAATTAACACTTAAAAGTGATTATTTTCAATTCGAGTTATACTCTCGAGTCTAAGATATGTTTTGCCTTATTTGATATGTGGTTTTGAGACCGTAGTTACATATTCGGAATATGTGCTAATAGCAATACAACCCAAAAAACCTTTGGTTTGGTCTTTCACATTGAAAAAGATTGAAAGGAAAAAAGATTTCTGAAAGTAGCAAATAGGGATTTTTTTTTGTTTTGTTTTGTTTTGTTTTTGTTGTTGTGGTTGCTGTTGTTGTTGTTGTGATAATCATATTAAGGATAACAAGTAAATAAACGCTTTTGAGATGTTCATCAGTCAATTGATTTGAATATGATTTTTTTTTTTTAACAATTTTACATGTAAAGTAATTTTTTTTAATACAAAATCCTGCACTTTTTTGTAAAGATTTTGGACAGCAAAATATTGATAGAACTTTTTTTTTTTTTTTTTTTTTTGTGGATGTTATAAATAACTTTTAATTAATTAATTATATTATGTTTTGCTAGGCAATGGTTAATGTTGGTATATATATATATATATATGATGCTGCACTTTTTGACTCGCAACACGAGAAGGCTCCGTGACCTGTAGAACACTCAGAGAGATGATCAGAGGACCACCGGATTGGCTCTAGCGGTAGCCGCTCCAATGTTTAAGTAAGTAAGAGAATTGAAAGACTGTATTGAAAGCCAAAGAATGAGCATGAAAATAAAAGCGTACCTCTAAGGTTTAATATATAAGCCGTGGCTTTCCTAAGTTGATTAGGATTCGATGCCATGAATATAGGGATATGACATCGGAGATTGCAGTTACCTTCTGGAACCTTGAGTCGTAGATGGAGATAACAATAAATAGTAGTTTCCGCATTGAAGACCGTTTCCTTATTCCCCGCTTGACAGCTGTTAAGGAAACCATAAGGTTGGATCCATATGAAGTGTTAAATAAATATTGTCCAGAACGGGAGGTCTGGAAGATGTATATATGAGAATGTCTTGAAGGCTTCATCTGCACTGTATGACCGAGTTTATCGGCTCTGAATGATATATAAATAAGAATGTCATGAAGGCTTGAGGCTGCTCTGTATAATAGACATATATAAGAATACCCTGAAGGCTTGTGGCTGTTCTGTATGATAGACATATATGAGAATACCCTGAAGGCTTGTGGCTGTTCTGTATGATCGAGATTTGTCAGCTCTGTAGGATCGAGATTTGTTAACTCAGTGGGCACACGTGTCTCAAAGTGATTGGTGAGTCTGTTTGTGGTATATCAGCTACTCCCCCTCCGAGCTCTTGTTAAAAGCTAGGGTTTTAACTAGGGTTGTGGGTTTTGTGAAGAGTCGTACGTTTTGCTTTCCTATTTCTCAAGACGTCGGTTTAACGCGTCATTTATTGCGCAGCTGATACTTGAAAATCTATCATTATTCTCAACCGTTGTGTCGGCTCGTCTTGGAAGGCTCGTATTTCGAATGTGTATATAAAGAGAGGGAAAGGCCTTTCATACCTTTCTTTTGCATTTACTTCTACAGTACCAAACTGCCATTCAACATATCTTGAAGTTTGGAGGTTACCCGGTGTTCATAATCCTTTATTGATCTCAGGTTCGACTTTTAGTCCCCTTCTACACTCCTTCTCATTTGTTTTATTTCTTTCTCTTGTTCTCCATGTCTGGCTTAAAATCACACTCTGGTTTGGGAAGTCCTTCTGAGACCGATCCTCAAATGCAATTAGTGAACGTTGACGAAAATAGGCTGGTAAATCCTCCCTCTAGTCCGGGGGTTAGGATTGTTGATGCTTTTGATGAGCCCCCGAATAGGGCTGGTGAGACTTCTGGTCGATCTGGTCACAGAGAGGAGGGTGAGAGTGTAATTATTGAGAATATGTTGAAGGAGTTATGGGCGAAGTTCAAACTTCCCAAAAATGTAACTTTCAGGGTCCCAGATTCTTAGGATCGCCCGGGCGATGTTAGAGAGGGGGAAATCTGTGCCTATCTGGCCTGGTTTGAAATGGGTCTTACACTCCCCTTTCCTGATATAATAAAACAATTCTTTTGTTGGTTTGACCTTTGCCCCGCAGACTTGAACCTTAACAGTTGGAGACATCTGTTGAGCTTTATTGTGTTAGGGCATATGAATAATGTCGAGGTGTCCCTTGACTTGATCCGTAGCAATATGGATCTAAAATTTCAAAAGGCGGAGGGTCTTTTTTATATGTCTTTTGATAGTGGGTTTAGACCCTTTACTTCTGTGCTCTCCTCCAACAAGACCTGGAAGAAGTGGTACTTTTTCATTAAAGGAGGATGGGAATTCAAGAACTTAGAGGGTCAACCTTCCACATTCCCTCGAACCACTGGGCCAAGAGGTGAGGCTCAACTTTTCCGTGGCTGCGTTGACTCCGTTTTGTTTGCCAATTGTTGAACTGATCAATTTCTGTGCTTGTTTTGTAGTCAAGAGTGCGTGGAAGAGACCAGACTTCTCTTCTTCGATTCAGGAGCAATATAAGAAGCTCTTGAAGCCCAGCATTAGGGACCATTCTTCCATCGTTAACCCTGATAAATTAATGGCTGCCAGGGGTAGTGTTGAGGAGATTGCTGATAATGTGATGGCTCAGTGGGAGTCCGGGCCATCACCGTCCTTGGCGGCAGGGGAGGCTTCCTCTCTAGTGGTTCCTCCCGTTCTGAAGAAACGGAGGTTAGTTTTGTCCTCTCCCGAGCCTACTGAAAGGGAGGAAGAGGCTCCTGTCCCTATTACGGTGGTTCCCCCAGTCCCGTCTCGTCGAGCGGGTAAGGGGGCATCATCGTCGGTGGCTCCTGATGTTGCTGATCAGGGGGCTAAGAAAATTCTGAGGGACTTCTGGGCCAAAGGCTCAGTTAAACTCAGGCCCCAGAAGTCGGAGAAGCTTCTTGCTGATTTAACCACTCTTCAGGTTAAGGTGAGCTCGTTAGGCCCTTATTTTTCTTTCCTTTAAGCGTTTATACTGGTGTTGAATTGTTTTCTTTGTATCATGAAGACCCTGCATACCCTTTCTGCTTTGGTGGAGGTTTCTCCATCTGCGGAGGAGTTGGACCAACTCAAGGCCAACCTGGACAATTTGGGACTCCAGCTTGGTACTGCTCGGTCGGAGGCTCACGACTCTACAGAGAAGTTGAAGGAGTGTCAGAACTCCTTGACTGTGATGGAGTCGGAGAGGAACCTTGCCGTTGAGCGGGCAAAGAGGTTGTAGGTGGAGATAAACGGCTTGCGGTATCAGCACCGTAGACAGCTCGATGAAGCCGTGGAGTAGGCATTGATGGATAATGAGGAGGAAATGAGGTCGAAGCTGGAAGGAATGACCCATCGCTTGATTATGTTTGGGTTCAATAACTTCCGCTCTCGGCTTCTTGTCAAGTTTCCTGACCTAGATGTCTCCTCTATTGTGCCGCTTGGATCTGAACCTTCAGAGGTTGTTATCCAGGGTGAAGTGGCTGATGTCCTCCCTGCCGATCCCACGGAAGAGGTTGTACCAACTGAGGTGGTTGATACTGCTCTTGCTGATCCTTCTCCGGTTGCTGATCCTGTTCCTGCTGATCAGGCTTAGGATGTATATTTTGCTATCTTTCAATGTATTTGAAACATATATTTGTTAATGGAACAATCTTTTTGTTAATGCTCGTCTCCTTTGTTATATTGTTCTGTAGTATTTGTGCATGTCTTGAATTCTGTTGCTCTGTAGTGCCTCAACATGTAGTTGATAGTGGTAAGTGTTGCAAGTAGCGTTGCTCTGGAGTTTAGTGTATGCCAGATCAGATTTTCCTCTGTAGGTAGCTGTGTTCCGAGCTTCTTTACTTGCCTTAGGTCAGTAATTGGAGACTTCTTTTTTGAAGTATTTCAAAGCTGACCGTTCTAAATCCGAAGTCATAATAATAAGTGGATACCTTGTGATTGTAGTTTGGTTGATCAGAACTTCTGCCTCCAGACCTGTTAGAAATCAAGAAACGTCATAGTTGATGGACCTCTGTTGTATACGTGGCCCTTTAAGTGTTAATGACATGGAGAAACCGTCACGTCATATACGTGGAAAAGATTAAAAGCCTGTGTATTACGTGTATGGCCCTGCCTTTTGCTTCTCCCGAGAGGGTGGTTTAATACTTCATTTATTGCACCTCCGTCGTTTGGGATTTCGAAGCTAGCACTTCGCTTAACCGTTGTGACGGTTCAATTGGGTGGCCTTTGATCTTCCAGTGTCTATATATATGGAAACGAGGGCATACGGTTGCGCTCAACCCTTTTGCTCCCTGAATTGTTTGTAAGAGAGATCTTTATATGCTGCCGGAGTTTTTCCACTCATCCGGAGATGATGGATAATTCCTTGCCTGAGTTAGGAATAATTAAACTATGGCTGAGAGTTAAACTTCCCTTATTTTTAGTCTCCAAGGAAGGTTTGAAGGAGGCACAAGTCTTCTTGTTTCCTCTGGCATCCGGTCGAGATTTCTCCGATTGGTGGTGGCCCCTCCCTGATTCAACCGAGGCCTGGAGCGTTGGTGATGAAGATGAAGGCGAGTTGTCTCCTCTTCCTCACGCCCTGTCAGAGACCCTCGCTCTAAGTGGCTGGGGTGAAACAGACGGTGTGAAGAAGAAGATTGAAGGTGGGTTGCCTCCTCCCCCTTGTGGCTTGGTAGGGACCCTTGCTTCAATCTGCTGGGGTGTGACAACTGCTCTGAGGGAGATGAATGGGGGCCGCCTCTTCCCCTTTGTGATTTGGCAGAGACCCTCGCTTCAATTGGCTGGGGCGTTATGCCGATTACGAAGGTGGAGAATTAAAAAGTCTCCTGAGGCCCAGAGCCCTTATCGTCTGTTGGTCATGAGACCAGTGATAGTGATGATGAAATGGCCTGGGCACTTCTTGATGCAAACTGGGGTTCAGGGCCCCTTCCTCTCAAATGGATCCGACAGCGGCAGTAATGGAAGTTTGGCTCCTGTGCCCCTTTATCATCCTAGGAGAAGAGCCGTTATGTTGCCAAGCGTAGCTTCTGTAATAGTTTCTGTAATAGTTTCTGTAATAGCTTTTGTAATAGCTTCTGTAGTGGTGTCTTTGTACTGATGTAAATCTTCTAAATTATCAATAAAATTAGATTTCTTCTTCTCTGATCTAATGTTTTCTGTGAATGTGCTCTTTTGTAGCTTAAACACTTTCTCGTGCATTTCTGATTGTTCTGAGAATAAATCAAAGAAACTTAGAAAAATGCCTGAATCGAAGTACTTTACCCCTGGTCGGAACCATAGTACTTGTTGTTTGTTTGACAGATAAACCAAATAATATAAGTATCAGATCTGAGGTGTTCCGATCTAGGAAACTTTAGTTTGTAGATGCCCGGAACTTCTGTCTGTGGATGGGCTAAATCATAGAATCTGTAGATTGACGACGGACCATGCTCGGAAGGCCTGTGTATAAGAGTAATCCAGGCTTTGTAGGCCTGCGTATCTAGAGAATGAACCAAGTATTTAAGATCTGTATATCATGGACCAGGCTCTGAAGGTTTGAGCATTATAGACGAACCAAGTACTGAGACTTGTGCATTTATAAATGGACCGAGTAAAAACTCGTACATTATGGACCAGGCTCTGGAGGCCTGTGCATTAACAGATGGACCAAGTCATAAGACTTGTGCATTAATAGATGGACCGAGTGAAAACTCGTACATTATGGACCAGGCTCTAGAGGCCTGTGCATTAATAGATGGACCGAGTGAAAACTCGTACATTATGGACCAGGCTCTAGAGGCCTGTGCATTAACAGATGGACCAGGCTCTGGAGGCCTGTACATTAATAGATGGACCAAGTCATAAGACTTGTGCATTAATAGATGGACCTAGTGAAAACTCGTACATTAGGAACCAGGCTCTGGAGGCCTGTGCATTAATAGATGGACCGAGTGAAAACTCGTACATTATGTACCAGGCTCTGAAGGCCTGTGCATTAACAGATGGACCAGGCTCTGGAGGCCTGTACATTAATAAATGGACCAAGTCATAAGACTTGTGCATTAATAGATGGACCGAGTGAAAACTCGTACATTATGGACCAGGCTCTAGAGGCCTGTGCATTAATAGATGGACCAAGTCATAAGACTTGTGCATTAATAGATGGACCAGGCTCTGAAGGCCTGTGCATTGATAGATGAACAGTTTTATGAAAAAAGAAAAAACATCTTCATTGGTAATACTTCCGCAAGTGTTCCACGTTCCACGGCCTAGGAACAGGTTTCCTAGTCATGTCTTCAAGCCAGTAAGTGGTAGGTCGAACGACCTTTGTCACTTTGTAGGGGCCTTCCCAGTTCGGTGACAACTTCCCCATGGTGGGATCCTTAGTGTTTTGAAAGACTCTTCTTAAGACGAAGTCTCCAACTTGAAAGTTGACTGTCTTGAGTCCTACCTTGGATTTGTTGACCATTCTTTGTTGATAAGCTTCCATCCTGATGCTGGCTTGATCCCTTCTCTCTTCGAGCAAATCCAAGTTTTCCATCAGCTGCTGATCATTGGATTCTTGCTCGAAGGCCTCAGTCCTTAGAGTTGGCATACCGATCTCAACCGGAATTACTGCTTCTGTTCCATAGGCTAGTGAGAAGGGAGTTTCAGAGGTGGGAGTTCTTCTGGTTGTTCTGTAGGCCCAAAGGACTCCAGGGAGTTCTTCTGCCCATTTTCCTTTGGCCTATTCCAACCTCTTCTTTAACCCGTCAAGGATTGTTCGGTTGGTGACCTCTGCTTGCCCGTTTGCTTGCGGATGGCCTGGAGAGGCAAAGTGCTGCCTGATGTTGAGATTTTCGCAGAATGCCTTGAAGCCTTTACCAGTGAATTGTGTCCCATTGTCCGAGATAATTACACGTGGTATGCCAAACCTGCAGACAATGTTCTTCCAGGTGAAGCTTTCGACTTCCTTTTCTGTAATATGCGTTAAAGGCTCGGCTTCGGCCCATTTAGAGAAGTAGTCGATGGCCACCAAGAGGTACTTCCTGTTTGGAGGTGCTCGTGGTAACGGGCCCACAATGTCCATTCCCCATTGAGCAAAGGGCCAAGGACTAGGAATCGGGATAAGCTCGTGCTGAGGCTGATGTTGGTACGGGGCAAATCTCTGGCATTTGTCGCACTTCCGAACATATTCTTTAGCCTGTTTCAACATGCCGGGCCAGTAGTAGCCCTGCGATAGAGCTCGGTGGGCTATAGTTTTGCCCCCATTATGATTCCCGCAGATTCCCTCATGTATTTCAGCCAAGACATACTGTGATTCGTCTGGGGCTAAGCATTTTAGCAGAGGTTGAGAATACGACCTTCTGTAAAGCTTGTTGTTCAGGATCAGGTACCGAGCCGCTCTGATTCGGATTCTCCTGGCTTTGTTTTTGTCCTCTGGGAGGAGACTAGACCTTAGATACTGGAAGATCGGGGTCATTCAGTTCTGGGGTTGTTCGTCAATTTGAGCAACTTGTGCTTCCTCAATGCTGCATCCTGGCTGAAAAGAGATTTTAACTGTGGAGTCTGCTTCAGATTTGAGGCGGAAGGCCATGTTAGCCAGAGCATCTGCTCTGCAGTTCTGGCTTCTCTCAATTTTCTGGATGGTAAACGTCTAGAAGGAATTCTTCAAATGGCTCACCAGTTCAGAATACCGAAGCATCCTGTCATCTTTGATGGCAAATTCTCTCAAGACCTGGCTTACTACCAGTTGGGAGTCAGAGAAGACATCGAGGTTCTGAACCTCGCATTCCAAGGCAAGTTTCATCCCTAAGATTAGGGCTTCATATTCGGCTTCATTGTTAGAAGCTCTGAATCCCAGGCCAACTGCTTTTTCTGATGTGAGCCCATCGGGGGACTGTAGCACCAGGCCTACCCCTGATCCTTGATCGGTTGACGATCCATCAATGTGCAGCAGCCAGGTTCCCGAAGTCTCGGTGACTTGTGCTTTGTTCTGAAGTGCCGCGGTGAACTCGGCTACGAAGTCAACTAAGGCCTGCCCTTTGATGGAGTTTCGGGGTACATATGCTATGTCGAACTCCCCTAGCTCCACAGACCACTTTACCAATCTTCCCGATACTTCAGGTTTCCTCAGTATTGACTTCAGAGGATAGGCAGTTGGGATCTCGATTGGATGGGCCTGGAAATAACGTCGAAACTTCCGGGCTGATATAACCAAGGCATAGGCCAGCTTCTCTATTTCTGGGTATCTTTTCTCCGTGTCAAGTAGTGCCCTACTGACGTAGAATATAGACCTCTGTATTCCTTTGTCCTGTCTAATCAGTGCGGAGCTGACCGCGTTCTCGGAGACTGCAAGGTACAGGAGCAGCTTTTCTCCTTGTACTGGTTTTGACAGGAGCTCTGGAGAGGCTAGATACTCCTTTAGTTCTTGAAAGGATTGCTCGCATTCTTCTGTCCACTACAAAGTCTTGCTGCCCTTCAGAGCTTTGAAGAAAGGTAGGCAGCGATCGGTGGACTTGGATATAAATCTGCTCAGTGCTGCAATTCTGCCATTTAGTGCATGAGTCTCCTTTCTGGTTTTTGGTGACTTCAGTCTAATCAGGGCTTGGATCTGAGTGGGATCTGCTTCGATACCTCTTTGAGAGACGATGTATCCCAAGAATTTTCCCTTCGTAACTCCAAAGGTACATTTCGAGGGGTTGAGTTTCATCCTGTGTTGTCTAAGGATATCGAAGGTATGGGCCAAGTGCTGGAGGTGGCTGCCTTTCTGAAGGCTCTTTACCAGCATGTCGTCGATGTATACCTCCATGGTGCTGCCGAGCAGTGGGCTGAACATTTTGTTCACCAACCGCTGATAAGTGGCTCCAGCATTCTTCAAACCGAAAGGCATCACTCTGTAGCAGTAGAGTCCTCTTTCGGTTATGAAGGCGGTCTTTTCTTGATCTGGAGGGTACATCTGGATCTGGTTGTATCCCGAGTATGCATCCATGAAACTCATAAGTTCATGCCCTGCAGTGGCGTCAACCAGTTGGTCTATTCTCGGCAGTGGAAAGCTGTCTTTGGGGCACGCTTTGTTGAGGTCTGTATAGTCAACACAGACTCTCCACTTGCCGTTCTTCTTCTTAACAAGCACGGTGTTGGCTAGCCACTCGGGATAGAAAACTTCCCGTATCATCCTGGCATCCAGCAGCCTCTGGACTTCTTCGTTTATAATCCGATGCCGATCAGGAGCAATCGGCCTTCTCTTCTGACATGATAACGTGAGTGAACGGAGTGGCCAGTCTTCCGAGCAGCCTGGCCAGTTCGTCTTGCTCTGGAGGGTTCTAAGGTTCTCTCAGGCCGATTGTCCGGTCTATAGACTCGGCAATTTCCTCTACCCTTCGCGGGTCTCTGAGTTTGACATCTTGTGAACCCTGCCTGACAGCCTCGGCTTCAGGGTAGTAGGGTTGAGTACGCCCTTTGGACGGATCGAACGGAGGAGGAATCCGAACCGGAGGGACTGGTGCCGCATGATAAGGTTCTTGCGGTGTCGGCGGTGCTCTCGAAACCCTAGGAGTTGGGGCTCGAGTCGTGCTTCGGTAATGCACGTCGGGAACGAAAGCGGATGTTCCCCAGCCAGGAACTGTTGATGGCTGTGGATCTCGGCCAGTGCGAGCAACGCCTGAGGGGTGCCCAGGCAGGTTGGTTGGGGCCTGCCCACGAAGTTCTTCGTCCTCCGTGGCAACAGGTGGTTGCGTTCCCGCAACGAAGTTGACCGGCGGGCTAGGAGAAGCCACCGCTTGGTTCTGCGTGAGCGTTGCCACCGTTCTAGTGATGGCCAGCAATTGCTCCTGTACCAGTTCATTGTGTCGTTTTATTGCTTCGATTTCTTGTCGCATAGGGTTGGCCGCTGGTCCCTTTGTGCGAGGAGCAGGCGGCTGACGCTGAGCGTTTTGCGTATTCTGAGCATTCTGTCGTGGTCGAAGATTTGGTGCCATAGTTTTCCGGTGGGGAAAAAAGATGAGTTTATGAATAGAGCACTTGGAGATTAGTCGTTTCCCACAGACGGCGCCAAACTGATGCTGCACTTTTTGACTCGCAACACGTGAGGGCTCCGTGACCTGTAGAACACTCAGAGAGATGATCAGAGGACCACCGGATTGGCTCCGGCGGTAGTCGCTCCGATGCTTAAGTAAGTAAGAGAATTGAAAGACTGTATTGAAAGCCAAAGAATGAGCATAAAAATAAAAGGGTACCTCTAGGGTTTAATATATAAGCCGTGGCTTTCCTAAGTTGATTAGGATTCGATGCCATGAATATAGGGATATGATCATCGGAGATTGCAGTTACCTTCTGGAGCCTTGAGTCGTAGATGGAGATAACAATAAATAATAGTTTCTGCATTGAAGACCGTTTCCTTATTCCCTGCTTGACAGTTGTTAAGGAAACCATAAGGTTGGATCCATATGAAGTGTTAAATAAATATTGTCCAGAACGGGAGGTCTGGAAGATGTATATATGAGAATGTCTTAAAGGCTTCATCTGCACTGTATGACCGAGCTTATCGGCTCTGAATGATATATAAATAAGAATGTCCTGAAGGCTTGTGGCTGCTCTGTATGATAGACATATATGAGAATACCCTGAAGGCTTGTGGCTGTTCTGTATGATAGACATATATGAGAATACCCTGAAGGCTTGTGGCTGTTCTGTATGATCGAGATTTGTCAACTCTGTAGGATCGAGATTTGTTAACTCAGTGGGCACACGTGTCTCAAAGTGATTGGTGAGTCTGTTCGTAGTATATCAATATATATATATATATATATATATTGACAAAATTACTGTAAGCAAAATTGAATTATCCAATTTTTTTGTAACTACATGTAATGAAAAAATATGAGCATTTTAGCTCTAATTACATTTAGTTATGACCATCCAAATTTACAGAGGCCATATTTGGATGGTGGGATAAGATAATTGTTATTTTATTTAATGTTTAGTCTACTTTATTAGATTTGATATTTATATGTCATGAACTATTTATATCTCACCTGGTGAGATATAACTTATCTTAAAGGGTGGTGGTGGTATTAGAGTTATTTCATTTTACTAGATTAAAAATATAACTACGTTATTAAAAAATTACAATTGTAATATAGAGAGACGAAAACGTTAAATAGTAGTTAAAAAAATCAGATTTTTCTTTTTTCATTGTTTAATTTTTTTTATATGTTTTATTTTTCATATCAATAAATAAAATTGTATATATATATATATATATATACACACACACACATATACATGTAATTATTGATTTGGATGATTTTTAACAATACGGAGTATGATTTTTTTGAGTCACTGAGAAAGTGAGAGACTATTATATTTTGAATGATATTTACATAATTATATTCTAAAATATTGTGATTATGGTTATTAGGTTTTACAATTGATTTGTGAATAAAATTTTAATTTTAAATTCCTTATATCAATATATTTGAAAAAAAATTAAATGACTTTCATAAAAATAATTTTTAAAAATTAAAATTTATTTCCTTACCTTATATCCAGGAGGCACCAATTCACAAAAATATCATCTAATTATATCCTTTCTGTACTTTACACAGAAATATTATCTATCTATCTATCTATATCATATCTTCACTTTTATCCGGTGATTCAAACAAGACAAAAGTGCATGTGTCCATGATAAATATACTTCTATGAATATCTAAATGATTCAGCGAAAGCATTTGAAGACTTGACACTAATTAAGAATGGACGCTAATTAGTAACATACACTTACAGTTACTTAATAGCCAGAGTGGGGATCATTTTCTCCATCCTCAACTTAGGTTTCCTCAAATATCCCAATTGTATACTTACAATTTAATGTATATACTGATAACCATAGCATCAAACTGAACCTTCAACCTTACATTTCATTCCAGTGGATTGGTAAAGGAAATGGTTGCAACACACAAAAGAAATGATGCTGAGATGGTTAGAGAATGCATTGCAATTTTTGATTTTGTGCATGTAGGTCATGTGATTTTTTTGGGAAGAGAATTGGACCCATGCTAAGTGGGTGAGGAGAGAGTACTCATACCACTAGAATAGGATTTTGGTTCTTTTAGGTCATGTGATGCGATAGAGATGCAACTTCTTGTATTATAAAATTACAATTCATGTACTTTATAGGGTGTAATTTGGGCGAGCTAATCCAAGCTTAATCTGAATTTTTTAGAGCTTGAATTTCATTTTTTACACTTTGGGATAGGCTTGAAAAAAAGAACTCAAGCTCAAACTAAATTAGGATTGGATTTAGATTGAGAATTTGGAAACCCAAGTCCAACTTGAGACCAAGTTTAGTATTTTATAAATTTTAGTTTTTGTACTTTAGTTATCCACTATTAAATTAATACAAATTCTCTACAAGCATTACTTTTTATATTTTTATAATTTCAAAATCTTGTACTTTAGTTATCCACTATTAAATTAATACAAATTCTCTACAAGCATTACTTTTTAGATTTTTATAATTTCAAAATCTTGTTGACCATTAATATTTTTTCAAAAATAGATTATGTTGAAATAATTATTTTAACAATTTTAATTTCTTTTAAAAAGAGAAATTGAGAGAAATTATTAAAACTTTTAGTGCATAATCAAATTAGAAAAAATATAATAATTTACTAAAAAAATTGTGAATAATAATCATACTTTGATCCACCAGAATGAGAAATTATTCCACGGCTGCATCACATTATATAACGGACTCTATAGTTTTATTATTTTATAAAAATACTATATTACTAAAATCACAAAGACAGAAATGATGGGCTTATGAAATAACATCTACATGTATAATATATATATATATATATATATAGCTTATCTGATCTTACACACAATTTGTACTTGGCTAAACAAAATGACGAAAGAGAAATTACTCAACTTTAACTACAATTCCTTAATTTTTTTATCTTACTCACGTTATTTTTTTAATTAATTTTTATGTCACATATGCTTATTTTAATTTCGATGCCCATATAATTTTAAAAGTATCTTTTTAGAACGACTCCTTAAAAATTCCTTCAGATTTTTGTTAAATCTCATGAGTTAAATATGATTCTGGTTTTATGGCAAAATTAAATGAGTAATTTGAATCTAAAGATATATAAATATCTACATGACCGATCTTCACATTGTTTCTATACGAACACATATTAAAGTCTCAGCCTATGTATCTGTTAAATTCAGACGAGAGGACTGAATAGATTTCTGAAAAATTATAGATTTGTAAAATTTGAACCACTTTTATGATATGGTGTAACCATCAAAGTGCCACTACAAAAAAATAAATATCTATATCTACGAAGGGAATGTAACTATAGCTATTAGAATCACTTTTTTCTTACCCTCCACCATATTTAACTTCTAACCAATGTTTTACTTAGGTTTTCTCAAATATTCCAATTGTTTACCTACAATTATTTTTATTTTTATTGTAGATACTGATAACCTTAGCATGGTAAAAACACATCGAGACGAGATAGTTACGGATAGATCAAACTTTGAGTCTCATGCCGCGCACACATGTTTAGAATAGTTTTTCTCCCATCGCTATTTACCCTTCAACCTCATTTCATTTCAAAGAGCTTATATTAATTTGCCCTATCAATGTACCCAATGTTGAAAAATACAATAATGTATTTCTAGTAATCCAAATAGGCAATGGTTTATATATCCATTTGAGTCGAAACAAGATTTTTGATCTAAATGATGCTCTCAGTCTGAGTTGAATGTAAATAGGTATGATATAAAAGGAGCATGCAACGGCATGGCAGGTTGAAACACAGAAGAAATGATGCTGAGACTGTTAGAAAATGCATTCAAGTTTTGATTTTGTGCATGTAGATCATGTGATGTTACACATGCACTTAGAGATGCAACTTCATGTACCGTAAAAAAAAAAAAAACAAAAAACTACCCATATGTATTTTTCTTTGACATGGGATTTAATCTGATAAGTGAGAAAAGTGTGCTTTATGATTTCATATGTACTATTATAGGGTCTCATTTAAAATTTGTATAAAATTATAGGACTTTATTTAAAATTAAAATACAATTCTAAGGTATTATTTTAAAATCTTTATGAAATTACAGAGTACTAAAATGTAATCAATTTAGAAAGACTGATTGTTTGTTATTGGCCTCAATTGAAATAAAATTAAAAATTGAGGAACTAAATTGTTATAATGGATAATCGATGACCTTATTTAAAATCAGGACAAAACTTTAGAGTATTAAAGTGTAATTAACTCATATAATTTTGACTTAGATCTGAGGAGAGAAAAAATATTAAGTACTCTTAAATCAATATTCATAACAGTGAAATCAGTGACCAGATGTACAAGAATAGTACATTCATGTTCTTATAACTATCGATCTCACCGTTAAGAGTATGACACTCAAAGAGCACCTAATATTTACTCCCACGATGATAATAGATCTGTCATTTATTTTTACTAGAGAGCCAAAGCGAAAGTGGTTAGCTTAGCATTTGAAAAATCAATGAAGGTGTTTCGAAGACAAGCTGTGACGTAATGGTAAAATTACTATATTAAGTCACATACAAAAGTAATCTTACGTTACCTACTTTTAATCATTCTCAAAACCTGCAATAACGTCATAATACTCAACGGAGAAGACTTTACCATTGCGCCACAAAATGACATTTAGGAACTGAACTGAAAAAAGAAAATGTCAAGTGATGTTTTTTTTTTTATATTACAAAGTAGGGCACAGCCGATCCGAATCTGATCTGTTTAAAATTATAATATATATATATAAATTAATAAAATTAATATATTATATAAATATATATATTTTAATATGTATAATATATTAATTTTAATATATATATATATATATATAAAAGGATCGGATCAACCTATATCATATCTGGTCCGTTTATATTTGGAATAATCGAATTCGGATTGGATCGAGTCACGGATCACTATTTTTAAAACTATATTCGAACTTAATGAATCAGATCGGATTGAGATCCAATCCATTGACAGTTCTATTACAAAGTCCTATTTCAATTTGTCAAATAGAGGTGTAAATCGGGAAGGAGGCAAGCTCAACATGACTCATTACAGGTCAAGCCGTATTTGGGCCTAGCTCGGAGGTTGTGTTGGGCCGGCCCCTCCCAGCCCATATGCAAAGCATGGATGAGCCCGACCCTACTTGTAACCCAAACACAACCCATTAAGACTCGTTAAGGTACGATCCAACACAGCCAAGAAACTGCAAAACTAAAAATGAAAAATTGGAAAATGAAAAAAATAAGTTGGATTTGGTTGGGCCTAGTCAAGGCCACACAGGGCACGGTGCGGCCCATTAAGCAGGCAGCTTTTCTTCAACTCCCCCAAAAACTCTCTGCAAGTGAGACCAAGAATCTTGTTGGCGCATTGGAAACGAAACTCGCCTTATAACAAAAATATTAATTTTTAAGTTATTTTTTAAATAAAATCTTAGTCATATATTATAATTAAAATTTTCAAATATTCGAGTTGGTAATAGTATTTATAATTTTATATTAATTTTAATTTTTTATTATAAAAGAATTGCAAGTGAATTGAACCCCAACCCAAAATATATAAGATAAGTTACATTGATCTCTAATGAGATTTTTGACAATTATACTAATTTCTTCTGAAATTTTTGAAATTATATTGACTTCCCTATTTTATTTGAAAATATACCGATACCCTCCTCCAGTTAGTTTTTTTTTCAAAATGATAAAATTGTCCTTTCATGTTTTTTTTTTTTCAATTTTTTAAATTTTGATCATTTTTTTTTTCATTTTTCAAATAAATATTAATTAAATTTATTTTTATATAAAAAAATAAGTTATTTTCATTAAATTTATTTTTATATAAAATAATAAAAAAACTTTAAAAAAAGTTAAAAAAATTGGTTAAAATTGAAAAACTATAAAAATAAATAAATAAAAGGAATAATTTCGTCATTTAAAAAAAAAATTTGACTGAAAGAGAATATCTGTATATTGTCAAGTAAAGTAAGGGAAGTTATTATAATCTCAAAAATTTCAAGAGAAATTAGTATAATTGTCATAAATTTTAAGAAATGTCAGTGTAATTTACCTAATATACAATGGCAAGATTTGGCTGACTTTTTTCTCTTCTATTAGGCTATAATAAGATTTTGGAGTTCAATTTTTTTTATTTTTTTGATATCTTATCTCATTTACTTTATTTCTTAATATATTGAATATTATTCTTGCAGACAACATATACTCTTCATTCACACAAAATTAGTTGCATGCTTTGTATCTCTTTCTTGTATCACATGACTTCTAAGAAGTTATGCACAAAACTAAAATCTAGTGCACCTCAACCACTTCAACATCATCTTTTTATGTTCTCAATTTCCAAGTCTTCCATCTTCCCTTTATAATAACCATTACTTATGAAATTCAAAGACAAAAACAACAATTTGGTCATTTGAAAAACCTGTGAATACATAAAGTTCTTAATGCGGCATATAGGCCAGCTGAAAACAAATTTCCTATTAAGATACTAGAAAGCTACAAAATATTGAGTATATAATATATGGATAATTTTTTAAGGAATTACAGAATATTTTCGAAGTAGATTGGACTTTAATATAATGACATTTAGTTTGACATGGGGAGAACTTATTCCTCGAATTTGACATATGGAGAAGGAAATTGTAATCTAAATAGTTTTATATCAGATATAGAACAAATGAATTTTGATTTCATGCATCAATAAGAGAGTTTCAACGCCGGTTAAAAGCAAAATCATGCTTGACCCCGAAAACTGCCAATTTTGACCCGTTTCCTTGTATGTTTCAGTTTCCTAAATTGAGTTGGAATTATTAATAGTTTCTTAATTATATCAGTAGAATGAGTTAGTGTCCCATTCGAATTATTAATAGTCTTACTTATAAATATGATGTAAAATACGTTTTATTGTTCAAATTATTAATAATATTTTAATTTCGATATTTGAGAGTTTCTTTGTTTTTGGTCGAGGAGTTTTCTTGTTTCTTTGTTTTAATTCCACCCATTAAAATAAAAAAAACTTGACAAAAAAAATATTTCTTTCTAAATCTTGCAAAAGAAAAATTTTTCTTTTGCAAGATTTAGAAAGAAATATTTTTACAAGTAAATCTAGCCCCCAAAAAAGTTTACATGAAACAAGATTTTTCTCTCCTAATTTTTTTTCTTCTGGTTCCGCCCTTATATATATATATATATATATATATATATATATATATATAATGTTTCTTCTATACTCAACTCAACAAAACAAGGGTTTTGTGGAGAGGATTTGTCAGCAGAATCTGAATTAGTGGTCATTGGGGCTCCATTGAAGCTCTAGTTTTCTTTTACTTCTGTGTTCTTCATTTTGTATGCAACTCCAGTAGAGCATCAACCTCTATTTCTCAAGTGTTTCAATGCATTTTCTTCTATGTTCTTTGTTCCCAGTCCCACATGTTTGATATAGAAATGGATCCTATTTCTTAGATCAATCTTTTCTTCAAGCTGTGCTGTTATTTCTCACGAGTGAACTTCACCTTTCATAAGCTCTTCTTCGATAGTCGATGACTCATTTTAAATGAAATTAGAACTTAGGACCTTAATATAGACTCAAATTGCCTAAATCAATGTTGAAAGTATTTCTTTCAAAAAATGTTTTCATTTTTACAACATTGTGCTCAGTGTAATGGCACAACCGATTCTCAACAAACGGATAAAGCTCAACAATCAGATCAAGATCACAAACCAGTAGATCAAGATGAAGGATATGTTCACCAAAACAAATCTCAGAGATAAACTCTTTGTAAATTTAAATAAATTCAAATGTTTGTAACAGATAGAGGTTATCTCAAAAACATGTATAAATATACCACATGTGATCCTTCTCCAAAATTAAGAGAGGAAAACATTTTTCTTCCATTTATTACCTTTGTTTCTTTATGGTTTCAGAGCCACAAAGACATACGTCTCTCATCCATGGCCACCAATGTACCGTCTGCTAGCAATTCTTCCTCCAATAGTTCTTCTCCCTCTGCTGCCACTTCCATTCTCCCCACCCAACTCCATCATTTCATCACAATCAAACTCACCCGCGACAACTATCTTCTTTGGCCGGCTCAGTTAATCGCATACCTCCGTGGTCAAAATCTCTTTGGTTACCTCGATGGCTCCACTCCCTGCCCACCAATCACTATCTCTCCCTCTTCGAATGCCTCCACCATTGTTCCTAATCCTGACTATATTCACTGGTCCCAACAAGATCAAATCATTCTCAGTGCCCTCCTATCTTCCCTCACCGAATCCCTTCTCACCCAAGTTGTTGGTCTTACAACTTCTCGCGATGTCTGGCTCTCCTTAGAGAGGACCTTCTCTTCCACCTCCTCTGCCCAAATCCTTAGTATTCGTTTCCAACTCTCAATTCTCAAAAAGGCATCCCTCACCATAACCGATTACTTCATGAAAGTCAAACAACTTTTAGACACTTTCTCTGCCATTAGTCATCCCCTTAGCTCCTCCGAAATCACTTCCTATCTTCTTGCTGGTCTCCCCCCTCCTATGACTCACTTGTCACGTCCATTACTACCCGATTAGATCCCATCTCCCTTGATGATTTATATAGTTGCCTCCTTACTCATGAGAATCATCTTGACCAATAAAACACCTCCACTGACTTCACCTTACCTTCGGCCAATCTTGCAACCACCTACTCTGGTCGCGGCCATCGTGGTTCTCCTTCCCATCGTGGTGCTCCTCATTATAGTAGCTGCTCTCGAGGCAGGGGGCGTGCCTTTCACCATTCTTCCCCGCACCCTCCATCCCATTCCACCAGACAACCTTGTCAAATCTGCTCCAAAATTGGCCATACCGCTGCCACTTGTTGGTATCGATTTGACCAAAATTTTCACACTTTTTCTTCCCCCACTCCACAAGCCCACATCGCTCACACCCCCACATCTCCTACTCCATCTCCTACAGTTCCCTATGATCCAAACTGGTACCTTGACACAGGTGCTACTCATCACATCACCTCCGGTCTTCACAACCTTTCCCTCAATGCCGATCCCTATACTGGACCTGATCAAATTCAAGTGGGCAATGGACAAGGTTTGAATATCCTTCACACTGGCTCTTTTCTTCTTTAATCCGCTTCAAAATATTTCTTTCTCAAAAACATCTTACATGCTCCTGACATCAAAAAGAATTTATTGTCAGTTTCTCAATTCACCAATGATAATAACGTTTATTTTGAATTTCAACCCTCCTTTTTCTGTGTTAAGGATCAATCCTCAGGCGCTATCCTTCTCCAAGGACCGAGTAACAATGGCCTTTATCCTCTGTATGCTCTCACATCTCCATCAACCAGTCCTGCTTCCTACCTTGGTGAACGAGTTTCAGTTCCTCAATGGCATGCACGCCTCGGGCACCCTGCTCTACGCACCGTGAAAGCCATCCTCTCCAAGCGTCATCTAGCTGTCACCTTAAATAAAAATTTTCAAGTTTGTTATGCTTGTCAATTAGGAAAGAGTCATAAATTACCTTTTCATTTGTCACCTTCTGTTTCATCAACTCCATTTGAGTTGTTATTTCTGGATTTATGGGGGCCCTACCCCACCGAATCTGTTCATGGCAATAAATATTACTTAAGCATTGTTGATGATTTCTCTAAATTCATATGGCTATTCCCTATTGATGCAAAATCAAAAGTTGAACATACCTTTATCACCTTCTAACTTCAAGTCGAACGCTACTTTAATTGCAAAATCAAAGCTGTCCAAACTGATTTTGGAGGCGAATTTTGGGCCTTACAATCGCATCTTCGTAACTCTGGCATCCTCCATCGTTTGTCCTGCCCCCACACTCACGAACAAAATGGGTCTGTCGAGCGCCGCCATCGCCACATCGTTGAGACTAGCCTCACCCTTATGGCCGCTGCCTCTGTCCCACACCAATATTGGGATGACGCCTTCACCACTGCCACCTATCTCATCAATCGCCTCCCCTCTCTCATCATTCAAAACAAAACCCCTCTTGAACGCCTCTTCCACCAAACTCCCGATTATTCTTTTCTCCGTACCTTCGGCTACACCTGCTAGCCCTACCTTCGTCCATATAACTCCTACAAAATGGATTCCTGCTTCGATCTCTGTATTTTTCTTGGCTACAGCCCCCACCATCGCGGCTATCGTTGCCTGCAACAATCCACTGGCCGCATCTTTATCTCCCGGCATGTCGTCTTCGATGAAACCCGTTTTCCCTTCCAACCAGTGTCACCTCCCTCTTCTGATTCACACCACCCTCTCCCACCGCTGCCTTCCTCTTTCTGTCTGTCGCCATCTCCACCCTGATCGCCTCTTGTTCTCTCATTTTCCCGATCGTCCCACGCTCCCCCTGTTTTTCCTTTTTCTCCAGCCGCACCGACCTCCCCTGCTCCCCTTTCATTTCGTCAAATGATCCCCCTCCTGACCCGAGCCACTTCTCCCAACCCGTCCACCCTAACTCTGGCCCACTATCCCCCCCATAACCACTCTCCCAACTCTGGCCTAACATCCCTCCTCACAATTCCACACTCCAACCGAGCCCAATATCCCAAGACCTAACTCCCACCCTATGACCACCCGTTCCAAAAATCACATCCACAAGCCCAAATGTCTTCCCCCTGATATGACCCCTACTCCGCGGGCCTTACTCACTGAGACCACAGAAATTGAGCCCACTTGCTTCTCTATTGCCTCAAAGAGCCCCCTTTGGCACCAAGCCATGATTGAGGAATTTCAAGCTTTACTCAACAATGGCACATAGGTCCTCGTTCCTCCAAAGCCCAACATCAACCTAGTCGGCTGTAAGTGGGTCTACCGTATCAAGAAATGAGCTGATGGGTCCATCGAACGTTACAAAGCCCGTCTTGTTGCCAAAGGCTTTCACCAATTACCCGGTATTGACTATGATGACACCTTTAGTCCAGTGGTAAAACCCAAAACCATTCGCACTGTTCTCTCTTTTGCCGTGTCACACAATTGGCCCATTCGCCAACTTGATGTTAAAAATGCCTTTTTACATGGCAACCTCCAAGAAACCGTTTACATGGCCCAACCCCCCGGCTTCACTGATCCATCACGCCCTGACTATGTTTACCACCTTCACAAATCTCTTTATGGCCTTAAACAAGCCCCTCAGGCTTGGTTCTCCCACCTCAGCACCAAACTTGTCAATATGGGCTTTGCTGCCTCTAAGGCCGATACCTTTTTATTCATTTTCAGGTCTCCCCATACAGTCATCTTTTTTCTCATCTATGTTGATGATATCATCATAACTGGGCCTCACCAATCTCTTATGCAATCAATAATCACATCTCTTCAGCAGGATTTCGCCCTCAAAGATCTTGGCCCTTTTCACTATTTCCTAGGGATTGAAGCCCTTCATGATGATCGTGGACTTTTTCTCTCCCAACAGCGGTATATTTTTGACCTCCTTAAGAAAACCAATATGCTTTATGCCAAGCCGATCAACACCCCGATGTCTACCACGGCCAACTTATCCCTCTTCAAAGGTGACCCTTTCAGTGATCCAACTCTTTATCGCAACACAATTGGGTCTCTCCAATACCTCTCCTTTACACGACCTGACATCTTCTTTGCCGTTAGCAAAGTGTGCCAATTCATGCAGCGTCCCACAATGGACCACTAGACCGCTGTCAAAAGAATTCTTCGCTATCTCCAACAAACCATCCACCATGGCATTTTCATCTGCTGCACCTCTTCTACTGAACTCCATGCCTTTTCTGATGCTGGCTGGGCTGGCTGTCCTGACGACAGAAAATCTGTCAGTGGCTATTGTGTCTACCTTGGTTCTAATCTCATCTCCTGGAGCTCTCGCAAACAACCCACGGTATCACGATCAAGTACCGAAGCCGAATATCGTGCCGTTGCCAATGCCACCGCTGAAGTTATGTGGCTCCGCTCTCTCCTTACCGAACTCGGCATCTCCAGTCCAACTCCTTCAACTCTCTGGTGCGACAATGTGGGGGCCACATACCTCACTGCCAACCCTCTCTATCACTCCCGCACAAAGCACATTCAACTTGACATTCACTTTGTGCGTGATCAGGTTGCCCAACGTCAACTCCAAGTTCGGTTCATCTCAAGCACAGATCAACTTGCTGACTCATTCACCAAAGCATTGCCTACTACTCGCTTCTGCCACCTTCGAGCCAATCTCAATGTCCACGAGCTTCCATTGCGATTGAGGGGGCGTAATGGCACAACGATTCTCAACAAACGGATAAAGCTCAACAATCAAATCAAGATCACAAACCAGCAGATCAAGATGAAGGATATGTTCACCAAAACAAATCTCAGAGATAAAACTCTTTGTAAATTTAAATAAATTCAAATGTTTGTAATAGATAGAGGTTATCTCAAAAATATGTATAAATATACCACATGTGATCCTTCTCCAAAATTAAGAAAAGAAAACATTTTTCTTCCATTTATTACCTTTGTTTCTTTACAGTGTTACACACTCTGGCTCATCCACTGATTCCAAATACTTGCGGAATACAGATAAAAATAAAAATCTTAACAACCCTCTACCATGTAGATTCCATGTTCTTTAAGACACGTGCGTCCCAATTTTTGTATCCCACCAAAAATGAAAAGATGTTAGTAATTTTGTAATAGTGAGCTCGCTTAGCAACGTTATCGTTTCTTATTTTTTGTTTTTGTTTTCACTTTTTTGAAAATAAGAATAAAAAACATGTTTGATTGCTTGTTTACGTTTTTATTTTTTTAAAAACATTTTTACATTTAGGCTAAAAATTGAAAACGATAAAAAGTGATTTTTAAAAATTTTGAAAATGGAAATCAAAGACGGAAGGAACGCGCGGCTCTCGTCTTTAATGAGGTTTACCTATCGATTCTTATTAGTTACCAAATTTTATCACTTTTCTTTTAACTCTCTTTATGTTGTTGCTCTTTCAATAGACAAATTGCTTCAGGCATTCGGACACTTTCCTGATCAATCAGACTCGTAGTGGTATTGAGTCCCATTTTCTGAAATAGAGACTCATCTTAAATTGGTCATTTGTAATCCATTAACAGATCTTTTTAAGAATTAACAAATCAAACCTGTATAGTCTTACGTGATGGAGTGAAGCTCCCATACTTTTATGGTTTTGCCTGGTAATACTTCAATTTGATTTTCTATTTTAATCTGCTCTTAGTATTATTATACCTTAATTAATTCGTTTTTAGCTTTTAAACAAAGCAACTCTTTCACTGAATCATACAATTTGATATGATGAAAAATCTGGAAATAAGATTGAATGGCATATTCTAAGTCAAATTTATCAAGTATAATAGCTAAAGCAAAAAATCATGCCATACTTTTATCTGGCGTTATTAAATATGTGTTTATTTTTATTTTTATTTTTTTTTAAAACATTACTTTTGTACCAAACGTGTCTTCAATTTTTGTTTTTATAAAAAATAAATAGAAACCAGTTTTTTTTTTTTTTAAATTAAAAACTGAAATCAAAAAACATTATCATACGTGACCTAAGGGTAATTAAGGTAATAAAAACTCTGTTTCAACATTACTGGTCATGTGGTCAGATAGGCAAGGGCGGGACGACTGGTAAGTTAGGCCAACCTCTAGCACATCCTAAATATTTAGAAATATTTTTTATATATATAAAATTTTGACATTTTTTAAATTAATTAATTCTAAAATTTTAATCCAATTTAATTTTTACTTATTATTTCTCTCATTTATCACTTAAAATTTTAGCCCACATTAATTTCTTTCAATTTCACCCCCAAAATTTTGACCGAACTCAAAATTCCAACTAAATTTTTTTTTCAAAATTTTTTTTGGCCCCCTCTATTTTTTTTTTCTGATTCCACCCTTGAACACGGATTAACGGATACCGTCAAAGTTTCACTCAAAGATCCCAAAAAAATATCCAAATTAGATCAACTAATGAGAAATCCTAGAATGTGGTTAGATCATTTTGTCCCCCATATGTGTCTTTTTGTCGTCCAGCCTTGTCGGGTTGTTTGCTTGAGCAGGTCCAGCCTCGTTGGTTTGTGAGCACGGCATTTCCTTGTTCTATATTGTTTGTTTCTATTGTTCCCCTTTTGTTTCTAAGAGATACTTTGGGAGAGCTTTGGATTATAGAAATAGATTATGGTAGAATGATTTATAGAGAATAAATTATAATTGTTTGGATTAGAATAATTTATAATGAAAAAATAGTTTATTGGGTGTTTAGTTAAAATTATTTAAAAAAATTATTTTAAAGTATAGAAGTCTATTGTTTTCCTTATTAAAGAGCATTGGGTGTTATTTGATACTATGTTATAAAATTTAATAAATAAATATACAAATATATTTTATATATGATTGAATTAAAATATATATATATATATACACACACACACATAATGCCATCATGTATACATATATATGATGGCATCATGGCAACAGTGCACGTGAAACAAGGCAACGAAGGTCTCAATAAAATGACAAAAAATTCTTGAAATGTAAAAATAAAAAAAAAAGGATCATATACTAATTAATTGTGTGATGCACTTCTGAATATTCCTTATTTTCCTTTTATTAATTTGAATTTTGATATAATGTTTAGGCTCAACGTAACACAGATAACCCTCGCTCTCTATCCATAGCTCACCAATCCAGATAAGGGAGAACTCAAAATCTCCCCCATCAGTATTACAATTATCACAAAAAAAAAAAAAAACTTGTTTCTACCTTTTTTTTATATATCTATATTTATATTACATATAAATGTATGAATGTATTTACGGTGTTTTCTTCAAAATTGTTTTATACTTTTATTGTGTTGACCAAAATAACCTTACATTCTATCATTTTTTTTAATACTAACCAGTAATTATCAATGTTCAAATTTCATCCTTTCAATACAAACTAGGAGTTACAACTGTTCAAATTCTTCTCTTCAATACAAACCAGCAGTTGCTTTCTTTCTGCATTATTATGTGAATATCTAATTTTTGTAGAGAGAGAAAGAAGCAGAGAGAGAGAGAGAGAGAGAGAGAGAGAAAAATGGGGGTGGTGAAGATCTGGAACGCATGGAATTGCAGATGACGCTCGCGAAAGCAGCAGCTCAGAAATTCATTCCTCATCTCTCACCGTCGACCACTCGCTCTCTCTTCCCGAAATGACTCCCCGTATCATGTTCGTTTCACCTCTCTCTCTCTTTCTATATTCAGGCATCAATTTCCTTCATTAAAATCACTCATCCATTCTCTACGATTATCCAAATGGTTGGCAGATTGTTCTCTCTCTTCTTCCATTGACTAAATTGTTTTCTCTTCTACGAAAGGATCAATCTGCTACGAAGGCATCAATTTCCTTCATCAAAATCAATCGGTCATTCTCTATGATTATCCAAATCCAAATCGCTTGGCAGATTGTTCTCTCTTTTTCCATTGTCAGATTGTTCTCTCTTCTACAAAAGGATAATTGCAAGAAATTCTGCAGTTTGATCATTACGAAAGCATCAACCCCTTCATCAAATCACTCGGTTCCAAATTTCTAACCTTTCGTAATCCCTTGTCAAATAGCGCTAGAGATTTCAATTCTCTACGAAAGCATCAATCAATCGCCAGAGGTTTTATTCCAATCATTTCTGTATGGTGGTCAGGTTTTTACCTTTTATTTTTTAAATTTTATTTTTTCTTTGATTTCGTGTTATATTGCTTCGACTTGAACAATTATTAATTATCTATTTTTACCTGCCGTGCAGACCTACAAAATGCTATTTAGGAACTATGCTTTGGCAGCTGAATTACACGATGAAGTTTTCAAACTTGAGCAGAGTCTATAACTGCATCAACAAAAGCTCAACCGTATGAAAATGCCAATACGTGTTTCGTTTGGGCGAGAGAGTGAGGCATAAAATGTTCGGTATATACTTCTTATGCCTTCACTGAATTGTTTCATCATTGCTTGGTTTTATTATGATATGTGATATCATTTAATATATATTTTTTAATTTTTGTCTAAAATGGAGGTTTTGTAATTCGGATTCGGGTGGTTAAATCTCATGATTCTTGGTCCATTATGAGACAATACAATTCAATTCCTTAGAAAAAAGGGTTGTAATTCATAGTTTCACACCTCAGAATATTAATGGATATGGAGTGGTTTATTGAGGGCAGAAAATGAGAGTTTTATAAATACTAGCCGTTACCATAAGCAGCTTACTACTTCGCAGCCTCACACAAGCAAGTAATTCTCTTTTGTTGTTTAGTTTTTGAATTTTTTTTCAAGTTTTGACCAAACTCTTTGCATGTTCTTAGAATAAGTTTATATATATTATTACTATAGAATATGCTGAGTAAAAATGTGGAAAACAGCTTGCATACTCTGAAGCAAAGGGACAAGGGCATGCATGCTCATCATAGATAAAGACAAAGTGCATTTTTTTTCAATTTCTATTTTTTATCAGGGTAAATGCAGTATATTCCCCATAATAATGTTTATAATGTTGACCCAAGTGATATGCATCCCATGATATATTATTGAGAAGTGTATTCCATATGCTACCTAGAGTGAGTAGGTAGACTAAGATTTTATTGATTGCTTTGCAATCAATTCATCCTTTTCTCATTAAATTATGCTCCCTCATTTAGAAAAGCATTGCTTCACCTTCTAAGTCCACATGTTACGACTCTTTGTGAGGCTGTTTGGCAGCCTAGATATCGAGTAAATACATAGTCGATACGGACGATCACATGAGTATTCGACTATAGGAAAAATGTCTAGACAATGATCGCCTAAACAAAAAGAACTAGGCGATTGCCTGGGCGTCCAATTTGCTCGGACAATAATATTTTTTAATTAACTAAACTTTGTATTTTAAAACATAATTAAAATTTTATTTTATTATAATATTTATTTTTTTTGTTATGTTAAGGGTTGAATATATCCTTAAATCTGTGAATAATAATTTTTTATTAGAAAATTTTCTTATTTTAATACATAATTAAGTTTATATTTCATTATTATATTTTTTAATTTTCTTTCTTTTGTTTAATCTGTAAATAAATGAGGTGAAACTAATAGAGAGAGTGAAAGATTTTCACAAAATGATTTTTTTAAGAATTTCATTGATGTACTTTAAGCTTTGAAAAATCAAGTTATTTGAAAAACATAATTTTGGTTAAGATAGGCAAAATGTCTAATTTGTCAAAATTAGTCAACTGATTGTGTTTTACAAAAATATATCTCTAAGCCTCTGACAAAATCAGTCTTTAAAGCATTTGCAGTATCTAGACCTCTTTTGGAGCCGCATACAGAGATTGCCTGAATCTCTGAGTAGCCTATGCAATCTGCAGACACTAAAATTGATAAAATGCCTCGAGCTTGTGGTTTTGCCCGATAATATGAGTAATCTGATGAACCTTCGCCATCTGAATATATCCTTTAGCACAGCTTTGCTAAAGATCCTTCCTTTCGCTGATAAACGGCTTCTTGACTTACCAAAATGCGTCGGGAACCTGATCAATCTTCGTTATATTGATACTTCTTTTAGCATGAGTTTAGGAAATATCCTTCCCTTTGCTGAAAGTGAATCTCATTCAAATTCTCTCTCCCGATTGATTTCCACCCCACCGGGAATGGGGAAACTAACATGTCTCCAAACTTTGTTCAATTTTGTTGTAACCAAAAGGAGTGGATGTGGAATTGAAGAGTTAAGGAGTTTGGTGGATCTCAGAGGATCACTTTGTATTTCAAAGCTGGAGAATGTCACAACGACAGAAAGGACCAAGGAGGCTGATTTGAAAAGCAAGCATCATCTTCATGAGTTGACATTGCGATGGAGTGAAGAAAATCCTTTGAATTTGCGGAATGATGTACATGAAGAGGGGGTACTTGAGTGCCTGCATCCTAACAAAAATGTCAAAAGTTTTAAGGATTGAAAATTTTGGTGGTACAAGGTTCCCAAGTTGGATGAAGAATGTTTCACTCTTTACTTTAGTTTCCATTTGCATTATTAATTGTCAGAAGTGTGAAACCCTCCCTCCTTTGTGGCAGCTTCCACTCCTCAAAGATCTCAAAATCCATGGAATTCATGGACTGATCCATATAGGGCGTGACTTCTATGGGGATGGTATGGTAGCTGGATTTCCATCATTAGAAAAGCTGGAAATGAAGGACATGCCTAATCTCGAGCATTGGTCTGGATTTGAGGCAGGTGAAATACCTTGCCTTTGTGAACTTACCATCTGGGATTGCCCAAAGATGACGGAGCTGCCCAACCTCCCATCTATAATTACAACTTTGGAAATTGTCAATTGCAGGGGTTTTGAATCGTTTCCAATGCTTCATTCCATCCAAAAGTTGGTGTTTTGAAAATGTAATGAGGTGGTACTGAAGTCATTTGCTTGCTTTATGTGTCTTTCCTCTTTAACTATTTCTACTTGTACCAAGTTGAGATATCTTCTTGATGGACCACTGCAAAACCTAACATCACTTAAAGAACTAAAGATTATTGACTGTGATGAGCTCACTTTTTTAACTTAGGAGAAAAATTTGCACAAGCTCAGTTCACTTGAATATTTGGAAATTTGTTGTTGCCCACGATTTAAGTCATTGAAGGATGAGTATCTGCTCTCTACACTGAAATCTTTCTGAATTGTATCTTGTCCATGCTTGACATCACTACCTGAAGAGATGCAGCACCTCAGTACTCTACATCTTTTAGATGTATGGAATTGCCCAGAACTCTCTTCGTTGCCTGGAAAAGATATGCCAGCTTCACTACAGCTTTTCTGGGTAAGAAGATGTCCTGCGCTGAAGGAACGCTGTCATGATAAAGGCGAAGATTGGCCAAAGATATTGCATAGCCCTAACATAAGGATCAATTTGGAATGGATTCAACAGAGCTGAATTTTTTCTAGACTTGTTTCATGTTATCGAACAAAAGAGGGGAGGATTTAGGTATGGGATACTCATCAGAGGTTTCACAACTGAAGTCTATATATTTTTTTGTCTATTAGATTTTCATGTGAAATAATTTTGAGCACAATGTGGATGGTTTAGCCTATCATTTTCTGATCTAAAATGGGATATCTTGCAGAATTTCAAGGCAGCTCTTGCATTCTGCTTTCTGACCACTTAACAAAACCACCATTTGTAGAGGTCACATTTGCAATTATTGCACTGAATTAAAGCATGAAACTTGATTTTAAATTTTTATATTTCATACAATGTTATTAAGTGGCATATAGTAGTCATTGTAATTTTATTTATCATATAGTTTGAAGACATTGCAAACATGAAAGATAAATTATTAATACATCAGTGGAAGAAATAAGGACTAATCTAGAAATGGGTAGTTCTAATATAAGGAACGCCTCCTGTGGTAGATGTAGCACTCATCTCAGCAACTTTTTGTTGTTGCTGTTGTTTTCTATATTTATTTATTTTGAAACAGGTCATCAATGCGCTCATCAAAGAATCAAGCCTTGCAAAGTTGAATTTCAGTGTTGGTACTTCTGAAATAAAGGTGAGAGTCGTTGACAACATTACAGTAGTTCACTGGAATACTATGTTCTCATCTATTGTTGGGCACATCTGGAAGGATAAAAATGAGGAAATCTTCAGCAATCTCAACCATCAACCAGAAGAGTTGCCAAACAAGGCTGGGAACTTGCCATAGAAATTGAACAAGCCTTTTGCAACTCTGAGATGCGTGCACAAAGTTGGTTATAGAATGACATAAATGGTAAGTAAAAATCAAAATTCAATTATTTTAATTAGTTAATGATATGAAAGTTTTTTATAAGAAATTGTTCCGCATTCAAAGATTGTGCTTCCTTTGATGGTGATGTTTTGGATGTCTAAGAGAGTTAACTAGAGGTATGTTAATTTATTGGTTCTAGGAAATCTAAGAGCATTAGAGGAATTTTTAGTATTAATTGTTTGTTTGAAGATTATTGTCAAAGTTGAGTTAACATCTTGAGTTTATTATATTTGCGGGCTTGCTTTTTTGAGTTGTGGACGATCACGGATCTTGTGATTCATTGAAGGGAAGCTACATTCTCTTTTGATGTATTTGGGAGAAATGTTGTAATGAACTAATGATGACTTGGTCTTGTAATTTTAGTTAATGTCGATGAACAATTGGTGGTGTTTTTTTTTCCTCCTAATGTTTGGACTTGGGATGTTAGTGATGATGAACTAATGATGGACAATTTGGACTTGGCTGCTAAGAAACTGAGGAAAAGAAAAGAAATTTTAAATTTTGTAGTCATTTGTTGGCAGTTGGCTCTGTTTTAATGTTGACGAACATGAGGGGAAAAAATGATTTTAAAATTATGTCATCATGTATTAGCAAAAACATTGACTAACCAAAACTAGGCCAATAGGTCTTTTAGGTTTAGGCTCTTGAGTTTAGAGTGATGCAATTCAAATATTAATTTATGTTGCTATAATTGCTTTTTGAATTATTAGCTTGGAGAATGTATACTTTTTTTTTCTCTATTTCTCCATCTGCTTCAGTGATTGAAGGGAGATATAAGGATAAAAGAAGTAAATCTCATGCGTGTGCATGCACATGTATGCAAGTTTATAGATGTCTTTTGTACATACTGTTTAAATTGATAATCTGAAACAATTGTTTCACTAATTATTATGCTTGTTTTCGCAGAAATATTTTCCCCCCCTTTTTTTCCTTTTAAATTCATTTGTTTTATGAATTATCTAATATGAGAATGTGAACTATTTTTCTCTATTTGTTCCATCCGTTTCATAAATAAGAAAAAAATACTCCTATTTCAGTGAAATATTTGAAGGGAGATTTTTTTTTTTTTTTTGAGGAGAAAAGAAATAAATTTCACACATAGACACATACATAAATGCACAAGCATATATGTTTCTATAAGAGTACGTAGGTATCTAAAACTGATAATCTGAAAAATATTTCAAGAGAATGTTTTTAAAGGGAAAAAATGCATATATGAAAGATAAAAGGTAAATCTGAAAAGTGTGTATATGCTATTTGCGTATATTTATGTATTAGAAGTTGCTTAAAATGACTTTTCTCAGCTAGATATATCTGTAGATAATTGAACTTTGAAAAAAAAATAATTTTTTTTATCCCTTATTTGCTGTAAAAACAAATGGGGTGTGGTGGCGTCTTTCGTAGATGGCTATGTGGTGCTAAGGGGCAATGCTCCATGGCGGATATGTTGAGTAGCTCATCTTCACATCCATTTTAAGCACCCAAAAAAAAAAAGATAAAAAGTAAATTTGAAAAGTGTGTATGCTATTTACATGTATTTATATATTAGAAGCTGCTTAACATGACTTTTTTTAGCTAGATATATTTGTAGATAATTGAAATTTGAAAAAAATGGATTTTTTTTATCCGTAATTTGCTCTCAAAACAAACGGGTTTCAGTTTCTATTGTTGAATTTTGTTGTTGTTATTGCTGTATCTTCTCAAATTTTGCTTTTAATGTTTTTACTGCAGACCACTCTATTGAATCATATTCTGACATCACAACATGACAAATGGATTGTTGTCATTGAAAATGAGGTATTGAGATCCTTCTGTCCTAAAACTCAGTACTAAGGTCTATTGCTTTAATTTTTTATTATTATAATACTTCTCTTTCTCTGTCTCACTCACTCATTTCCCCCAAGCAATGTCAACTATACGTACACACATACATACCTACATACATACATAATAAGAGATATATTTTACTTACCAAAAAATTAATAAGAGATATTTTGATCATTGGTAAGATTATTAATGCTTGGGACCATAAAGCTTTTTCAATCAACTTAGTTGGCTTTCTAACATCTGATGATAAATTCATTTATGTTTTATCCATTCAAACCCAAAAAAGAAAAAGAAGATGTGTGTCCCTCAGAGTCTCACAATGCAACACCCCCACCCCCACCCTCGTCGAAAAAAAAGGAGAAGAAGAAAAAGAAATTGAAGGATAAGCATGTCCATCAGTGTCTTGCTTATTTTAATGACGTGATCATGTCATTAGATAGGTTTTACCGAAAGTTTACTTCCTCTGCCTCTTTGATTTTCTTTTCTATTGCTAATTGCTGAAGATCTCTTTCATTCTTGGATGGAAGCAGACGTAGATGGCATCAAAATCAAAACATAGCGAATTGTGGCAAAAAATTCCAAATTACGAGAATTTCAGACTATACAAAGATTAAATGGTCCATCAATTATTTATAAACACAAAGCAATTTACCAACAAGATGAAGTTTGTTTGTTATGATTTACAATTATTATTATTATTTTTTTTAAAAAGGACAATATTCAGGCATTGGACCTTGATAAGAGTAATGTACTGAATTTACTGTTCATAGCTCTATGCATTCTCCTCTGAGATAGCAACAGTGACTTGTCAAGTTGGATTGGCCCCTCCTCAATTTATTTGGAAGGAAGGCATGAAACTAAACTAGAAATGCATCTTATGGCCAACCATGAAAGTACCTCCTCTCGCATATGTCCCAACTCATGGCTCCAACAGCATATAAATATTCCTAAACCCCAAGTTGTCATCATGTGGTCGTCTCAAATTTGAGCTTGACTTCACCCTCAATGTGTCAATTGGAAGCGTAACTAATTGATAGATCCTCTACCCTTTGAGCTACAACTCTATAGAACACTTACAAAAACATGTTGCCACACCCTTGAATTTTACTTTTCTGAATTGTTTTCTTTAATTTTAATACATGATGATTCAACCATTCCTTCATAAGCAAATTAACATCATGACTTGCTTTGCAAATCAATCCTATTCCACTGCCACACTTCCTGATCACTTCCATCAACAATCTTCAGCACCCAAATGTCCACTCATCCATTCCCTTGAAGCTTGCTTTGAAAAAGACTAACATGTCCAATCATCTAGCGCAAGAAACTCTATACATTTCGTCTCAAAGAGGTTTTGTATACTATGATGAATCAAAAGATTCAAATCTCTAGACTCTTTGATCCACTGCAAAGCCTACAAAGCCCATAGATCAATACCAATACAAATTAACATCGAATTCGATCAACAATCTTAAGAAGTTGCAGCTCGGAAGCTTAAAATTGCGATATACTTTAAGGAAATGGTTTAGCTAAGATTTCATAATTTTCATTGATCTAGGTCTTTCTAGGCTCGTCTTTGAATTTCTGTTTATTACATGTTCTTCTATAATATTTTGCGGTCGTTGAATTTCCGTGGTTTGAATTTGTTTGTAATTTTTTGTTCATTATGTCCGCACTGCAGCAGATGAGAGAAAAAGCACAAAATGATCGCTAGAAGAACAACAAAGAAATGATATTAGCTAAGTGAATCAGGAAATGCTTTCTATAATTAGGCCACTAAAGGCACATTTATATTGTTACACTACTTATTAAATTTTGTGCAAACTAAGCATTAAGAATGGGAACCAGAAAAGAAAAATGATATATTTGTCAATCCAATGTTACACAAGTAAGTTGAAGATATCTCAAGCATTCTGATAACGAATTGGATAATAAGCAAACCCTCAAATTTGTGTGAAGAACTTATTCTGAACCCGTGCTTATTACTCTAGATTTGAAATCTAACCCTTTTGATGACAATGATTATGGGATACAGGCTTTAGATTGCTTCAAGAACTTGTTTTTGGATGCAATAAGGCAACTTGAGAAGGTCTAGTTTCGAATTATCAGATCTTGTTTTTGTTTTGAATATTGATTGCTTTGTTGTTATTTTCTATTAAATATTACTGGGAAAGCATTAATGCTTAATGAGATTATCAACTATGTATAGTCACTGTGACAGAAGGTCAAGAAGGTATGCTATTGTGCAACTCTAAGATAAAAATTAGTTCTTTGATTGTTATAAAAGAATTTTGTGGGTAATTTCCCCACAATAGATTTTGACATCATGGTTGAAGCATACCTCAAATTAGATAGAATTTGGTGCTTATGTAAGCTGTGATGATATTTTCTCTTACAAATTTACAATAGAAATCTTTGCTTTGGAACATAATGTACCAATCGTGCTGGGTTGATATGATTTTCCTCTTCCCAACGAAAATTAGATTTTGTATTTGTGGCTTCATAATTCTTTTGTTATTTATGATCCATTCCCCCATGCTTTTCTTGTCATGTTGCTCTAACTTATTACAAGCTCAAGTACAGTTATAATTGCAAATTAAAAAAAACAGCTCTTGCATATTTGTAAAAAAAACAGCTCTTGCATATTTGTTTGTTAGTTGCTCACGCATGTTGAAAGCTTTCATCTATGAAAGAAAGTTGATGGAATTTATTAAAAGAAATCCACATGCTTAATTCTTATGCAGATTAAAAGATTATGATCTATTTTAATTCTTTGGAAGTGGTTGTTTTCGCCTCTCCAATAAACCTCTTAGTACATCTAAAAATAAAAAAATATATATGATTTATTCTTTAATTTTCTTTTAAAATTATTCTATTAAAATGTATAAATTATTACAAAACGTACTCACGTGCAACACACATGTACCTCTATTAGTATATACAAAAATACGAAGAAAAAGAATCGAACTCATGCAAATTACTATACAATTCTTACTTAAAAAGAGGCAATTGGCTAAAGGTGCCCAATAAGTTGCCTTTTTAATTAATAAAGTCCAATCCCAATCTTTCTAACCCCAAAAATCTCTTAATATTTTTATGATTAAATACCTCTCCTTTAAAATTAATACGCTGAGACAAGTAACAATGGCAAACTACATTGGGACAACTTCATAACTCCTTTTCTCAATTTCAAATTCAAAAACATATAAAATATAAATTCATTTTTATAAAATTTATATATTTAGGTTTTAAAAATCAAGATTTATTAAAAAAATCTATATTTAATATGTAATTCTGCACAAAAAAAAAAAATGCTCTTTGGACAGTGAAAGTTCATTATTCAGGCACAATAAAACTTTACTAGGAAATAGTGAAATTTTATTGTTTCTTAAATAGTGAATTTTCACTATTTTTTATCTAATTCTTCTCAAGCGAATCCAGATGGTGTGGTGGTTACACTTGAAATATTGGAAGTAAGCTATCAATTTCAAGAAACTGTTTATTGATATGCAACTCTTAGATCTTCCCTCTAAATAATGCACTCAGTTTGAGATGTATATATATTGGCCTGATATAAAATGAGGAAGAAATTGACTGATTGGAACACAAAAAAGAAATGATGCTGAGGCTGTTGGGAAATGCATTCATAGTGCCAAACTGGTGCATATAGTTCATGTGATTTTACACATGAGACAGATATCCAACTTGATTTACTATAATGCATGTATGGTTTGGGTTAGCTAGCAAAACATATTCACAGTGTGAGAATATGCCAAGTGACTGAAATTCTTAACAATAAGAATTTAATCAACTCAGATAAATAAATGTATTTGAGTAAATAACTTGGTTTAAATTAAGTTTTTAAGTTAAGAACAACTAGAGTTGTAAAAAGAGTTGAGCTATTCGAGCTCGGTTCGTGATTGGCTTAGTTAGAGGCTCGTTTAAGACTAGCTCGCAAGATTAATAAGTCAAGGTTAAACATATTTTGAGACTCGTAAATTTATTGAGCTTGAGTCGTTAAGTCAAAAATAATCTAATTCTATTTAAAAAAATAAAATTACTCGAGCTCGACTTGATTAAAGAAATTGATTTGAAAAAAATTAACAAATTGAAATCATTGATCAAAAGAATAAGGTATTTATTAAAGTGCTGTAAATTTTTTTAATACAATATTCTGATAAAATATAATTTCTCTAACATAAGGTTAATTATAGTAATAAAAACCATGTTATAGATTAGATTTTGAAAAATCCAAATTAGATTTACTAATGAGAAATCATTGGTGCTTATTGTTCTCCTTTGAAACCACACTTTTCGTTGAGCTAACTAAAATGTCGTTAGATAATCCTGTACTTGCTTCATCTGAGTCTTTCCATTGTTTAGCATGACATTGTAAAGATGACAATTGAGCTCAGAATTCTTCATTTTGGGATACGGACTTTCAACTATGATTTAGGCAATTTGTGTCGAGTTTTCAAATGTCTAATTTCATTTAAAATGAGTTGTGGGATGTGAAAGGTGAGCTTCTGAAAGATGAGGTTCAGAAAAGGTTGATCCAAGAAATAGAATTCGGATCATGCATTTTTTAAACTATTACCAAGGTTTCCTCAAATATCTCAAATTTCACTTTTATTGTTTTCCTTCCTTATTCTGATAACCTTTCAACCTTATATCTCTTTATAAACATCCTCTCTCTAAATGATGCTCTCAGTTTGATATATATATATATATATATATATATATATATATATATATATATTGGTCTGATATAAAATGAGGATGCAATGAGTTGATTGGAACACACAAAAGAAATGACGTTGAGGCTGTTGGGAAATGCATTCAAAATGTCAAATTTTGTGCATGTAGGTTGTTAGATGTACACTATTATAGATCATATACTCGGTGTATAATTAGGGTTATGTAGTATAATAGTATAATCTTAACATATTTTTCTTTTCTTCTTTGTTCTTACCTTGTATAACTCTCTAGCTCTCCTATATATATAAGATTCAGTCTAGAATTGTAACACATATAAAATATATATAATATATAATTTATTCTCTTCCATCTTCAACATAAGTCATGTTATCTGACACATGAAATGGAGATGCAAGTTGATTTACTATAATACCTGTATGGTTTGGTTTAGCTAACAAATCATATCCACACTCTGAATATGCCATTCCGACATTCAAAAGCGTTGGTAATAATGGATTATTACACAGAAATATAGTGTTGGTAAAAAGCACCTAATATCGACTCTTAGCACTAAAAATTATTACCGACGCGTGTATGCGTTGGTCATAGAACTTTCACCACTGTTTTGTTATTATTCCCATTTTGTCCTCTACTTTAAGGAATTTATTTACAAAAATTAATATTAATTATGTTCTTGCTATATTTTTTTCAAAATTTTTATCAGAGATTTACTTAATATATATCAACCTTATATATAAGTTATTAAAAATATATCTACATGTATTAGTTTGACATTTCTCTTTTTTTTAGTAATTGTGAGAATTTTGTTACTGTACAAGAATTTGTGAACTAGAAATAAATTTATGGTAAAACCAATCTAAATGAAGTGTTTTGACATGAGTTGATTTAGACTTGGACTAAACCAAACTCAAGGATTCGTAATAAGCCCATAATGTAGTAAATTAATCATGATTGTATAGTGATTCAATTGGTGGAAAGTTATTAGCCAAACACCTATATATAAATTGTTACTACCAATGTTTATTTTTTGAAATACATAAAGTATTTTGATAAAATAGTAAACTAAAACTTGAAAGTATAGAAGTTGTATTTTAATAATATAGGAATACTGAAAGTGTAGAAATAGTATAAGAATACGAAAATTGCAGACTTACAGAATTGCAGAAACAGGAGATTACAGAGATCAAGGCTCGTGTTTAATACAATGTCCTTAAAGCAAATTCGCCCATTGCGGTGGTGCTCTACGAGACTGTGGACGTTGTTTCTCAGGATATAATGATCAAACGTACTGAAGAAGAAGCACTTAAACCTCAGTACACAACGAACTAGAAACAATGGTTGAACTCTCTCACACAGTATGAACTGACGCACAAAATTTGTATGAATTGAATCTATGAATGTAGGTACGTAAGTGGTGTTTATATAGAGCATTCGTATCTGTTTGGTACAGACACAACGACTAACAGTCGCAGTAGTTCAATGAACAGCCTTACGGAAGAAAACGATTCAGTCAAAATTCAAACCAAAAGTTTAATCGCAAAATGACGTTGTTTTGGATTTAAACCAAAACCAAACGCAATTGCAAAACGACAATGTTGGAATTAATTAATCTGGTAACTAAACGACATCGTTTTGAAAAATTATTTAAATGATTTTTTCTCAAAAAGATATATATACAGTGGGCCAAATCCCAAACCCAAACCCGGCTCAAGGCAGCACGCGCGCATGTGCGTGGTGAACTAGACATGTGCTAGGTCCCCCCCTTCCACAAAACTTGGGTGCCCTTTAGGGCCCAAATCTTACTTCAAGGTAATTGTATATATATTATTTAAAAACTTTGTACCCATCCTATGTGAGATACAAGCATTTGTGTCTGTTTGGTACAGACACGGAGGCTAATAGTCGTAGCAGTTCAATGAACAGCCATAGGAAAGAAGACGATTCAGTCAAAATTCAAACCAAAAGTTTAATCACAAAACGACGTCGTTTTAGATTTAAACCAAAACCAAATACAATCGTAAAACAACAGTTTTGAAATTAATTAATCCGGTAACTAAACCACAGTGTTTCGAAAAATTATTTAAATGAATTTTTTCTAAAAAGATATATACACAGCGGGACAAAACCCAACCCAAACCTGACTCGCAAGCATTTGTGTCTATTTGGTACAGACACAGAGGCTAATAGTCGCAGCAGTTTAATGAACAGTCGTAGGAAAGAAGACGATTCAGTCAAAATTCAAACCAAAAGTTTAATCACAAAACGATATCGTTTTGGATTTAAACCAAAACCAAATACAATCGTAAAATGATAGTTTTGGAATTAATTAATCCGGTAACTAAACAACAGTGTTTTGAAAAATTATTTAAATGAATTTTTTTAAAAAAAATATATACACAGCGGGCCAAAACCCAACCCAAACCCAACTCGGGATGGCGCGCACGCACGTGCGTAATGAACCAAGCATGTGTTAGGTTCTCTCCCTTCCACAAAACTTAGGTGCCCTTTAGGGCCCAAACCTTCCTTCAATGTAATTGTATATATACTCTTTAAAAGCCTTGTATCCATCCTATGTGGGATACAAACTTTTCACAAACTTCAAACTTTTATTACCATTTTCAAGTGGTAATGTTTAAAGGTAATTTTTTATTCATTCCTTAATAATTTTGAGCAACCCAATACATAATTTTAATTTTCTCATGAAAGAGAACACATTTTTATATGGACCCACTAAAATTAATGTTTAGGACCCACTATAATTTTAGCTCAAAAATATTCAAAAAAATATTTACAAAACCCATTATTTCTAACATAAATTACAATGCCGGAAACAAACCATGATTGCACAATTGATTCAATCAGTGGGAAAACTATTAGCCAAACACCTATATATGCATTACAATGTAAAAAACAAATCATGATTGCACAATTGATTCGATCAATGAGAAAACTATTAGCCAAATTTTTATACATTACAATTGACCATATATGAGTAGAGTACTTAAAATTGGAATAAGAAATGGTTAATATTATTAATTTTTATAAGTGACATTCTTTAAACTTTAGTTGACATGTTTCACATTACAGTCAATAATTAAGTAATGAATAAAAATATTAAGTTACAATCACAGTAATAAGTCATTAAAATTAATTAATTAAGTTTCAAATTTGTTTTTTTTTTTAAAGTTTTTGATTCTTGGAGTCGCTATATATACTCTTACAATCTTGTTTTCAACCCAATTCAAAAAATAGAATATTAATTAGTGGGAAAGTTATTAGTCAAACATTTATGCATTACAATCGACCATATGTGAGTAGAGTAGAAAAATTGGAATTAGAGATGATTAATATTTTTAATATTTATATTGTTAAGTGATCTACAATTGATTTTATTTTGTATTTATTAATCAAATACATTTGATTTGTTTCTGATTTGTAAAATTTGACGAATAAAAAATTAATTATTAAAACATAAAATTAAGATTGACTTTTTATGAAAATCTAATTTATAATTTATTAAAAAATTCTGTCGATGAACTTAGAGTTCAGAGATAATATTTGATTAGTACTAGCGCCTCTTTGTGTCAAAAATGTGTATAGCAGTCCAAAACGATACCCTCTTTCTGAAAGAGAGTGTGCATTTTGCTGGCTCCTACTTAAGGGATAGCAATTAGTTCCGCTTCTAATAGGGTGGGTATGGAATATTATGCAAGTCATGAGGTTCGAACTCGCTCACTTGATACCCCTCTCAATTTGTTGTTTCTAATTTTTGTTCTGGTTTATGTGTTGGAGATTTCCAACTTTTTCTTTTCTTTTCTGCTTTATACTTGATCATCTTTGCTTTCACTGGTTCTATTCTCCTTACATATGGATCAAGTTCCCTAGGTCAATGAGCTACTTGGGATACCTTTGATGCTAATTGCTTAAAAGTGCAGAAGAAGTGAGAAGTGTCACTCTGCCATTGCTACAAGTAACAAACTCAAAAACTTTGTTACTATTGATATAGTTGCAGACCTTGTGCCAATTGGAAGAATGGAAAGTGAAAAATCTATAAGGTTGCTCGCCGTATTGATTCTGAGATTATTATTATTATTTTTTTAATTTTATCATGAGTTTAAAATTTTCTAATGACATCACGCTAAGCAATTAAATGCTAGTTTTTTGTGTTGAGCATGGTGTCACAATTCTACATCGGTTGTAAGTAGGGAGTTACTGGGTCATATAAGCGATTCAGTACTTTTATCTATTAGTTGCAGTTTTTGGGTCAGAGCCTGACCTTATGACAGTGGTATCAGAAGAGACTCCAATAACCATGTTATAACTATATAGCCCCGGCGGGCCGGGCTTGAACCCGTCTTGAGATCCAACCACGCCGAGAACATCGCGAATTTGGGTAAAAAAATATGTTAATATGTCACGACCCCATATCGATTGTGAGCAAGCAGTTCTTGGCCACATAAATGGTCCAATACCTCTATCCATTAGTTGTAGTTTTTGGCTCTGAGGCTGTGACAATAATCTGAGCTCTTCGATTACTGTTGTTTGTTCGGAGAGTTTTTTTTGAATGTTTATCAGTGATAAGAATAGGAGTACGTTAGAGGCTTGGCCTTCTTTTATTTGAAGATATTAAGAATATTCTTGTGGTTGATTTCCTATTACACATAGGGATCCAGGTCGACCTGACCCATTAACTCCCTACCCGTATTAGAACCAAATCATTGCAGGTTACTTTTGGGTCTGATCCGTTTTGAACTTTTGGCCCATAACCGAATCCATCCAAACTCACCCATTTGCTATGGTTAGATACAAAACTGAATACAATTCAGATACTAGGTATACAAAAGTTGCACTCTGAATTTATTCCTTCTGCAATTCCATTTTTTCTGGTTCATACATCTTATACGTACTATTCCAAAATTTACATGTAATTCTCTGGAGAGACATAGATGTGGAAAAGAAGATGATAGCAAATATTTCAGCAATTGAGTCCGCATTGCTTGACATCAGGACCCTTGGTTTTTATAACAAATGGGTCAATTTTCACCCAAAGCAAGGAGAAGATAGAAGCCAAAAACACAGACCATATAATAACAATAGTAGGTGTCCTGTTTTGCCTCCCCGTGAGACCTTTTAGGAATGGGTGGAGATGGGCAATCACCCAAGAGGTAAAGAAAAGCTTTCCAAATAGGGGACCCAATGATGGATAGCCACTGTTTATGGCATCAGAGATTCCAGCCACAACCCCAACAAGGTTGATGATTAAGATAGTGGTTGGGGGGATAAGAAGGGTTGTCCATTTGAAAGTGTAGAGCTCTCCAAACTCCTCATCATCTGTCACTTTGGATGTGAATGTAAAGTTTGTGTCAATTCCAGCCAAAACCTTGAGAAGACCTTGTACGACAGCAAAGAAGTGAGCAGACACACCACCTATAACCCAAAATTGCTCATTTCTCCACCATTCCTCTAAGGTTACTCCACTCCATCTCAACTCAAGAATTCCAGTGGCAAATATTGAGATGAACAGAGCAATGAATAAGAGACTTGCTAAAATGCTTATCTGGACCAAAGATAAATAAAGATTAAATTTAGTAGAGAAATTAGTAAGGAGAAACTTGGAATATTACTCCGCAAATTAATGAGATTTTAGAATCAAAGTTTGAAAATTGATAATAGAAATCATAACCAAGCACGTATCAAACTTTTTGGAAACCGAAAATGGTTTCTGAAATGCTATCCAAACGGGCCTAAACATCCATTTTGGTTTACGTGTAGGATTTGACACCAAACAACCTCATGCTTGTAAGGTGGAAGTTTAAAATCAGTTATCCAATTTTTAGGTGATGAGTCCAATTTTTGTGTGGATGCTATTTAGAGGGTGGCTGTGGTGCTTAGAGATGCACTAGTCAGTGTTATAATGGAAGGAAAAAAGTTTGTATCATTACCTCTGTTGTGATGAATTTTCCTGTGAGCAAGCAGATGGCGGGGAGGGTACAATAGACAAGAATGGGTAAAGATGTGAAGGGATAAACAGTAGTGTTAATATAAGCAAATCGCTCTAGCCATCTGAGTTTTCCTCCTTTGTAGCCATACCAGAGAGGATTGTGACGGCTGAGAGAGATCTCAACCGAGCCAAGAGCCCACCTGAGCACCTGGTTCAGACGATCTGGCAGGTTGATAGGAGCAGACCCCTTAAATGCTGGCGTCTTTGGCATGCAGTATATGGACCTCCAACCGCGACAATGCATCTTGAAACCAGTTAGAGTATCCTCTGTGACAGTGCCATAAGTCCAACCGAACTGCACATTCAAGACCCATTAGAATATAAAGCAACATTAATTAGAAAAACTAGTGTTTTCTCTTTGGAACTATTTTTGCAGAAAATACAGAAGTTAACTATTGTTTCCATTGTCACTGGTCCTATCATTATGTGCAGGAATTTTTTATATTTAGTCCATTGTGACTTAGAGGCATAGATTAGAGTTGGAAACAGCCTCTCCACTGGCGGGAGTAAGGCTATGTACATTTAACTCATCCGAGACCCCATAATGATGGGAGTCTCGAGCATTTAGACTGCCCTTTTTTAGTCCTTAAAATTACCTCTATACCCCATTGGGTTTTGTCTTCGTATCCACAGCTGATCACACGAATGGCTTCTTTCAACAGGTCTGCAGGGCTTGTGGAAGGAGGGACACCACCTTCAACCATTAAGGTTGAAGTCACAAAAATTGCTGATTGTCCAAACTTCTGTTCAAAGTTCATCTGGGACAGCAGTAGCTCCTTGTCTTCCTTGAGGCCTGACCACAACAATTAATATAAATCCTTGTAGTTGTTGGGATGGAGATTAAATTAGCATTCAATAGTTATTTGCAAGAAAACTGATCAACCACCTTGAACCTTGGCACCATCTCCATTTGCAACATGTTTAGAAAATGTTGGAAGCGTTTTGCGGCGTCCAAAACAAGGGCAGCAGTCACAGCTTTCCATTTTCGGGCGCTTTGGAACCTTTGGTGGCTCCTGGCCGTACAAAGCTTGTCTTCTGAAAACACATCCTGTGCCAACATATACAGGACCCTGGATTCCATCTAGAGCCCTCATGTTAATCTGCCAAAGAAGTAAAATAGTTACATATATAAACATACATACAAGCATACAGGAAAGAACATGAATGTAATCTTATTGACAACATTTTAATGGAGGAAATTTCTTGTACGGACTTACATCATAGAAGACTGTATTTCTGTTTGCATATCGATCATGCTTGTCAATGCCATCAAATCTTTGAGGGAACTGGACATAGCAAACCTTCTTCCCAACTTTTGGATCCATCAAGAAACACATTGCCTCTCTCACTGCCTTGCTGTTGTTGACGTAATGGTCACAGTCCAAGTTCAGCACAAATGGTGCATTGGTAAGAACTCCAGAGACACGAACCTGTGAGTATGGAACACATGAATGAAAGATCTTATTATCATGAATTTTTACTATAGTTTATGATTTTGTTTCAACAGGATTAAATGAGTAACAGAAATGGTTGTGATCTTTACCAAGGCATTCATGGCACCGGCTTTTGTGTGATGTTTAAAACCAGGCCTTTTCTCACGAGAGACGTAGACAAGGCGAGGAAGCACGTTTCCTTCTACATCGAGTGCTCCACTGTTACCCAGAAAGACTTGAATCATACCAGGATGATCCTTGGTATTGTTTCCAGGCCATGGTATCCCATCTGGCATGGTCCACCCTTCTGGAGGAACCCTCTTGGATTTGGCCACAAGTGCATTGATCCTTACCTTAAATTCTTCATACTCTCTCTGTCAAACACACCAAACAATGAGACTAATAACATCTCAAAACAGGTTAGGCGGGTCTTTGTCATGTTACCAGGTTTTTATATGACTAATTAATTGTGCTGTGTTCAGATTCACCCATAACACGGCATAATTGTCACCCTTGAATGGGACTATTACTCAAATAGTTAGAAATCATTAGAGTGGGATGAAATCAATAAGGCGTGAGATCAAAACCTTCATGGCTCGACGTTCCATGACAAATGTAGGTTGAACTTTATCCTTGAGATAATCAATCTTCAGACAGAAGTACATCTCTGGAGCCCGAGTCTCTATAGAAAATTTCTTACAGAAGGGAACCCATTTTTGAGCAAATTCTGCAGTTTCAGTCAGGGCTTCGAAGGTAAGCATTGAAGCACCATCATCAGACATGTAACATGAAATCTTATCAACAGGGTAGTCCATTGCTAAGATTGAAAGAATTGTGTTAGCTGTATTTAGAGGAGGTTCTTTCATTGGATCCACTGTACTGACAAATATATCTATTGGGGAAAGCATGTTTGGTTCGCCTTCTCTCTCGTACCTGCATTGAAAGATTGCAAGTTACACCATTTCCAGATAGAGAAAAATTAATATTTGGTTTCTATAGAGCTTTTGATGATTATGGCTAATTCTAGATTAATCTGGTTCTTATTAAACAGAAAAGTAACATGATCTTGCTAATGTTTGTTAATCTTCTATTACTTAGAACAACAAGGGATAGCCTTAGTACACGAGGTTTACAATAGGGTTTAAGGTGAGATGGTTAGATGTATATAATTTTATCTCTACAAATAGAAAAACTATTTCCGTAACAAAAACTATGACCTTCGGATCACAAGAGTAATATATCTTATATGATTCAATGAATTGTATAATTTTGTAATTAGAGCTTTTGAATGGGGCTGTCTCCTCCAAAATCTTGTGATTTTGAGCCCAGGTATGTATCTCTGTGATTTTGTCAGACAAAAATTAATTTACATCAATCATGGATCCAATTCAATTAGATTAAATCTTCATTACCAGCAATATTGGACTGCCCTCGTTATGGAGAAAGGAATCATTGGTCAGCAATGAGCCTGAGTAAAATATATTTATCATATATTGACTCAGTTACCAGAGTTAAATATACCAAAAATTATTCAATAATCTTAATTTAATGGTCTTAATAATTAAAAGATAAGCCATTTATATTTATTATACATTATTTGTATGTGTAATTTTTTAATTTGATCCTTGAAATCGTGATACGAAAGGATCACTACATAATAACTCCAAAAATACTGACAATAAATCAACAGAGCGCTTATCCCAATTTAGGAATGAGTCTGTCCCATCAATCCTTCTTCATCAGTAGCAGACATATATCCTAGTAGCTTGTTTTTGTTTTTCCTTTTCATAAACATAAAATAATGATATTTTAATTTCAAGATTGGGACATGTAAGTTGGTACTTCTCTGTCAAATCTTCCCCCCCTCCCCCCCCCCCCCCCCCCCCCCCAAAACAAAAGTAGGATCTACTTTTATGGATAACTTCAGCAATGAAAATTCTCAAGCTTCTTAGCATGGTGCAGAATGTAAAAAATCCATGGACTTTCAGTTATAAATCTACTATCTCCAATTTGTATTCATTCCAGCATGACGTGTAATTATGTGATATTTTAAAATATCACGTTATGTAGGATCTACAAGTACCGCATAATAACGCATGGCAAAAACAAAAACAAATTAGAGCAATGAGAGTTTGAATTGAAAGAGCCCATTTCCCTTAAAAGTGGAGGTCCCACGAATTAGAGGAATGGAACATTTGTCTTAATTGTATTGCACATTGGACACATCAGGAAGTAGTACACATACTCTACTGATGTATTTTATTAATATGTCCGGATGTAATAGACTGAAACTAATAAATAAATTTTTTTTTATAGAGACTCATCACAAAGAAATATTTTTTAATGAATCTGATACAATACATGATTATATGTTATTTTAATAATATTTTATTATATGTATTATATTTTATTAAAAAATATAAATTATATCATATATAATATAATAATATTAGAATGATATATTGTCACGTTATTGTACTGAATTTTTTAATAATTTTTTTTAATGAGTCCTACATTTATGAGAGGTAATATACAAAAGTGGTGGGAAGAGCTATGAGTGACACCAAACTTAAATCGGAGATATCTAGCATTTTTTTATATCTTTATACACCATGTATCTTTATGTTCATAGGTCGATTAACTTTTAACTGTTGAAATTATGTGCCAGAGGTGATGCAAAAGTGTTATACCTGAGAGAGAGACGATCAAGATAAGTCTCACGATCAATTGGGAGCCACTTGGGGAATTGATCAAGTATCCATGAAATGGAAAACCAGATCTCACAGATCACAGAAGTTAGCCAAAGCCCCAGTGCATCAGGCACCGGGTTCAAGATTCTGTAACGAAGGAAGAAGACCAGAAGAACAAGCCGAGTCACAATCACCATCCGGTAGGGGTTGATCTTGCCAGAGGCAAGTGGTACTTTTCTTGAGAGTGGCTGCCTAGCTTCATCCACGCTGCATGCACCCATTTACACTAATTTTAGGACACTGTTTGGAGTTCAAATTCATCATTTTAAAGCTACTAGTAGGGACTGTATTGTCGCAAATAAGCTAACTATCATTGTAAGTCATATTTTCGACGCTAACTCTATATCATTATCAAATATAGTGTGAATATCTCTCACAAACTCTATAATTTTTCTAAATTCACGGGATAAGTTATCATGAATTTTGAAAATTTTGAAAATTTTGCAAGAGTTCATCACACAATAACGAATAATAATGTGAAATGTTCACTAATCCCTAGTGTAACAACCACAATGATGGCTGTCGTACAGTGGAATCCACTTGGGTATCATAAAATACTGCAATTACAGTGATTGTCGCCCTCGCTGAATAATTTTTCCTGATGATATTGGATCCAGAGGGCAAAATTTTCATATTTATAGCACTATTTGGGATCAAATTTGGTACGTACATGGCCTTGTCAAGCTCAACCAAGTCATGGAATTCAGGCCCCAGATTGCCTTGCTGCAATTTCCAGTCATCCGTACCAGGCTTGGAGGCAGGATATGGGTGCACATGAGCATGATTTGATATTGGGAATTCAATACCCACCTACGCGCATGCATGCATGTAAAAAATAAAGCTTGGATCAAAATCAAACCAGAGAAACTAAAACAAACAATCCTTTGATTCATATCATTAAAATAAAAAACAAAAACAAGAGAGCTTTTGCTTACCGGGCAGGAGCGATCACCAGAAATAACATTTGGGTACTGGACAGTCTCGTCATGTTCTGAGCCCCTTCCAGACCCCATCTTTCCATGAAGCATGGCTTCTGAGAGGTGTTTGTTCTTGTTTTGTTCGTCCATGTTGAATTCATGTTCAATATCATCCACATCTTCTTCATCTTCATCTCCTTGGACCCTTGGGCTCCCTTCATATTTTTCATAACCAACAATATATGAAAAAAAACATTTAAAAAGAAAGATTGAATTCATGCTACGTTTCATAAAATGTCTAATTTCTGTTAGTTTTCGTGTAGCCATTTATGAACCCCCACTCAGGTGGCTCAATGGTAAGAGAATCAAGTCTAAACTCGTACATTCTGAATTTAAATTTCTAAAAAACTTATATGTACATGGTTATGTAAGCACAAATTTGTACAAAATTACAGTAGAAAAGGTTTGTGTTATTTATTCGTTCGAGACGCAAGTTAACATAAAAATTTCTTGTTGTCAGGTAATATATATATATATATATATATATATATATATATATATATATTCATTTGTGTAGTTGAGTCAGTATGACTGAAGTTTTTCAATACCTTTGATGCGTTTGTATCTGGTTTTGCACTGGGGGCACAGTTGGGTCCCTTCTCTTCTCTCATACTCGTAGCATGGCCGGCACACCGGAAAACCACACTCGTTGCAGGCCAGAAACAAATCTCCGTCGACTGTGAGGCCTATTTCATCACCACATATCTCACAAATATGACCGCTCAAGTCCTTTGAAGGCTTGGGCTGCACAGCCTGCACCAATACACGAACAAAAGCATATTAGTCATCTAAATTTCCAAACTTAACACTAATACATTTATACACACTCATATACCTCTTCATGGCCATGAATGACAACAAGCTCGTTACGGTTGTGTGATCCTGCGACTAGTCCGGCGCTGGCTTCCATGGTGGAGATGGAAAGGAAGTGGTGGTTTCCGGAAGTGATGAGTGTGTGTTTGTGGGGGGAGGGGGGTGTTCTTATTAACGAATGGAGAAGGTAGAACATGTATGTAATATATCAGTTTCTCTCACCTAATGTGTCCACATATGGATGGTGTTGTTGGTTGCAGAGTCTCCATGGGTGGTGGTGTTAGTATATCATGTAGTTTCATGTATTTTTCATGTTTGTGATTCTTCTACTACTAAATTTTCTGTAGATCGATGCTTGGGGAAAGTTATCTTGATATTAAGTGTGCACGTGTGTTAAGAGATAGAGAAAAATGAAATAGTACACGTGTTCATAAGCACTAAGGGAAATATTTTTGTATCAAGATATTCTTCACTTGTTCTCTCTGGACGAAATTTTTTTGAATGGTAAGGTAGAACGAAAGTGATAATGTATTTATCTAATAATATTTTATTATTTATAATATAATTTATTTGTTTTAACAAAACATAATATATGTAATAAAATATTATTAAAATAACATATTTATATGTAGTGTATTAGATTTATCAAATAATACATCCTCTAAAGCACGAGTGGTAGTGCCCTTTCAATCACCTTCGTGTAATATGTTCTTGTGAAAAAAAAAATCATAATATATATATATATATATATATATAAAACATGATACCATTAAAATGGCACACCACTTAAGTGGTGCACCAACCACATTTAAGAATTGTCACAAATGATCACGTGTCAAACGATTTATCATGGCATTATCTCACTGCACTTAGTGGAGTTGCCCAATACAAATTGTCCAGAAAGTCACCTAAGATGAGCTATCCAAATTGGACATTCGCTTGTAGAATAGTCGTTCTTTGCAGAAAAATTGCTCAGATGAAGTGTTGAACCCTTAAACTCTTTATTTTGTAACCTTTAATTGTCTTTTAAGGGCGTTATCGTAAATTTTCTTGCCTAGGCTTGAAGAAAGAGAGAGGAGAAAAGAATTTGTATATATTTTTGTGTGTCATATAACTGTACAATATAGGACCTATTTATAGGTAAAAGCAGACCAAACAAAAAGGAAAAACAATATACAAAGAATCAAAATAAAGTATAAAATCAGAATATTTTAAAATATGAATATTCTAGAATATTGCCATATTCTATATTCTAACAAGGGTCATGTTAATTTGTCATGTTAGACTAGGGGTATTATAGTAATTTCATATACTTTTAGCTAGATACTTTTCTTAGAGGTTTCCTGTTTATTAATATATACTTTTAGCTAGATACATTTGGTGTGTTCCTATTGGTTGTTTTAATCTAGGAGTATGTGAATGTAAAACATAAGATAATTTCCCTTGAAGCATTCTTATTGATGGGAGTATATAGACCTTGCAACATTAGATCACTAAAATGTTACAATTTGATTGGTGAGTATACACCTTATTTAATGGTCTTGAGCCCATTGAAATCATAGGACAAATTTAGCTAGGTTCATTGAAGCTAAACATATTCTAAGGTGATTAGGATTCTAGTTAGGTTGGAGATTGAGATTCTAGTTAATTTTGAGGCTTTGAGTAAATTGCAAGTAGTTGGTTTATATCACAATTCTTATTTCTATGTAAGAATTTCTCTTTAAAGAGTCTTGTCCTTTACTTTAAGATAATGTTTAAATAGTGCCGAAAAGAAATCAAGGTTATTGATAGTTGAGATGATGTTTTAAAAAATACTTAATGTGATAGTAACAATGACCTTACTTTTAATTGGGCACTATTTGAATAATATTTTTTTGAGTCATAAAACATTGTCCTTCACTTTATTTAGGATAGTAATATTTTGATCGCCTATTACTTTTGTAAGATTTGATCTTGTCATTGGATTTCAAGATTCATTTTAAGTCATTAAATCAAATATATCTCTTTAATGCAATACGGAAATGTAAAAAAAATTTGAACAGGTCATATTTCTTAAAAGTAAAGTAACATGAGACTTCTCACTTAACAAGAGAAAAAGATTGTAATTATTTATTATTGTTAAAAAAAAATTTATGATAAAGACTCATTACATTATATTGATAGAGTTAGAATATTATTATTTTGATTAAGAACTCATAACTCCTATTTTTATCACAATCTTAATACAATAAGAACTCATAACTCCTATTTTTATCACAATCTTAATACAATAAACACTGCTAATTTAAATAAAAAAATTACTAATTCTTATATTTTTTATACTAATCATAATAAAACTAGGAAACTAAGAATAAATTAAAATTAAAAACTAAATAACATTAATACAATTTTGAAACAAATATTGTTATTTTTAGGATACCATATATGTTCTCTATCATTTAGTATGTATATGAATAGGGATCTTAGGAACTCTCATTTGAGTCAACTGGAGTTAACCGGGTTGGTACTTGTCATGTGTTCTACTCCTTCTTGGATTGTTGAATTTTTTAAGATTCAGAGTTAAAAAATCTCTTGAACTTGTAACATAATATTTTTTTTCTGGCCAAGCAAAAATGAGTTGTCTAAGCAGCTAGAACTTAACTAATTCTCATTTTCTTACGCAAGGCTATCGCTTTGTAGGGTCGTTAAACATTCAATCTACTAGTCTTGACTAGTAGCTGACTCTAAGAATGTGAATGGTAAGAATCAAACTTGCGAGATCAATAAAACAAGCTTCTTACCAGCGATCCTTGCTCCACTCAAACATCCCCTTTAGAGTTTGTAACGTAATAATTGTAGAGTACATTTTTTGATGAAAAAAAAAAAAAAAACCTCATTTAGGATAACAAATTTAGAGGTTAGGCTATTGATACTTTACTAATATAATATTGAATTGGGACTATTTTTTAATCTTTTAGAGGGATATTGGGACTTTTTTTTTAATACAAGTATATTGGGACAATTTTGAAGTTATGCGAAAGCGTTGTCAGAGCCTAGCATCACAACATACATCATCCCTCCGATTTTCATACACATCCTTCTTGCATTCAAATATCATTCCTATGAAAGCCCAAAGCATTGAAGACTTACAGAATCAATTAAGACATGAGGAATCTATTATATATAAGCTTGGAATCTGAAGATTCTCCTTTAAGGTAAGTACTTTATTAATTAGCACAGTTCACCATCTCCCTGTTACTTGTCTTGTATTCAATTGATAGACCTATGCCGATCCGACTCTTCTCCAGTTCTTTTTTATTTTCATTCTTTTTCAGTTATTTTTGTTCCCTCAAGTGATATGGAATCTAATTTCATAAATAATTATTAAAATAAGTGAGTTTTATTTTATGTGAAAGTGAATGAAGAGAATCCAAATCCGATTTTCAGTGCTGAAACATAATTATCGGTAAATCATGATTGGGCCCCTAAACTGAGCCGGTTCTTTAACCTGACTGTTTAAGGAATCGACCCAGTTACTATTTAAGGAATCAACTCAGGTTAGACTGCCAGTTTTGTTGTGGACCGCTTGACCTGATGTGAACCGGTTGATTTATTATTTATTAAAATAAGTGGGTTCTATCTTATATGAAAAAAAAAAAAAAAGAGAGAATGAAAAGAATCCAAATCCAACTTCCTGTATTGAGACATAGTTACTGGTAAATCATGACTAGGCTCCAAAATCGAACCCTTTAATTTGACCTTTTAAGGAATCGACTCGATTATCGTTTAAGGAATCAACTTGATCGTTTAAGGAATCAACTTGAGTTATACTACCGATTTTATTATGAACCGCTTGACTTGATGTGAATCGGTTAATTAACCTGATGTGAATCGGTTGATTTATTATTTCTTTGCGAAACATGTAAAACCTCCTTAGGTAAAGAGACTTATTCTCTTACTAACTAATTTATATATTTATTAATATCATAGATATTCAGAACATTAAAAATGGAAAAAGTAATTAAAATTTATAATATAATAAATAACTTAAAAGGAATATTAAATATCAATATATTTTATATAAATAAAATAAAATATTCTTATATATATTCAAAAAAATTATTATTATAAAAATCATGTAATAATTAAATTATATTTCTTTTTTATATGAATATTATATAAAATAAATATAATATGTGAATAATTATGATAGTAACGAAGCACCATTAAATTTTTCCTTTAAAATATTAACATATTTTCTAATTCTATATGATTATTTATTTTTGAAATTATATTTTTATGTTATTCTAATTTAACCAATTAATCTATCGCTTGAACCAGTGACTCATCTATCCAGTCATTCCACCGGATTGATGTCCGGACCGGTTTCTGATAATTATGATTTGAAAAATCTCTTTTCAGAATCTTTTAATCAAATAATTTTTTTATTTTTAAAAGAATAAATCAAATACCTTCTTAGCCCTCCCATACGGCAAAAGAACACCTAGTTGATGGTATTTGAGAAAAGTGAATAAGGCGACTGAACTATATGATTTTGATTCCACCCCATGAATATGTAGGCATACCTTTAAGCTCAAACCAGATGCCAAAATAATTCCCTTTCTCCCATTTCCTTGATTTATTTGCTTTAGTTTATTGAGCCACTAAAAAAATTAAGTTGCAGTTCAATACAAAGTTTAGATGTAGAGCCAGAAAATCATATATAGATTCACTTGTGAATCATGTGTCAAAGTGGATAAACTCTGCAATTTATATTGATAAATGGAGTAAATAAGTTGGTTTTAAATCAACTATAACTCATCCATTCCATTAACCCTGGCTACTAATTCCATTTTTTGTTGCAATGAATTTTTGTATAGGCTCATGTCATATGTGCTTCCATGTGGTAGAGGGGCTCCACTACTATGAAAAATATTACCAATTTGCCCTTGATTGAAAGTGGATCTTTTCAAGAATTAAATGTAAGGATAATTTAGTAATTTTATTATAAGAGTCCTAGGACGGCAACGGAGATTGGATTGGGAGAAAGAGACCCTTTTCCAACCCCACCCTGAAAAATGTTTTCCTCAAATTCGTTTAAATTTCGTGATAGTTGGGGCAGGACAAATCCTTATCGGGGTCCCAATTTATTTTTATTTATTTTATTAAATTAATTATAATTAATATATTTTAAACAAAACTTTACATGTGTTAAAATAAGAAATATATATATATATATATATATATATCAATAGAGAATTAGAATGTCATAACTTTCTTTTTTAAATGTATAATTTTGTCAAGTTTGTATAAATTTTTAATAGGTGAATAAAAAATATCATTATAAGTATTAATTATAATATATAGCACATAACTACTTTATTATTTATTGTATATAATCAAATGGGGCGAGGTACCTTTATCCCAAACCCACCACAAATTCTAATTGGGTGGACATGGCTTTTCCAAACCTCTTGCATTAGGGACGCGATATGACAAATTTCAACGAGATGAGTTAAATTGTCATCCCTATTTTATTTCTTTATAAGGCATCAACTAAATCCTATTTTTGGATTTTTTTTTTTAAAAGGCTGCTAATATCTAATCAACTAACTCTAGAATTATGGGTAAGTTATACTAACCTCCCAAGAAGTTTATGATAATTATACTATCCTCCCCTCAGATTTTTCAAATTACACGAAATTCTCCTACTTTATCTGAAAATATACCGATAACTCTCTCCTGACAATTTTTTTTTTTCAAAATAAAAAAAAAACTACCACTTTCATATTTCTTTTTTCAAATTTTTAAATTTTGACTAATCTTTTTTCATTTTTCAAATAAATATTGATAAAAATCTTAAATTTATTTTTATATAAAATAAAAATAAGTTATTTACCTTAAATTTATTTTTAAATAAAAATATAAAAAAAATATTTTAAAGAAGTTAGAAAAAATTGATCAAAGTTGAAAAAATGTAAAAATAAATAAATAAAAAGAATAGTTTCGTCATTTTAAAAAATAACAATGAATTTAAAAGTTGTGGGTCGGAAGGCTTCCAATTATATAGGGCCGACCTTGCTGTTCACTCTAACATTTGAAAGATTTTCTCACAAAAATAGATAATTACACTAATTTGTTTTAGGTTTTTGAAATTATACTGACCTCTTCTATTTTACCTGACAATATACTACCTTTTTCTAGTCAATTTTTTCTTCAAAATGACGAATTTGTTTCTTTTATTTATTTATTTTTATATTTTTTCAATTTTGACTAATTTTTTTTTAAATGTTTTTATTATTTTATTTAAAAATAAATTTAAGAGAAATAACTTATTTTTATTTTATACAAAAATAAATTTAAGATTTTTATCAATATTTATTTAAAAAATAAAAAAAGACAAAATTTTAAAAAATGAAAATGATAATTATGTCATTTAAAAAAAAAAGTTGACTTGAAGAGATATATGTATATTATTAGGTAAAGCATAAAAGGTCAGTATAATTTAAAAATCTCATGAAAAATTAGCGTAATTATCATAAATCTCAAAAAAAAGATTAGTATAATTTACTCAAAATATTTTCATATATAATTCTTTAAATTATGTTTTTCTTCTCCCTAAATTTAAATTTGTTCACACTTTACCATTATTTTAATTTTGTTTGATCTCTGCAATAAAATTATATCAATTTTTCTAAAATTTTCTATATATTCTAAAGGTCTTTTTAATTAACAGACTCTTTCTTTAGTTAAACTTCTTGTATGTGTTACTTTATATTAATTATTTTAATTAGAATTGTGTCAATCAATAATAAATTTATATATATTATAGATATATATATATATATATATTATTATAGAAAATCTCACATTTACTGCCATCACAAAATCACTTATAATTTGTTTTTTTAAAATTATAATAAAATATTTTCTTGATCAAGTTTATCCCTCTTAAACAAAAATCCTGATTCTAATCAGAGGCTTCTCTCACAACCGGAAAATTTTACGTATGCGTTCGTTGTATCTGCTTCATCGTTTTTGTCGTCAGAAAGAGTTGGGTCATTACTTCATGGTCATGCAATAGTTGATGGGTTTGGCTTGAATTTGATTGTCGGGTCTATTCTCATCCATATGTATCTTAACTTTTCGAAGGTTGAATCGACATGTCCTATTTGATGGAATTCCTGAACCGGACACGGCTTTGTGGAATACAGTGATTTCTGGGTTGGTGAAGAATTTTTGTTTTAATGAGTCAATAGGGGTGTTTGGGGATATATGGTTGGGAAGGGGCCCCAATTTGATTCAACCATATTGGCTGCCGTTCTTCCAGCACCAGCAGAGTTGCAGGAGTTGAGAGTGGGGATCTTACGGTGTTTGGCAATGAAGGTTGGGTTCATTCATTGTTATAATTATGTTCTCACGGATTTGATTTCTTTGTATTCAAAATGTATAGAGATTTCAACAGCATGGTAGTTGTTTCAGCAGATTGGGCAGTCAGATTTGATATCTTATAATGCAATGATTTTTGGGTTTTCTTTGTAACAATGAGACTGAGTCTTGGGGAGAGAACCAATTCACTGCCCTATAGTTTGCCCTTTCAAGATACAGTCGCAGCATTGCACAATATGCGGAAGGAAGAGAAGGAGCTGATGGTTAGGTTCATAGTAAGAAGTTGGCAATTGCATTTGGACTTTATTACTTCTGAACTAGGAACTGAGATCAGGATCATCAAAAACCTTCGGGTTCGTTTGGACTGCCATAATTTTATTAAATTCATATCCAAGATCACAGAGAGAGTTGTTGTGAGGGATGCTAGTAGGTTCCATCATTTCAAAGGTGGTGTACTTGGCAAGAATTAACATTGGAATTCGGATATCCCCATTCAAAGATGAGTAAGATTTCATTTCATTTGAAGTGGATTATTGCTGAAACTAGACAAAACAAAATACTATTGTGCCCTATGCTTTGATGTTAAACTCCATGTCAGCAAAGATAACTTTTAGCTTTTCCTCATAGCAACACAAAATAAAGCCATAAACTCCCGTTCAAACCCTACCCTGACTCATCTCCTCTATTTCATCCTACATACTGCTTCAGCTATATGTTCTTCAACTTAAATAAGCCCTCCTGACTGTTCAATGTGGATCACAAGCTTTTCCTAATTTTTTGGGATAATAAGGACAAGCCAACCATGCAAGTTTCTCGCTGCCATGAGTTTTGCACCATTATTTTGTTGAAGAAATGTTTTACATCTATTTGACAGAGAGGCAATATCAGTTTGTGACAGAGGTGCACAACTCTATAACCAAGTGTTGTTTTGTTTAGATATTGAACTTGTTTCAGTCCTGAGTATGCATTGTGGTACTCTCTTGTAGCAATTTTTTGTGCTATTTGGAATTTTTTTTTTATTATGGAAAGTTCCACTTTCATGGAAATGGCTGTGTTCAAATAAACATGTTCCAATTGCTTTTATATTTAATTTTTCCTATGTGTGCTCAATGTATATACAATTGTGTTAAGAATTCATATCAATCCCAGGTTTAACTTGAACATGGAAATTATTATGTCAGATTTGGCGGAGTTTTGTTAACTGTTGGATTCTGTACATGCTAAAATCTAATGATAATAGCTTGTTATTGTGGTAATCTGCTCTGAATATCCAGTAGTGTAAGAATATACAGAAACCCAATAAAATTTCTGCAATGTCTGATATGATTGTTAGATTTCTATCTTTTCCTTATCTTAGGCAGGACTAGGATCATTGTCCTTCCCTCCTCTTTTCTTCCCTTTCCTCTAGAATTAGCTGAAAAGTAGTTTGTATTATGCTTTTTTTTTTTTTTTTTTTTTTGTATCTGATAATTTTGGTGCTTCTTTTGGTTATTTTGAAGGGTCCTTGATTCAAATAACAGACAAAGTGATTCCCAAGTTAATATTTGTCCCGTTGATAATATAAGACGCTTTCAGTGCAACTGAAGAAATATTGTCCTCAGCAAGGCAATATCATGAGGTAAGACCCCCTTGCTTGAACCCCCTCTCAATTTGCTGTGGTAGTGTTTGTATAAACTTGAAAGATGAATGTTCATTCTAGTTTTCTGTTTTGGTTAATGTGTTTGTGATTTCCATCCTTTTTTTTCTGCAGATTTCTTTATCATTTTGTTTTCACTGTTTCTATTGTCCTTACATATGGATAAATTCCCTTGACGAATAAGCTAAATGTCAATGGTGCAACAATTAGATCAAACTGCACTTTGTGATGCATAAAACCATTGGGTCAATTCTAAATCACAAGCAATTAGTGAGGTATCTTAAGCAGTACTTTCCTCTGATTAGATGCAAAACTAAGCACAATTCTTGATGCTAGACAAAACTTTCACTCTGGATTTATTTTTTCTTTTGCAATTCCATGTTCTGGTTCATACATTTACACGTAATACACCAAAATTTACATATAATTCTCTGGAGAGACAGATTTCGAAAATAAGATGACAGCGAGTATTTCAGCAATTGATTCCACACTGCTTGACATCAGGACCCTTTGTTTTTAAAATAAATGGGTCAATTCGAACCCAAAGTAAGGAGAAGATGGAAGCCAAAAGCACCGACCAAATAACAACAATAGTGGGTGTCCTGTTCTGCTTCCCCATGAGACCTTTGAGGAATGGGTAGAGATGGACAATCACCCAAAAGGCAAAGAAGAGCTTTCCGAATAGAGGACCCCATGACTGGTACCCATTGTTTATGGCATCAGAGATTCCAGCCACAACCCCAACAAGATTGATGATTAAGATAGTGGTTGGGGGGATAAGAAGGGTGGTCCATTTAAACGCATAGAGCTCTCCAAACTCCTCATCATCTGTTGCTTTGGATGTGACAGTAAAGTTTGTGTCTATTCCAGCCAAAATCTTGAGAAGACCTTGTATGACAGCAAAGAGGTGAGCAGACACACCACCTATGACCCAAAATTGCTCATTTCTCCACCATTCCTCTATGCTTACTCCACTCCACCTTAGCTCAAGAATGCCCGTGGTGAAGATTGAGATGAACAGAGCAATGAAAAAGAGACTTGCAAAGGTGCTTATCTGGACCAAGAATGAATGAGGATTAAATTCATTAGAAAAGTAAGAGAAGGCACTTAGAAGAGAATTTGGGAAATGTGAAATTACTAACTCATCGAAAAGCTTAAGTTGTTAGAGATGATGTAATTTTAATATTATATCCTCTAATGTCATATTAAGCCAACACGTGCAACAATTCATATTGTCAGGGTGATGGTGAGGTTTGAATACATGACTTTTTACTTGTTCTGATACCATGTGAAACTACCAACTCATCTAAAAGCTTTGTTAGAGATGGTGTAATTTGAATATTATGTAAGCAAACAAGTGAAAATGTAAGCATCCATTTTGATTTACATGCAGGATTTGACATCAAACAATTTCACTGCATGTAAGGTCAAAGTTTAATATCAAGTATCCTATTGTTAGGTGATATGTCCAATTTTTGTGAGGATTGCATTTAGAGGATGGCTTAGTGCCTAAAAATGTCATGTAACGATTAGAATACTCTTATTTCCATGTGGTGCCCAGACATGCACTAGTCATTGTTTTAATGGAAAGAACAAGGTTTGTATCATTACCTCCGGCATGATGAATTTTCCGGTGAGCAAGCAGATGGCAGGGAGGGTACAGTAGGCTAGAAGCGGTAGAGATGTGAAGGGATAAACGGTAGTGTTAACATAAGCAAATCGCTCCAGCCACTTGAGATTTCCTTCTTTGTAGCCATACCAGACAGGGCTGTGACGGCTAAAGAAGATCTCAACTGAGCCAAGAGCCCACCGAAGCACCTGGTTAAGACGATCAGACAGATTGATAGGAGCAGACCCCTTAAATGCAGGCCTCTTGGGCATGCAGTATATGGACCTCCAACCGCGGCAATGCATCTTAAAACCAGTTAGAATATCCTCTGTGATAGACCCATAAATCCATCCCAACTGCACATTCAAGAGCCATTAAAATATGAAGCAACATTAGTGAAAAGTGCTAATCATGTTACTATTGGAGAAGCTTAGATGCTTTTGTTTTCATTTCTGAATTATACAGAATATTGCTGAAATTTTGCAGATAATTCAGCAGTTAAATGTTACTTACAGGATTTATAAATGACAATGTTAATTCACACGTATCGACAATGTTAGTATAATTTGAGTGTCTTGGAAGCTTTAGAAAATAGTGTCAGTAGTCCTATCATTCTGTGCAAGTATTCTTTGATATTTAATCATAAAAATTACCTCCAAACCCCACTCGGTTTTGTCTTCATATCCGCAGCTGATTACATGAATGGCTTCTTTCAGCAGGGCTGCAGGGCTTGAGGAAGGAGGGACGCCACCTTCAACCATTAATGTTGAAGTCACAAAAATTGCCGACTGTCCAAACTTCTTTTCAAAGTTCATTTGGGACATCAGTAGCTCCTTGTCATCATCGAACCCTGACCACAACAATGAATATAAATCCTCTTAGTTGTTTTCCTTTTTATCTTTTATTTTGGAAGAGAGAAAGAGAGATTAAATTATCATTTAGTTGTTTTTGCAAGGTGAGGAAAGTCAATAACCTTGAACGTTCGCACCATCTCCATTTTCACCATGTTTAGAATATTTTGGAAGCTTTTTGCGGCGTCCAAAACATGGGCAGCAGTCGCAGCTTACCATTTTAGGGCGCTTTGGACCCTTTGGTGGATCATAGCCATATAAAGCTTGTCTTCTAAAGCAGCATCCTGTGCCAACATATACAGGACCCTGGATTCCATCTAGACCTTTCATGTTAATCTGCCAAAGAAGTAAACTAATTACACAGACAAACAAACATACGAGCATGCAGGGAAAAGAAAAAAGAATGTAATCTTATTTACATTCAATATTAGAAAAATGAGTACTAGACAACATCTTAATTGAGGAAATTCTTGCAGGGACTTACGTCAAAGAAGACTGTGTTTCTGTTGGCGTATCGATCATTCCTGTCAATGCCATCAAATCTTTGAGGGAATTGGACATAGCAAACCTTTTTCCCAACTTGTGGGTCCATCAAGAAACACATTGCCTCTCTCACTGCCTTGCTGTTATTGATGTAATGATCACAATCCAAGTTCAGCATGAATGGTGCATTGGTAAGAACTCCAGAGACACGAACCTGTGAGTATGGATTATATAAATGAAAGATCTTGCTTTCATGATTTTTGACTAAAGTTAATAATTTTGTTTCCACACAGGACCAAAAATGATCTCAAAGCAGAATCTTAAAACCTTGCATTACAATACAAAAAATTATAGGTACTAGATTGAGTAACAGAAATGCTTGTGATCTTTACCAAGGCATTCATGGCACCGGCTTTCTTGTGATGTTGAAAACTAGGCCTCTTCTCACGAGAAACATAGACAAGGCGAGGGAGCTCGTTTCCTTCTGCATCAAGGCCTCCACTGTGACCGAGAAAGACTTGAATCATACCAGGATGATCCTTGGTATTGTTTCCAGGCCATGGTGTCCCATCTTGCATAATCCACCCTTCTGGAGGAACCTTCGTGGCTTTTGCCACAAGTGCGTTGATCCTTACCTTAAATTCTTCATACTCCCTCTGTCCAACACACCAAACAATGGTACTATTACTCAAACTGTTTAATGTCATTAGGCTGGGATGAAATCAAGGGAGTGGGATTAAAACCTTCATGGCTCGACGCTCCTTGACAAATGTGGGCTGAACTTTGTCCTTGAGATAATCAATCTTGAGAGAGAAGTACATCTCTGGGGCCCGAGGCTCTATTGAAAATTTCTTACAGAAGGGAACCCACTTTCTAGCAAATTCTGCAGTTTCAGATAGGGATTCGAAGGTAAGCATTGAAGCACCATCATCAGATATGTAGCATGAAATCTTATCGACAGGGTAGTCCATTGCTAAGATTGATAGAACTGTGTTAGCTGTAACTAGAGGAGGTTCTTTCATTGGATCCACGGTACTGACAAAGATATCTACCGGGGAAAGCATATTTGGTTCGCCTTCCCTCTCATACCTGCATTGCAAATTTGTAAGTTACACCATTTGCACAGAGAAATATTATTTGGTTTCTGTTTTAACTTTTGATGATTAAAGGTATGTTTTGAATCATGGCTATTCTAGATGAATCTGGCTCTTATTAAACAGAAAGGTAGCATGTTAATCCTGCAGCTTTAACAAAAAAATTTCCTAGCTTTCGAGTAAAATTCAAACAATTGTTCTGCAAATCGTTATATTATTTGGATGAGTTGTGAATTTTTTTAATTAGAGCTATTTGAATGGTAGAGCTATTTGAATGGGGTTGTCTTCTACAAAATCTTGTGATTTTGAGCTCAGTTACCTATCCTGTTCCTGTTTATAATTTGGTCAGACCAAGATTAATATTACATCATTATGGATCCAAATCAATTGGATTAAGTCCTTCTGACCAGAAATCTTGCAGGGGCCAAATTACTGAACTTGATTTAACAAAACCTTTATCGGTTTATCCCAATTACTTAAATACTCTATTGCATCAATCCTTCCTGGTCACTAGTAGTACAATTTCTAATGGCCTATTTTATTTTCCCTTTTTTAAATAGAAAATGAGTTTTCCATAGCAAATAAAATTGGTAGTCTAATTTCAAGACTGGGACCTGTAAGTTTCTACTTCTGTGTCAATCTAGCCCCTAACCCCAAAAGTAGGACCTACTTTTATGGATTACTTCAGCAATGAAAATTCTCGAACTTGTTAGCATGTTGCAGAATGTAAAAACACCATGGAGCTTCAGTTAGAAATCCATCTCTCTATACCCATATATCTAAATGTTCATTAACTAACTTCTAATTGTGGATATTATATATGTGCCACAGGTGATGCTCAAGTGTTATACCTGAGAGAGAGACGATCAAGATAAGTCTCACGATCAATTGGGAGCCACTTGGGGAATTGATCAAGGATCCATGAAAAGGCAAACCAGATCTCACAGATCACAGAGGTTAGCCAAAGCCCCAGTGCATCATGCACCGGGTGCGTGATTCTGTAACGGAGAAAGATTGCCAGAACAAGTAGCCGAGTTACAATCACCATCCGGTAGGGGTTGATCTTGCTGGAGGCTATTGGTACTTTCCTTGAGAGTGGCTGCCTAGCTTCATCCAACCTGCGCCCATTTACAGAAATTTAAAGTGTTGATCTTGTTGGAGTTCAAATTCATCATTTTAAAGCTAATAGTGACTGTATAGTCAATTATGTAACCAAAATGTTGTTTTGATGTAAAGCTTGTCTGAACAATCCATCTTAACTACTTTGAATGACAGTTTATAAATTAAAAACGGTCTGATATAGGTTTATGTTCAAGTTGTTTATTTGGGTTGAGTACAAAACTTTCATTTGTATAGCACTATTTGGGATCAAATTTGTTACATACATGGCCATGTCAGGGTCAGCCGAGTCATCAAAATCAGGCGCCAGATTGCCTTGCTGCATTTTCCAGTCATCCATCCTTTCTTTCCACCCTCCCTCTTTCTTTTCATCCCATCTTGCACTTCCTGTTTCATACATCATGCAATTTATAACATGTACATCAACACACACACACACACACACGAAATAGTATGTAATGTAAAATATATTGCATGAGAGTGTTTCTTAGAGTTTTTGACCCTACCCATGTCAATATTTTATTAATTTCCGTGACCTTTTGCATTTGTTTTTAACACGTGCAATTTTTAAAAGTACATTTTATGTTTTTTTTTACAATTTTTTTAAGACGCTTTTGAAAGAATTTTTTCAAAAGATATCATTAATATAGTATTCATAAACTTCACTTGATTTGATTGCAAGCAAAGTTTCTCAATATTGTCTGAAATGTGCTTTTGAAAAATATTTTTGTTAAATTTTTTTTATCAAAAGCGTCATTTTAAAAGACACTTTAAACAAATGTATGAATATGAAAAATAAATACAAAAATAGATGCATGAGTGAAATTAATAAAAATACAGCATAAGTAAGATAAAAAAAAAAATTCATGTTTCTAGTCAAAGGTGGAAGTAGAGGTAGGTTACAACCCATCCCAAATTCTAGAAGAAAAAAAAAATTATACATATAAAATTTTATCATTTTCAAGTTAGTTTACCCCACAATTTTGACCCATCTAATCTTTACTTTTGAATCCTATCATTTCTCTTATTTCTCACTCTTAAAATTTTCTCATATTTTTTTTTTTTAAATTTCATTATTTATCTCATTTTTAATCCTAAAATTTTGACTAGACTCAAAAATTTTCCAATCAAAACTTGTAGCCCTAGATCTCCAATTTTTTTTTCCCAGTTCTGCCCTGGTTTCTATTAGACAAATATAGAGAGGTGGTATGGAAACGTACCAGGCTCAGAGACAGGATACGGATGCACACGTTTATGTAGTGAAGAAGACAACATCGGATCTCCATGAGCATGACTTGATATTGGGAATTCACCACTCACCTAATTGCATGCATGCATGAAAAAAGTTGAGATTCGATCAAAATCAGAGTACTAAGACAAACAATATATATATATATATGTTGATTTATATATATGGTACAAACAGGAGCTTTTGCTTACCGGGCGGGAGCGGCCACCGGAAATAACAGGTGGGTACTGGGCAGTCTCATCATCTTCTGGTCCTCTTCCATAGCTCATCTTCCCATGAAGCATGGCTTCTGCAATCTGTGTGTTCTTGTTTTGTTCATCAATGTTGAATTCATGTTCAATATCATCCACATCTTCTTCATCTTCATCTCCCTCAACCCTTGGGCTCCCTTCATATTTTTCAGAAACCACAATGAAAAGTTTTGAAAGACAAAAAAAAAAAAAAAAAATGATCAGCAAGATTGAAGTTGTGGTGTTTCATAAAATCTTTATTTTTTGTTAGTTCATGCAGTCATTTGTGCAATCAAATTGAGACAATATGAACTATCAGCCCGGTTTAGAAATTATTTAGTAAAATCGTGTCATTATTTAATGTGCAATTATAATATTTCACAAAATCTATCATTTTTTCAAAATTTGTCATGAATATTGTCTTATGAAATCATCACTCACATTACGTCATCATGTCATACTTTATTATTTAAATTTAATTTTTGTTGAAATTGAAGAGAAGTTTATGATCATAAAAAATAAAAAAAATTAAATTTTTATAAGACATTATTATATGATGACGTGATATGATGATTTTACTAAATGATTACTCGAATACGTGAGAAACAATCTTCTCATATTTGATAAAGATGTGCTGTGATAGTCTCATCGAACAACTTTTATTGTCAAATGATAATGAGAATCTTGATATGAGTCGTAAACTCTGATGTGTGGATTCAATTTCTCACAAATGCAAGGGTGGTCACCCTCGTCGCAAGTGAAGTAAATATGACTCGAGTTTTACAGTACCTTTGAGGCGTTTGTATCTGGTCCTGCACTGGGGGCACAGTTGGCTTCCTTCTCTCCTCTCATACTCGTAGCACGGCCGGCACACCGGAAAACCGCACTCGTTGCAGGCTACAAACAAATCTCCGTCAACCGTGAGGCCAATCTCATCACCACATATCTCACAAACTTGACCATTCAAGTCCTTCAAAGGCTTGTGCTGCACCAATTATACAAAAACCATACATATTAGTCTGAAGTTATATACATATACATACATATATAGAGAGAGAGAGAGAGAGAGAGAGAGAGAGGTGGGTACCTCTTCATGGCCATGAATGACGACGAGCTCGTTACGGTTGTGGGATCCGGCGACTAGACCGGCGCTGGCTTCCATGGTGGAGGTGGTGGTGGTTTCGTAGAAAATGAGGCTGAGGGTGGTGTGGGGAGTGGGGGTTTCTTTTTAATGAATGAAGAAAGGTAGGGCATAGTATAGTAATAGTGTCTCAGTCTCTCTCACCTAATGTGTCCACATATGGATGGTGTTGTTGGTTGCAGAGTCTCCATTGCCTTGAAGTTAAGCTTCGTCTATTTCAACCACCATCTCTCTCTCTCTCTCTCTCTCTCTCTCTCCAACGACCACGTTGCACATTTTAAATATTTTTGGTTTGCTGAAATATTTTGGTTCCTATGTTCTCATGCTGAAATATTTTGGTTCCTATGTTCTCAATCTGATACTCCCCTCCGTCTCATAAGTGTTTTTTTTTTTTTTTAAGAGAACTAATTTTTCAAGAGTATAATATTATGCATTTAATGATTGTAAACAAATATTACTCTAAAAAATTAATATTTGAAAATTCAACAAAATTTGTCAATATTGTGCTATATATACTTGCAGAAAGTGAGATTCACAATTTATAGAGAATATAGACGAATCTCATTCGTTGTGAGTATATAAGTATAATATGAGTATATTTTGATAAATTATGAAACATGACTCAATATAAAATTATAACATCGACTTTCTTTTACACTAGTTATACAACACATCAAATTAATTAAAAAAAAACACGTTTTTAACCTAACCAAGTCTTTAATTCGTAAACTACTGGGTTCGTATTCCATTAGAGAGTCACTGGTCTTAGATTTTCCCAATCTACATATAGCCGGTTTTGTGTGGATCCATGAGAATTTACTCTAATATGATCCTCTAGTTATTAGGGATAGACTGTTATTTGATTAGATAGAAGGTGATAAAAAATTCCTGCATGTTACCAAAAAATTAAAAATTATAAAAAAGATAAATTAAAAATTCACAATTATGCATTGACTTTTTAAATTAGACTTTTATTTTGAGATATGAAAAAAAAAAAAAAAAAGTAAGGGAACCTTAACTAGACATAAAAAAAAATTATTCATGAATTTAAAATTACATGATGTATATAACATTATGTGTGGTGCCAATTTAACTTGACCCTTTCCGAGTGAATAGCACTATTCTTTCTAAAGCATACTCTTCTATCAGGTGAAAACATAGCACATTATTAGAAAATTTAAGAGCAAGCTCAAATGAGACACAACAATCTTTTATGGACAATGTCAAGCTTAAGCAAATAGTATATTTTGGACTTTGTAATTCTTAATTAATTTTTTTTAAAAGGACCATTTACCGAGGGGTTAAAAGAGAATGACATGCTAAAAATAAACTTATATTTTCACGTGTGATTAGCATAAATATTTTATCATTACACCAAACAATAACGCGTTACAATTTATTAACAAAGACTCAGCATTTTACATTGCTTTTGAGCACAAAAAATCCAGTCTATGGGTCACCTTCTAGTTTTTGAAACTAAAGTCTAAGTAAAATTTTACTTTTACGAGAATGATTACTCATAAAGTCAAATCCTGTCTTTATGACCATTTGAGGTTGCTTTGGTTTTGATTGAATCATAATTAAACCTTAATTTGAAGGAATTGTTTGTCAGTGAATAGAGATCAGCTCCTCTCCAATTATTACCTTAGGTAGTCATTGAATGTTGCCACATCAACTTCTGAAGAGGATTATTTTCCACCATATGATGATTTAGCACACTAGAAAGGGTCTTTGTTAATTAGTTGATTAAAATTAGTTTGACAAAATTAATTGCTATCACTAAAAACAAAACTATTTTTTTTTAAAGTAAATTGTAGGTAAAAAAAATGCTTGCATTATTATTAAACACAAAATGAGATAAATGATTTTTTTTTAAAAAAAAATTATTTTTATTTACAAATTTATCATGGTTTAGTGCTTAATCTTTAGTTTTATCAGACATAACCTAAATAACTATCTATATATATATATATATATATATATATATATATATATATATACCAATTAAAGATTTAAGACTCATCAAATTACAGAATTTAATCTTTTTTGATTTTAGACATTGTTGGGTGATTGTCACAAATTCACACGAATTCTTAATAAAAAATTTTGTGACCCGTTATTGTTTTTGGGCTTATTTTTGTCTCGCTTATATAAATGTATAGTCTTTTAGAATTTTGATTTATGAGAAGATAAACTATATTCGGGAGAAAATAGTGATTTGGGGGAGTTTTTACTCTTGTAATCTCTATGAAACATAGTAGATTGATCATCGTTCCCTGTGGACTTAGGCACAAGGCCAACGCAACCATAAATCCAACAAAGCAATCTCTTTAGGCTCCACTTAAAAATAAAGTCTCAAATTTTATATATTTATAGTATAATCAAATTAGAAGTCTGAGATTAATAAAAATCTAATTCTACAAAGGCTCCAAATTTTATGTATTTATAGTATAATTAAATTAGAAGTCTAACATTAATTAAAATCTAACTCTACAAAAAAAGGTCTAAAAAAACTTATTGTATTGTACTCTAATATTTAATTGCAATCTATTTAGATAAAAAAAAAATTATGTTAAAATTTTATCATTAGAATTTCATTCAATATATACTTTTCTTTTGTTGAAAAATAATTAAATTTTACAAAAATAAATATAATATATATAGGATATAAAATAAAAAAATTAAAGTAATATTAAAAATGACCTTATTTAGAATTGTCACTTCATCGCTTTAGACCTCCAATTATATAGAGTCGACCTGCGTAGGCATCTTACAAAATCATATAAACCTTGTCTCTTCCTTTTGGGTTTTGTTTATTTTTTTATTTATTTGAGATCAAGTAATTATTTGTTTGATCACTTCTACACAATAGACATGACCAGTTTTAAGAGGATAAAAGTGTTTAATGAAAAGAATTTTACAATGTAAGGGTCACAAATTATTCATAATTTTGAATATTAAAGAAAAATTAGTGGGTTATTCAAACTTGGTTCACCAAGATGAATGAGTCTCAAATTGTGATTAAATTTGTCTTATTTATTTTTCGATCTTAAATGAAATCGAGTAAATCATGAGCCGAACTTGAATAGTTTGATCTTTTGTGTAGTATTAAAACTACGTACTTGATTTTGTGTGTATCAGAAATTATGCAGCGATACAAGTACTTCTCTCTACTGATTGGAGTTGTGTTGATGACTGTAAACTTATAGATAGACAGCCAAATCACAAGCTAAAGGGTTGAGTTAAATACACACTTTAAACCCAAATAATAAACAAGTTGGGAACTTGACATCTGACCCATTAACCTGTTTACCAACCGTTACACGTTGTATAGCATAAATCAATTCCTTTCATAGATTTATGCAAGGAGGAGGAGGAGAATATGAAAGAAAGAGAATGCTTGAGAAGTAAGAACTTTGAAATGAAGTCACATAAAAAATGTTAGGTTGGTAAGTTGGCACACCCCTGTCATCTTGATAGACCACTCCTCCCCAACCTTGGCTGATTTAGTGTGGCGGAAGACTGGGCAGTGGCGGCACCTCGCCACTGACATTTTGAAAAGAAAAAAAATTAGGATTAAATTAATATTTTGTAGGTTTTTAAAATTTTAATAATATGTCCCCATTATGTACATTTTTTAAGCTTGTCCCTGTTCCATTTGTTTTATAAATTTTCTAATTAGTGACATTGGGGGATATACGTTGGGAAAAAAACAAAAAAAATGTGAGCTACATGCTTCGTTTTATGCTCTCTTTTATATACATATATATATATATATATATTTGAAAATTTTTCCCTTAAATTTATTTGTCCATTTTATTTTTAACTCATCAATTGATGATTTAGTGATTAGGACAAAAATTAATTTTTTTTTTTAATTTTTTTGAACACAATTCATAGATTGTGTTCAAAAACTCCTTGTTAACCGTTTAAAGGTTAAGATTTTGGCATACCTCGTGTGAGGAAAATACACGCACAAATATATAAAGAGTAATGCTAGTCTTACCTTCATATTTTATCAAAATTGTTTACCTTCATGAGTTGGTAGTGTTGTATTGGTTGGATATCACATGATGCCACATCATGATGTGATATTTAACCAAGACAAGACTGTCAACTCATGAAATGTGATATCCAACCAATACAACACTGTCAACTCATGAAGTTAAACACTTTTGGTAGAATTTTTAAGTAAGCATAACATTATTGATATATAAAAGATGTTTCTATTGTCTATTATATTTTTAACTTATCAAATGATGATTTAGTGATTAGAACAAAAATTAATTTTTTATTTTTATTTTTTGAACGCTATTCGTATATTTTGCTCAAAAACCCCTTGTTAACCATTTAAAGGTTAAGATTTTGGCATACGAAGGTGTGTGGAAAATACAAACGCGAATATATAAAATATGTTTCTATCCTTCTATTAGATTGTTTTCGTATCCAAATCTTCATTGAATGACACATTTTTAATGCAAATTTTCCTTGCAATAATATATATATATAGAGAGAGAGAGGGAGGGGGGGGGGGGGGGGGGGGGATTTCTCTTAAGGCTACTTGGAAAAGGTCGTAGAAAGATTCAAACCATCATAACAAGGTTTTTGAAAATAGTAACATCATCCTGTTAGATCATTAGTTGATGTCTCCTCATATTCTAGATATTGAGAACATAATCCTACTATTGCCACAACTACCATATAAGGGACAGCAGCTGGAAGCATCCAAAAGGTTTGTGCTCTACCCTTTGAAAGCTATTATAGGCTTCGTCAGCAAGTGCAAGTGATGAGCATGCATGATATCCGCACTCTAAATATCCATGAACCTGAGCATTACATGTTACCCAGTTGGTATAAATTCTGGGATTTCTTTCAACTAAAATCGCATACCACTTGTGTCTATGTGCCATTGCTACAAGTCAGTAATGAATATATTAGTATACAAAAATATTTTCATATTTAAATATATACCTAATAAAAAAAAAACAATTAGATATACTAGCAACCCAAAAATTTACGATTGTATCCATTACTAATAAGAAATAATATGGCTTGATTTGTCAAATAACCTGAAAAAGTTACAAGCATCACAACTCAGTTGTAATTACTCTAATGCAGAAAAAGTTTACACTCAATGCAGAACTGAGTTATAGCGAATGTAGAACTTAGTTGCACCTGATACAGATTATGGCTTTAGCACTTTATACACATCACCAATAATGTCTATTAACAAGATCTAGTTTGGTCTAAACAGGCAAGAAACCTGGAATTGTTATAGGTATCACAACTCTACTACAGTCCTCTAATACAGGAAAATATTGCACCCCAATGTAGAATTGACTTGTAGCGAATGCATAACACAGTTGCACCTAACGCAGCTTACGACTTTTATCACCTGGCACACAACATCAATTGTCCATCACTAATAAAATATAGTATGATCTGATAAGGAAAAGTTACAATCATTACAACTATACTACAATTACAAAGATGCATATAATGTAGAAAGTTGTTACACTTGTTGCAAAATTGAATTGCACCAAATGCAGAACTCAGTTGCAACTTCTATTAGGACATATCACTCAACACTTGATATACATGTTATAATGAACAGAAGTCGAGATATAGAAGATACAAACTCAATAAGCATACAACCAAAAATATAAACCATAATTACATCAAATGCACGACAATTAAAACATATAATCAATCTCTATCATACATTCAAAATGAAAAAAAAAGTAAATACACTATATAATTAAAATTTTAAAGATTCACACAATCTATATTTGAACACAACATGGTCAATAATGAAAAAATATATTAAGGTGGATTGGGATTCGTGTGCATTGCGTATTGACGGTGAGTTAGGTCTTCACCTTGGGTAGGTTGTACCAGAGTTGGGTTGTGACAGTGGTTGGGTCTTCTGCTTGGGTAAAAGATAGTGGATCGCGCTATATTGGGCAGCGACGTTCTCACCATGGTAGCCACTGTAAGCTAAGCCATGTTGTTGACCTATGCATTCTGTTATCATTTGCAATTAGATGATCCAATAATCCAACTAGTAGAGGATTATAAATGGATCAAATTTTTTGATTTCCACTGGAGATTAGGAATAGATGGACTTTCTATAGGACCCATTTTACTGACAGGATTCATTACTACTTTAGCTACTTTAGCGACTCGGCCAGTTACTTGAGATTTTCGATTATTCCATTTCCTAATATTAGCAATGTACAGTGATCAAATAAGATCATTTTCTCCTCGGGGCCTTTTACTTTCTTTTTTTTTATCATGTGGGAGTTGGAATTAATTCCCGTTTATCTACTTCTATTCATGTGGGAGTTGCAATTAATTCTTGTTTATCTACTTCTATCCATGTGAGGAGAAAAAAAAATGTTTGTACTCAACTACAAAATTCATTTTATACACCGTATAGGGTTCCGTTTTTCTCTTAATGGAAATTTTGGGTATTGGTTTATATGGTTCTACTGAACCAATATTAAATTTTGAAACATCAGCTAATCAATCATATCTTTCATAAGTTTGAGAAAATATTCGTAGTTATAATGTGCCTCTTATAGACTTGGGGGACAACATATCAAGTTTAAAATTTAAGGAGGTTTTCTACAGAATTATGAAAAATTTGGACGGAAACTCCTAATTTATAAAAAAAAAAAAAAGAGGGTTCTGTCACTACTTCCCCTATCACATGCATATTAGTCAGTTATTCTCAACAACCTAACTTATATATTGATATTGAACACAATTTTTAGACTTATAGGATCTTTAATTGATATTAAAGGCACAAAGACTTCATTTGTTTCTTCTCAAAGGATAAGTTACGATTCAAATTCAGCTATAAGTGATCGATACAATGACAGTCACTTGGCTCTATTTATTTTTAAGATCCTTTTACTCTCCGCATTGTATTGAAATTGGCTTTAGGCTAACATTGAAAAGGAAGAGCAATAGTTTGTGAAAGGACTGTAGCCATTTCAAACACACAAACTATTAACAACTGAATAGTTAAGTGTACTTAGCATTGCCTCCATTTCCTACATCCTACCAAAAACAAACGAATACATTTATGTAGATAACAACAACAAGAGAATGCAAGATAAGACAAAAAGTCTAATTGAATCGAATTATTCCTGGAAACTTTGTAAGTAAATATATTCTCAAAGTAAAAATTTCCAAGCATTTAAATACAATGGTTAGTCTAAAGAGAACAATTCAGGGTAGATTTTAGAAGTAAAAGAGCTAACAATTGATGGTCATATAATCAAACAATGCATGTTTTGTATAGTTACAGATCCAAGTTGTAAAATATAAATAAATAAATAAATATTCTATATATATGATTTTGTGTCTTGTATAATCCAATATCAAATTTTGTTACTTTAGTGTCAAGATTCTTTTTGTTGGCAGGAAAAAAAACCGAAGACAAACAAATTAACATGAAAAGAGTTTCATGAAAACCATTCACAACTTAGAATATTGATGTGGAACAAGCAACTGCCAGATCTTTGATGACTCGATACGCCCTAAGACAAAAAAAAATAAAAATTGAACTGCTTTTTAGGATATTTTGGTTTCCTAATTTTATTAGAATTTGTTTTTTTTTTATCAGCAAAAGAATAAAAATATATTGACGCCAAATGAGAAGTACAATCAAAGATACAAGTAAAATTGATAGATACAAAACAAAGGCGGCACCAAAACTGAAAGATATATCTACTGCATCATTGCTAGACCCAAGAATCCCAACAAGGTTGGCACCAAAGGGAGAAAGCCATTCAAGAGGCAAATGATTCATAGCCTGCTTTCGACCAAGTCTTCGTCATTTATGAAAAGGTCCTGTCGCTACACATCAAAGAAAAAACCAGAATTAAGTGAATACGAATACTTGGTAACGTGATTCATGTAATGTTCTTTGCCAAAGGTATAATTCGTTTTGTTTCTAAAATAACAGGATAAATTTTTAAAGCTTTTGAAAGAAAAAAATGAATTCAAAAACAAATCATGGCTGCTTTCGGAAGTGAAAAAAAAAACCATTTCGAAAGGAATGATAAGCATTTAATTGAATGGGATACTTGCACCAAAAATTTCCATTTCCATTTCCTTTTATGAAATGAACAAGAAAAGGGGATTAATATCATTCCTGAAATGCATTTTTCAAACCTAAGCATCATTCTGTTTTCTCAAACTGATAAATTATTTGGAGAACAAAAAAAAATCCATCTTTTTGTGATGACAAATTATAAAGAAAAAGTGGGGGGCTTGCCTTTGCAAATAAATTAAAGCACTCATTTTTCAGAGCAGCTAAACATTACATTGAACAGTATAGCTGTAATAGAAATATTTGTTAAAATTTATGAAAACTTAAGAAAACAAACCTCTGCAATTGAGAATTGAAGAACGGATTTAGCTTCTGGGTTATCCCATTCCAACAAATCCCACCACTCTTTTTGTCCGCTGATTTTCATGAGAGAATCAAGTTGGGTCTCTGATGTTCTTCTACTATCATCCACGTTCATAGTAGAGAGAGAAAGCCTCTTAAGCTTTGGACAATTGAATACATCAATTTCTTGAAGTGAAGGACAAACCATTGTCTTTGTCCCTATACATATGCTCTTCAATTCTGGTACATCGAATAACTTCAAACTCCGTAGCTTGGAGAATGTGAGAAGAGAATACCTTTCAGTAGTAAACCCTTCTTCTTCTTCTTCTTCCTCTTCTATTATTATGTGCTCCATTTGCGAGCAGTTACGCACATAAATTAATTCAAGGTTTTGCACATGGTGCCTCACCAACCTAGCTGTCAACAAATACTTCAGTTTACCACATGAATAAATATTTAACACCTTTAGAAGAGAAAAGGTTCCACTTTCTGCTGGTGGTCTCCCTCCCATTTCAACTCCCTCGTACTTGAACAGGCTTCTTAAATCTGGCAGGAAACGAACGTTCAAAACTTGAAGGTTTTGTGGCAGTGACGTGGTGGTGGTGGTGAACGACCATAGGTCCTCTATCCCTTCACTAGACCAAATATAACATTCCTTTAGATCTTTGCAAGTATTTTTCCTCAGAGAAGGTGAAAAATCCAATAAGCTCTTAGGAAGAACGCATTTAACTATTTTCAACTCCTGCATGTTGGTAGGAAGGTGTATTTCACCATCAATACAGTAAATAGATACTTCTCTGCATTTAAGCCAAGGACGAAAAACAAATCGTTCATGGCTATTTTGGATCTGAAGATGATAGTGACTCAACCTCTCCCAATCTTTAGTACGGACATAGGTATCGAACTTGTCCAGGTTAGAGAAGTTCACACCAAGCATCTCTAGTTGTCTCAAGGTAGTCAATTCTTCCGTCTGAACATCAATATTACAATCATCAAGTCTGAGGCACTGTAAATTGGAAGACTGGGTAGTAAACCAGTTGGAATAGATTGTATTCCTGACATGCTAAATAAATCAAGGCATTTAAGGTTGACTAATCCCTTTAAACCTGTAGGTACTGCTTGCAGTACTCCACAGCCGTTTAGATGCACTTCCCTCAATTCCTTAAGCTCTGCCAATGAAGGTACATATTCTAAATAGGGACAACCATTAAGAAACAATCCTCGGAGACTCTTCAAGTTGGAGATGGAATCTGGCAAACGCTCGAGCCAGAACATACCTGATAGGACCAAAACTCTCATGCTCTGCATATGCATAAAGAAAGAATTGGGAAGCTCTATGATGTGGTTATCACGTACCTGAAGGGAGAGAAGTCTGGGGCACTTAGGAGATATGGAAGGGGAGAGATATTCGAATATTATGTCACCTCCTAAAAAAACTCTCTCAAGATTTTCTGACCACTCTCTCTGATTTGTGTTGCGCAAATCACATAAAAACCGCTCTTCAAATTTCACCTCGAAAATAGCAGAGTCATTCTCTTTTGTGATATTGAGGGCCAAATCTCTAATCACATCATGCATCTTTACACGATCACTAGGATTTCCGTCCCCAACCCTTTCCAGCAAACAAACATCTTCTAGTTTGTTCAGTATAGAATGACCCATGTCATACTGTGCTTTCCTAGTTCCAACTTCATCCAGTAACCCCTCAGCAATCCAATACACTATCAACTCCACTCTTGGGATATGGTAGTCTTCAGGAAATGATGCGCAATATAAGAAGCACCGTTGGAGCTTGTCACGTTTCAAGCGATCATAACTGAATTTTAGTGGCTTAAGTACCTCCTCCTCTCTATCCATAAGCCCCATAATCGGTCTTTTCAACTCAGATAGTGCAGTGTGCCAAACATGAATGTCATCAACACCACTCATGCTTCTAGCTGTTGTGACGATGGCAAGAGGTAAACCAGCACATTTCATGGCAATGGACCTTGCAATTTCTTCTACTTTTTTATCAACCACCTTGTCACTCCCAACGTTCTTCATGAACAGATCCCATGCTTCTTTTGTTGAAAGAGGATCTACCATAATTGGTTTGCAGCGCATTTTTTCACAGACTTCCCATAACCGAGTAGTTATAAGTAACCTTCCTTCTTCAACTCCAACAGGAATACCTATATCCTCCGGAAGAAATACATTCCACACATTATCTAAAATAATTACAAATTTCTTTATTCTTCTCAATGCCCGGTATAGCTTAGCTGTCCTTTTCATTTTGTCTTTCTTATTTGAAAGATCAATATGTATACACTTTGCAATCTCATTTTACAATTTGTGAATGCTTGATTCATGGGATACAGTTACCCAATAGACATGATGTGCAAAACTAGGATTTTCCAAGAGCCGGTTATGGATGTGAGCCATAAGGGTCGTTTTGCCCACTCCACCCATACCGCAAACTCCAATGCATGGCGTCGCATCATCCATCAAAAATTTCCAAATTTTTTCCAAACTTCTCTCAGCTGTAGTTTGACCCACTAATGGCGTTGTTAGCAATGCCTTTCCTCTTTGATGGACATCAATTAGAAGCCCCTCAGCAAACACACCCTGCTCCATAAGCTCATTTACTTCTTGAATATTTTTATCGACAATCCTCAAAAAATGCGCTCGTGAAAGATATCTTCTTAATCCAGTGTTCGCTTCAACCTCTTGTACTTCAGTTATTTTTGTCTTGCATTTTGTAACCAGTTCTCTACTTCCCTCTTTCGCTTCTTTCCGGAGTCATACGGTGAATTTCTTAATTCATCATTCACATCATTTTCTCGGCACCGCAATGCTTCCATTCTCCTTCTTAGAGTTTGACGCTTTTCATCAAGCAATTCGTGATAATTATACCACTCGCAAATGAATGCCCAAGTGTTTTTCAAAAATTCAAAGCTTGTACAAATTGTTTGGAGGTACTCCATGCCCCAACACAACCTAATTGCAAATACCTATACAAATTTCTTAGTACTTCAACTGCCAAAAATATGTAAGGTTTAAATGTAAAAGAATGTTCAATAAGTTAATAGTGGAAAACAGGTTGATTTTTATGAAAATAAATTTTAGTCAGTTACTGAATATCACGTAGGACATTGGTATCGATTTTATGGATATTTGCGAATTCTTTGACAAGCAGTATTTTATGGATTTGGACTTGCATTTTAGTTATAAATATTGGGGTTGATCTCCGGTCTCGCTTAACTATTACAGTCTGTCTCACCATTGGACTTAGCAACTTAAGACAGAGAAGAGAGTGAAATGTCTGTCCCCGTCTTCTTGTAGACAAACTCTAATGATGCCAACATCAAGAAGGAGGTTTTAGATTATCATATAAGGTTTATTCATATCATTCATGGATTCTGGTACACACCATTATTTATCATCTTAATCTTTAATTACTTATGATTCTACATGTGTTATTTGGATTAAAATCTTATAGGTGGTATCAAAGTCGTCATGTCTAGAATCATAGGCTGTGTTTTTTTTTCTGATGATAAAATTTCATATTATTATATGAATTTTCAAAATAAAAGAATTCCTGGATTATTTTGAAGCATGAAATTCGTATGAAATTGATTGGAAAAACTGATCATCTTTTTCCATGAAATTGATTGAGATATTATGGGTTTTTGTAGATTATAATCATATAAACAATTTAAACAATTTGGTTTTGATCAAAAATAGCAATTAGAGCTCTAATTTTCAGATTACCGCAAATGCATTTTAGGGATTTGATTAATTCATTCATAACGAATGAGTTTCGATTCAAATTGATAGAGGGCTTTTGTTGCCCATGAAAATCCGAACTTGAGGATGTTGTTTTTAATTAGTATGAATCATCCTATGTTATGATTTTGAAAGTTGTGTCTTGTAGAAGCGAAACCCAATAGATATGGTTTAAGATTGATTTTGATCATGAAAACTTCAATTGTCTTTAGAATGTGTTCATGTAATTTAATTACATGAAATATATGGATTTAACGAGGGAAACTAAGAAAAATAGTTGGTAATTTTTCCAGCGGCCGAAAAGACTTTGAGGCCATAAATTTCGGTTGTATACAAATCAATTTCTTATGATCTCAATGAAATTAGAAACGCTTGATCATGGGCTTCAAAGGCCCTAAAGTTTGGAATCTCTAAAAGTATTACAATGTAATGAATTAGGAATCTGAAGTCTAGAAATTATTTTTAACTCATTTATTAATATTGCGCATAAAGTTTTGAAAAAATTATTTTGATTCCAATTTTATAGAATCAATTATGTGGCCACTTGTTATCAATAAATTTGTAAATTATTTATTTTGTCTTATGTCATATGGGGTAACATTGTGAGTCGTATCAATTATTAGTTTTGGGTTCTATGTCAAAATAATAAAGATTTAGTTACGCATTAATTGTTTTAGAAAGAAATTAAATAAACATGTGTTACGAGGGTGTTTGGTGTGTCACTAGTGTCAACTTGCATAATGTGTTGCTAACGAGTTGTGTTATCCAGTATAGTGGTGCCAATGTTTGGGATTTTACATAAAGGAATGACATATTTTATTATTGTTTACTAATATGGTTGTAGTAAACCCATATGTTAATTTATTGACACTATTTGAGCACATATGTTACTTATGGGTCACATGTGACATGATGATTATGCTTCCAAGAAGTGGGCTGGTCTTCAGGGTTTCATAGGTGCACTTAAAATTTATATTTTAAATAAATTAAAGAAAGTATATAAATATTTGATTTAGGATTGCAATTGTATCAAGGATCCAATTGGGTCATTATCATCTCCCTAGGAGGGTTATCACTTGGTGGGGTAGAGTAGATATTTTGAGTTTCACGGTTTAAAAGGTTCTTCTTGTCTCGAAGACGTTGGGCTTTTCGAATACTTGTGTTGGATGTCTATCTGGATTAACATACAGTAGAGAGGACTTATAGCATGTTGTGGTCTCTTGCTCCAAAGATGTATTGCAATGACATCTTTGGAGCAAGAGAACTTGTAAATTATTTATTTTGTCTTATGTCATGTGGGATGACATCGTGGGTCGTGTCCATTATTAGTTTTGGGTTTCGTGTCAAAATAATAATGATTTAGTTATGCATTAAATTTTTTTAGAAAGAAACTAAATAAACACGTGTTATGAGGGTTTTTGGTGTGTCACTAGTGTCATCTTGCATAATGTGCCGCTAAAGAGTTGTGTTATCCAGTAAAGTGATAAAGTATAGTGGTGCCAATGTTTTGGGATTTTACATAAAAGAATGCCATATTTTATTATTGTTTATGAATATGGTTGTAGTAAACCCATATGGTAATTTATTTTACATCCTCAAAATATGGAAGGTTATATTTATTGACACTATTTGAGCACATATATATAGATATGCTTATGCACTTTTTAAGTATAATTTGCTCAAAAAATTTGAAAACAAATGGGCATAAAGTGATAGTCATATTCTAATGGGCCACATGTGACATGATGATTATGCTTTCACAAAGTGGGCTGGTCTTCATGGTTTCATAAGTGCACTTAAAATTTATATTTTAAATAAATTAAAGAAATTATATATATATATTTGATCTAGGATTGCACTTGTATCAAGAATCCAAACGGGTCGTGATCATCTCCCTAAGAGGGATATCCCTAGGAGGGTTATCCAGTAAAGTGATAAAGTATAGTGGTGCCAATGTTTTGGGATTTTACATAAAGGAACGCCATATTTTATTATTGTTTATGAATATGGTTGTAGTAAACCCATATGGTAATTTATTTTACATCCTCAAAATATGGAAGGTTATATTTATTGACACTATTTGAGCACATATATATAGATATGCTTATGCACTTTTTAAGTATAATTTGCTCAAAAAATTTGAAAACAAATGGGCATAAAGTGATAGTCATATTCTAATGGGCCACATGTGACATGATGATTATGCTTTCACAAAGTGGGCTGGTCTTCATGGTTTCATAAGTGCACTTAAAATTTATATTTTAAATAAATTAAAGAAATTATATATATATTTGATCTAGGATTGCACTTGTATCAAGAATCCAAACGGGTCGTGATCATCTCCCTAGGAGGGTTATCACTTGGTGGGGTAGAGTACATATTTTGAGTTTCACGGTTTAAAGGGTTTTCTTGCCTCAAGGACGTTAGACTTTTCGAAGACTTGTGTTGGTTGTCTATCTGGATTAAAATACAGTAGAGAGGACTAATAGCATGTTGTGGTCTCTTGCTCCAATGATGTATTGCAATGACATGCCTACTCTCACAAGATTTGGACTTATACCGGTTTACTTATACAAATCTGTATTGTAATGAAAGATTATGTATGCTACTATTTTACACCTCTACAATTTTTTTATTATATGCAATTTAATTGTTCTAGTGAGAACAATTTAGTAGAGTGATTTTCATTCTCGATAAAGTTTTTAGTATTACAAGTGCACACCACAGTTATAAATTTTATGAATATTATTGATTCACTGCCTAATTGATTAGATATATTAAGTCATCTACAGGAGTCAAACTTGTTGATTTTCATTCTCGAAAGTTACAACTCATTTATTGGTTTTCAAGAAAATTATGAGGAAGGGTCTATTGAGATTGATAATTTTCTCTTCATCAAGATTTTATAGGTTTAATTTCAAGTTGTTACTCATTTTGTAAAAGATCCCGATATATCCGATTTAAATCTCTTTTGGGAATTCAAGTTTAAAACTCATATTATGTTTGAGAACATTTCCCCTATGAGAAATAATAAGAGTTGTTCGTTAAACATTTTATATTGATACCGTTCTTATAAATATTTGTAAAATTAGTGGGAATTCTTTACCTCGTAAAGATACTTAAGAGGCAAAACATATGCTTGTCCAACACTTTTGTTCATGTTGATATTTAATGCCATCTTTAGAACTTCCTAGTATATTTTGGTTATAGTTGACAAGAGAATTTATTTTGTGACACACTAAAGTTTATAATCTAGTCAAAAAGTATCTATTTTACTGATATGAATTGCAAAAGTAGTATGTATGTTAAAGTTGCATATAAAATGCAATTGAAAATGTTTTATTGATAGACTCGTATGAGTAGTTTGAGTTTTAAGCAGTGTGTTTTGTTGGTGTACACTTAGTTTCTTACACATGTACAGATGTTTAATGTGTTTTTACACATATTTGGTGCATCTAGTTTGGGGCTCTTGGAAGCTAGCGTGTGAAGATGAATCCAATGAACAAAAATTTAAAAGTTTGATCGTAACATTTGCACCAAAAAAAAAAAGAATAAGATGAATCCAACGAACTGTAATTTTTCTGTTATGACTAAAAATAATTACAGCATTCGCAAATCTTTTACATAGGATTTACATCCCTTAGGCACATTTTATATAATTTATACTATTACACATAAAAAATATTTGCACATGATTTTAACATTGCTTTTATAAAAAATTTAATTCTTATTTCAAATTCTTATACAAGAATCTTTATAACTATTCTCGAACTCCGATACAACAGACACAAACCTCTCTCTTTATTTTAAGGACTCTCAAGCTCTCTTTTATTTCTAACTTTTATTAATGCTTCTTAACGTTGTCATATGAATTAATTTAGCAATTTTGTATTTGAATGAGTTTTGGAACAAAAACTAACGATAATTATTTACTAGGGATTCATATACCTTCTAAGATCCTTTGAAAGCACTTTTAGTCCACTTTTTAAGTAAATTATTTTTCAAACAGCCTTAATTTTTACGTATAAAAAACGTAAAAGGACAGTAATATTAAAAATTCTTGTATGATGTGTCTTTCAATGGAGATTTGAACCAAAAAATCTAAAATGAAAAAGATAGAATTATATAAATATATATCCATGTTTATATAAATTATTTTCTTCTTGTTCTGATGCCAAATATTTAAATTTAAGCCTTTAACCATGCCTTTTTTGTTCTCACTAAATCAAAAATAGAAGAGACAAAATAAATTTAATAAATAAAATTAAGGGAAAAAATTATCAAAATTCAGTGTTGGAATCCTAGATCACATAAGTGTGAAATGATAGTACATCAAGAAGGTGTAACAAAATTACATCAATTATAATTATTAGGATGTAAAATCTGAACTCAACATTTTTCCTTTTTTTGATTCCATGTTAGACCTCCAACTCTTCAATAAACCTCAAACAAATATAAATGTTTTAACTTAATTATTTAATCATCTAATTTTTTTTTCACTATCTATCCCCAAATATAACTAAGTAGAAAATTTGTAAAACAAACTCATTTGGGGGCAAGGTTAAAAAAATTTATTTAGTGGGGGCAAAATTTAAAATTTTTTGAAAACCTCTAAAATATTAAATTAACCACAACATTTTTCAAAAATTTCAATAATTTTAGCCAATTAGTAATTATGATTGCCAACTTTGTTAGATTGATCATAAATCAATGATGAGCCATGATAATAAACAAACTCATAAACGAATATAAATGCATGAAAAAACATTTCATGCAAACTATGAAGATGCAGGATCAGGTATAATGAGTGCAGAAAAAAAAAAGAATAGTACCAACCGTGAGATTGCAAGAGCCTGACTTAAGAGCAAAAGATTATGTGTAATCTTTGGCACACAACCTCCAAGGATCTGAGAAATTATCAAAATTTAGTGTTGGAATCCTAGATCACGTAAGTGTGAAATGTTAATCTTATATCACGTAAGTGTGAAATGATAGTACATCAAGAGGGTGTAACCAAATTATAAGAAAATAATATAAGAATAGTACTGACCGTGAGATTGCAAGAGCCTGACTTGAGAGCAAAAGATTATATGTAATCTTTGGCACACAACCTCCAAGGATTTAAGAAATTATCAATTAGTGTTGGAATCCTATATCAAGTAAGTGTGAAATGTTACTCCTATATCACGTAAGTGTGAAATGATATTACATCAACAAGAGGGTGTAACTAAATTACAAGAAAATAATAAGAATAGTACTGACCGTGAGATTGCAAGAGCCTGACTTGAGAGCAAAAGATTATGTGTAATCTTTGGCACACAACCTCCAAGGATCTGAGAAATTATCAAAATTTAGTGTTGGAATCCTTAGATCACATAAGTATGAAATGATAGTACATCAAGAGAGTATAACTGAATGACAAGAAAATAATAAGAATAGTACAGTAAAATTGCAAGAGCCCAACTTGAGAGCAAAAAATCATCTGTAATCTTTGGAAGAATGAGAGAATTCAAAGAAGAAGATAAAGAGAATCCACTACTGATATTTGGGTATCCAAATTAAAACAAAACAGGCAACAGCAGTGCTATTTCCTTTGGGACCAACAAAGAAAAACCACACCAGTACTTGTCTGTTCTGTCATGACTTTACTGATCACCAATGCTTCAAAGAAATGGCCACATTCATCTTCTTTGCGTCCAACCAAGAGCGTCTCCAAACGATTAATTTATTAGAATTATTATAGTCATATTTTTTAATTTTATTTTAAAAAATAATTTAATAATTAATTATTTAAATTTTTAAAATTTGTTCGAGTGAATTTTTTTTAATCATAATTTTTATTTTAATCATAATTTTTATTTATTTTAACAGTTCAGATTGTTTCAAATGTATCTCAACAACTTAAACTATAATAATAGTTAAAATAAAAAATAATATTTAATTATTATAATACTATTAAATTTTAGTTTTTACATGATAAAAAATAATTTTTATCATCAAAATTACTCTAATCAGAAAACACTGTATCCTCTTATAGAACTTGGGCTTCACCAGTTTTTCCAGAACCTTGGCTCTGGCATGAATTGACATCCCCACAAATATAAAGGGATTATCAATACGTTAACAAGAATGTTAAACAAATTTTCAGTAGAAAATCAAGCTACTATTTTTGAAACTCTAAAGTCTAAACCACAAATAAAAAAAATATTAAATTAAAAAATAAATTATACTGAAATTGCTTACATTTTTTACCTCTCCTATTTTCTTTCAGCACTTCTTACCTCACTTCTTCCAAGAAATTTATTAGTTTGATTGTGGAAGAGCCTTTGACAACATTACAATGGTATCTCATAACGCTTTTTGATAAATTTTTTTCTTGTTTAGTGTGTTGTGTTCAGAAATTTGAGACTATGACTCACGCACCAATATCGAAATTTTTTTTTCTTGGTTAGTGTCTTGTGTTCAGAAATTTGCTGCGGTCCAATCACCTGAGCGTCCAAAAAAAAAAAGAATTGAGGAGGCAGTTGGCTCTACGAGCCTTCATTAACTCTATTATTGATGGTACACTGTTGCGATTGTTGGTACCATAGGTACGACAAACAAGTCCAGCTTTGCACATAGTCCTCCGTAGCTGTAACGCACCTTTTCTCAATTAAATTAGTGATTCAGAAAAATAATTAAAAAAAAAAACAAAAAAAGTCATAATAAAATAAAACAGGAAATAATTGACCCCACAAAATTAGTTGTATTCAACCTCTTTTTCAATGAAAATAATGATTTAGAAAAATAAAAATAAAAAAGTCATATCCAGATTCAAATCAAAACAAAACAGGTAACAGTGTTATTTCTTTTGTTCTGTCATCATTAATTTTATTAAAATATTTTAACAAAATAATATTTGACCTCTCCCTTTTTTTAATATATATTGACTAATTTAAATGATATAGCCTAAGATTATTCTTACCTAACGTCTGATACACTCTGTACTTGTCTGTTTTCACACCAATCTCTCTCTATAAAAAAACTAATTTCTTTTGCAATGGATTCCGAAACAATAGCCATAAGGGCTGCTGAATCTCTGATTCTCTATATATAAATCCAACAGCTTTGAAATTTGTAACAAAATTGTTTGGATTGTAACTCAAAAATAGGTTTTAATTTCAAAATATGAAATATGTATTTTAAAATATATATTTTTTAATTTTTTAAAATTTAGATTATTATATTTAAATAGATTTTTATAATTTTTAAAAAATTAATTATAAAATTTAGAATATATTATAAAAAAAAATTTAAAAATTATTTTTGAATCACAGTCCAAACGGAGGCATTAATGGATTCCAAAACAGTAGCCATAAGAATGGTTGTTGATTACACTAGTGATTTTTATTTTGTGAGTGGATGACCAAAATGATGAGGTAGCGAGATATAAGTGAGACTTTTAATTGCCTTAGGAAACAAAATACACCGGTACGTAGCTAATGAATTCCTTTTTATTTATATAAAATTAGATTTAAATAAGATTTTAGAAAAATGTAAATTTTACATTTTTAGAATAATGTAAAATTTTACATTTTCACAATCAATGAGTCTTTAATTACCCATGCTTTAAATACTAATTATTTTTTATTTTTTTTTACAAAATACTAAACTCTTGAAAGTCAATTTTTAAAATCCAATATGTGGGCAAAAGTGCAATAAAAATAAATACAGTTGATAATTTTTTTATTTTTATGAAACGGTAAAATTTACATGTTTTTGCTGAAACGATATTTGGTCTTGTTTAGATAGTATTTGAGAGTTGAGAATTTTTTTAAAAAATTGAGCCGTTATTTTAATTATTTTTTCGGAATTTAAAGCATTGTTTGGACTGAGTAACTTAAAAAAAAAAAAGATGAAAAGGTAATACTAGTAATTTTAATACATTTATTTAAATATGATATAAAAATATTAATTTTATTCAAATTTAATAATTAATTTAATAAAAATAAAAAGATTTAGCAAATTTGATTCATTAATATAACATATATTAATTATTAAATTATATAATATTTTTTAAAATTAAATTTATATATCATAAGTTTGGCATATTATAAAATAATATTTTATATGTATAATATATATTATAATATAATATTTTAAAAATATAATATATATTAATATTATTATCAGTTCAAATAGAATTCAATTTGATAATTAATAAATTTAAATTAAAAACTTATAAAGTCAGTCAAAAAAATTTTGAAATCAGTAAAAAAATTTTAGAAATCTAATTGAGGAGGGTTTGATTCTTGTTGTCAGGCATCGTCGTTGGGTTGAGAGAGAAGGAAGAGAGAGAGCGAGACAGGAGCGTTGGGTTGAGAGAGAGACGAGAGAGAGAGAGAGAGACGAGCGTAGGGTTGAAAGAGAGGGAAGAGAGAGAGAGCGAGACAGGAGCAAAAATCAGTAAAAATCTAGTTGCATGTGGATGAGCAGGATATGGGTGATGATTGAAAGGGTATTGGAATGTGTGTAAAAGATATGAATAGAAATCTAGTTGCATGCGGATGAGCTGGATATGGGTGGTCGTTGAAGGAGTATTGAGATGTGTGTAAAACATATGAATAAATATGCTCAAAAAAGAAAAGTGAGATGCTGCTTTTGGCATTTGCACTATTTTTGGCTTTTGTCTTTGGATAGTTATGATTACATAGATTGTGTTTAGAGTGTGTGGATGATTTTGAAACAATGGATGACATTGTTACAGTAAGAGGTAGTGGTTGTTGATTAAGCTAGTGATTTTTAAATTGTGAGTGGATGACCAAAATGATGAGGTAGCCAGTCTCAAAGATAATAATACACAAGCTGATGTCCTACCATCTTGTGAATACTTTTAGCTTTACTCGGCTTCAACTTTATTCCACCGAAAGGTATGCTGTCCTTGTGATCATTGCGTTGATTTTGTGAACTCTTCTCAATAATCCACACTTTTTTTTCCTTTTTTCTTTCGGAAAATCAATCCACAGTTCATTAAAAAAACAAAAACAAATCACCAATAATCAAGAGGGAAAGAAAAGGTTGGCTTCTTCTTTGGGTCGCCGGTTGACTGACCAGCTGAAGCGGCGGCACAGAGTAATCCCATCACCGACGAGAAGCATACAAATCTCGAACCTCGGATCAGCAGCGAGAGCTTTGTTAAGCTTCAGGACGAAGTCCCTGTAGTACCTGACGTAGACCTACTTCCTCATCGGAGCGTCTGGTGGCACCTCCCGGCAAAGCCGGGCCTTCTTTCAAGTCTATTTTGTGGGCCTCTTCAAAAAATTTCCTAGCTTCTTTGCATCCTCTCATATCCTTGGAGGTTGAATGCCAAAGATTATTACTCACAATCTTCAAAAATAATTTAAACTTGCCCATACTAAATAAAAGTTTTAAACTTTCTCTCAATTAGTTTGTTTTACAAATATCTAATTAGTTATGTTTAGGAGTAGACATTGAAAAAACATAAAATATTAAATAAATCATGACATTTATATTTATTTGAGCTTATTGAAGAGTTGGTAGCCTAACATGGAATAAAAAATATGGAAAACTTTTGAACTCAAATTTCACATCCTAATAATTATAAACTTACATAATTTAGGATTTCAACATTAAAGTTTTAGCATATGAAAGAGAAGAAAAAAAAAATATATATATATATATATATATAAACATGGCTTTTTTTATATAAATTAAAAAAAAAAATTAAAAAATTAGAAACAATTAGTTAAATTAAAAATAAATATAAAAATAAATAAATAAAATAAAAGATTTTATCATTTTGAAAAAAAAATTAACTAAATGAGATATCTGTATATTATTAGATAAAGTAAAAAAATTAAGTATAATTTTAAAAATTTTAAAAATAATTAATATAATTATCAAAATTTTAAGAATAAATTAGTGTAATTTACGTTAAAAAGAGAGGAATTAAGAAAAAGAAATTTGGATGACCTCCTTGTATTTTCATTCCATGCGACAAAAACATATAAGTAATACTTTAAGTTATATAATTATTGTAACATCAATACTACATTTATGACAAAAACTTGGAATACAAAGCAGGCAACCAACCTCGTCCATACTGAAAATATATATATATATATATATGTGTATATTCAATGTGTATATATATGTGTATTTTCATTCCACGTGTGCGTCGCTAGTAGTGGCTTTTCTTGTAGTGGGCTACCTTTATCTCATTCATGAAAAGTCCCAATCATTGGAAGTGTTCAAATCATTCAAAGTTGATTTTTCAAATTAATTTTGTATTTTAAATTTTGTAATATTGTATTATTAATAGTTCATCAAATCATATAATTATTATGTTACAATAGCATAATGCTGTATTATTTGAGATTTTAAAACTTAATATAGAAATGGGAAGCACCACCACCACTCTCGTCACACAAAAAAAAAAAGTATTGAGGTAATTACACTTATTTTCTTTGAGATTTTTGATAATTACACTAATCTCTCTTAAAGTTTCTAAAATTGTACTAACTTCTCTTATTTTACCTTAGAATATACAAATACTTCCCTATAATCAATTTTTTTAAAATGACAAAACTACCAGTTCTATGTTTTTTTAATAATTTTTTAATTTTGACCAATTCTTTTTCTAGTTTTTAAATAAATACTGAGAAAAACTTTAAATTTATTTTTATATAAAATTAAAATAAGTTATTTACCTTATTTTTTTGAAAAAATAAAATAGTTAAAAAAAACTTTAAAAATAAGTTTAAAAAATAGCCAAAATTCAAAAAAATATAAAAATAAATAAATAAAATTGCCAAGAAATTAACCTTATTTTTATGTTAATTTTTTAATTAAATTGCCAAGAAAGTTGAGGTCCATATTCACACTGAGAAATTAACTTATTCTTAATGTGTATGCTAGTATCCACATCAACTAAGGCTACACACTTATTATGTTTTTATTTTTTATTTTTATAACTTGGTATTCAATCATTCAGATCGATTAATTTGAGGTATAAATCTCATTGTCCATTAACAAGGGACTCAATTAAAGTCGAGGTAGCATCCCGTATGAACTGGCCCTAAGGGGAAGTGACATTAACTGGGTTTCGACCTGACGATCTTAGGGGACAACCCCTTAGTTGCTGTATATCGCCCACTCGATCACTCCTACTAGGGTTTTTATGTTTTGAATTTGTTAATCATATTTAATTGATTTTGAGATTATTTGAAATGGAATTTCAAATTGTATTTATTGATCATAACTTTTTTTATTAAGTACGATTTAAGTTAAGTTTGCAAGTCTAATTTTTTCTATTTAGTCAAATCCAATATGAATTCTCTTATTTGATAATTGTTAAGTAATTTTTAATAACTCACTCAAAACACAATTACTTATTCAAATAAGACTTTTACGTAATTATTTAAGGATCACTTTTATACGTACTACTCAATCAAGCAAGCATTGAGTGACTGTTCATATCATTCGAATAGTACGTAAGTATTAAAATTTCAACCATCAAACGAGTACCGAGTGAGTTTTCACATCATCATATACCTTCTCATGTGATTTTACAGAAATTCTTAAAAGTGATTGGTATGGTGACAACTAACATGGTAATGCAATTTTCAATATTCTACACTTTTGACTATTTTATGAATTTCCAAGTGTAACATAGGCCCCAAAAATTTGAATTGTAAATGATGTGGTGTTTCTGCATGCATTAAATAATGTAGTTAATATATAAATTTAAAAATGAGTTTGTAAGTGACATTTTTATATGAAATCAAGTTTTCAAATGGTCCTTTTGTCCTTAATTTGGTTTCTGTAACAAATTTAAAACAATTTTAATTTGAAAAACAAGTTAAAATTTACATAGTTTAAGTAAAAGTAAAATACCCTATCTTTTATCTCTTTTTGTTCTTCTTGAGTTTCCTCCTCTCATTGACTAGAGAGAGTGAGAAAGACAGAGAGAAAGACAGAAAAGATATAAATATATTTTTTCTTTTGTCTCAAATGCTACTAGAGTTCAACAAATGCTACTACAAACCCATGGTTCATATTCAAATTGTGCAAGACAGTCATGCATATATCCTTACAAAGCTAAATTAAAAATAAAAAGAAAAAAACAGAACTAGGAAGAATTATTTAGTTGTAGACTGAAAAAGTGAGCATCTAAACATAATCATATGTTTTGATTAGTGAAGAATTTAGTCTTTTCAACGAATATAAACAATTATCAAATCATGTAAATTTGTTCCATTATTTCCTCTCCTCTCTCTCTTTCTACTTCTTGTTGCATAAATCGTTATTTTACAATAATATATATATATATATATATTGATATTTGTTATATAATAAAACACATTTGTTATATAATAAAACATTGAACATTCTTAATCAACTCCATGGACATTGTTGCAACGCTCAAATGACGCTCTAAAAACCCAAAAGAAACTTGAACTTGACAATCTTAATAAAAAGGAAACAACAAAAAAGAAGAAAAAAGAACAACACTCCTCTCAAACACTTCAAAGAGTGGCATGCATGATAAGCCTACAAAAATGACGGATCATCTTTCAACTTTCAATTACCCACGTGTATGCATTTTGTTGCCCTAATGGATCCCCGCGATAAACAACTAGTGTTTCGCCTCTTCTGAGATTTAATTGTGACACAAAACCAGGCCACCCATCGCAATACAGAAACAATTGTCCATTTATCGTTCCAATCTCAAACGACAAAGCAGGTCCATCTATGTTGAACACATTCATTTGCTCATCTCCGGGAGGTAAATGTATTGCTGCTTCTTCTGGTATTATTATTGTTATTGGATCAGTTCCTAAATCCAAATCCGTCAGTTGCTTTCTAAATAAAACCCCGAACTCCTCCTCCTCCTCCTCCTCCTCCTCCTCGTCCACGTCCACGTCCACGTCCACGTCCACGTCCACGTCGAACTTCTCCGACATAAACAACCACGCCCTCGCCAAACCCAACGCCTGCGCCTGCGCCGGCCCCGACGCCGACAACGACGCCCGCGCCAGCTCCAGCTCCAGCAACACCCGCTCCAGCTGCGTCAACATCCTTTCTCGTTCTCCTCCTCCTCCCACAATTGTTCAAATTAATCTGTAAAAAGAAGAGAAGAAGAAGATGATAAATAGATTAAAGTAAGTTCATTAACTATTTTATGTAAGAACAAAGATGCATGGTAGAGAAAGAGAGTCACCTCTCTCTTTCGCTTGTAGAACATAAAAGTAGATATGAACTTATGAGATATGTCTTTGCAAAATTATAAAGTCTGCATATTTATAAAGGAAGAATTATGACCGACCATTAATGAATTATTAGAGATTTCAACTCATTGATTGACAAAACCTTGACTTATTATCATGAGCTGCTAGCTTTCTTCTAAGCATAGTGGCCTTTTTTTTCTCCTCCTCAATTTTTACAGCTCCCAAAGTGTACTTTCTTAAATGGGTGTTTGATGTTTCCTTACCTAATATGAAATAAAAAAAAATGTTTGTAAAAAATAATTCATATTTGTTTCTTTATAAAGACACTTTTATATGTCTAGAGAACTAAAATTAATATAAAAATAATTTTAAAAATTTAATCAAACAATTAAGTACATTTCTAAAGATATTTTTTTTTAGAATATTAAAAAGAAAGATGCAAAAATTATTCTCAAAAATTGTGATATGATTAATTTAAAAACTTGCAATGTGACAATATCAAACATACTTGAACTATACGTATCAATCAGATAATAAATTTTTGAACATGAGGACAAAACTTACGATGTGGCAATATTACACACTCGAACCATACATATCAATCAGATAACAAAATTTCGAACATGAGTACGAATTGTAACATATCCTATTCCCAATGGTCTACCATAGAGTAATGCAATCACTTTCGCTTAGCTAATGGTCAGCATATTGTAGAATCTCTTCCTCTCAGCAACTGGACCACAAATCCTCACATTTGGGAGTGTTTCCTCTTAGAGTTGCCACAGGCGGCCGCAATTGGGGATGACATGTGGCAGGGGTTGGTGGAGATGGGAAATAGATGGAGAAGATTTGAATTTGGCACGTGAGGGAGCATATGGCAGGTCGGGCAGACTTAGAAGTGTGGGTGATCCAGGTCAAACAAGTCCCACCCCTGCCCCCGGCACAGCGGCAGCTTTGTTTTTTTTTTTGGGGGGGGGGGGGAGGGGGGTGTAATGGGCTAGGTATAAGACCACGGCCCAATAACCCAGTGACGGGGTCCTAGGTCTGAGCCTTTTAAAGATTAAAATGAATGGCCTTACAAGAAGTCAGGTGGATTAAAAAACTTAAAGAAGTATGAGCCCAACACTTCGTGGAGTAGGGTTATAGTAGCCAAGCTTGGCTTGGGTGCAAGGAAGGGGAATGGGTTTCTTCGGAAGTCAGCGGTCCATATGGGATGTTTATAGAAATCATTAGAAAAGGGGCTGATGATTTTTTTTTTTCCTGGTGCACTTGCTTTGAGATAGAAAATGGTTTGAGGGTGAAGTTTTTGTTGGATGATTTGAGTGGTGTTCCAACCGTCACGTACAAGTCTCCCCTTTTATTTTAGCTTTTGATAAATTGTGCGGCCTATGTGGCAAACAGTGTCTTTCTCAATGGTGGGGCAACTTGGGCTCCTAGTTTTGGAGAAATTTCTGTGACAGGGAAACAAAGGAAGCACTGAGACTGATGGCGTTTCTTCAAAGCTTTAAGCTGCTTGCCCATAGAGATTGATTCTCTCAGATGGAAGATTGATGAGAGTAGGAAGTTATCTGTCAAGTCCTGTTACAAGGAGTTGACAAATAGGGGCATTAGAAATTTCTCTTGAGAAAGCATTTGGTGTGCAAAGCCACCTGGAAAGGTAGCCTTTGGTTTCACTATGGTCGACCGGTGTTGCACGTGTAAAATTGATGAGAAGAGCAAAAGCCACTGGTTTCTCGATGGTCAACCAGTGTTACATGTATAAAGTTGATGAGAAGAGCATAAGCCATAGAGATAGGTGATGCCTTCTTTTTCCTCCTCTCTCTTTGGCTATGCTTGGACTATGCCAGCCTTAGTTTTGGAATTCTTAGAGGGGATGGAGAGGGAGTCGAGTGAGAAGGTGCTCAAGGTTTGGATGTTGGTGCCTCTTTGCTTGTTCTGTTGCTTTAAAACTTTATACTTTTGGGTAAGGTTGTCGAAATGTGCATTGGAAGGTGAATCATTTTTCAAAAATAGTGTATCGTGTAACATAAGAGATGCACAATTATTTTTAGGGAAAGCCTATTCCCACTCTCATATGTTCTCATGCACTCCAAAAAGTACATTATTTGAACATTTAATAATATTTATTTGGAGTGCATTTCTACATGTAAGGAGTGGGATTACCATCTCCCTCTTTAAAAAAAAATATATTTATAAATATATATATACATAAAGCTTGGATACACACACACAATGTTAGAAATGATATAAATAACATTTAACTCATTAAAATTGCGAATTCAACAAAATTCAATAATATTCACTGTCCTGATATTCATGAAATTCAACCTTGGCTATTCAACAAAATGTATATGTTATAAACAACAATTTCAGAATAAAAGTTCAACCCTATGCATAGCAACTGGAAGAGTAATCAGAAACGAACATATTTTGAAAATTCTAAAGAGTATTATTCAGAACCCCAATTGGAAGAGTAATCAGAAACCCATCAAAAGTATTCAACAAAATCGATCACAAGATTCACAACCAATCAAAGTTATTAAGAAACCTAACAAAAGAAAAATAATAAAAGAGTATGACGTGTGATTTAGGGTGCAAGTGAAAGTTGAAATACCTAAAATTGCGAAACCTTCCTTAGAAAAGGATTGAAATCAGAATACAACTTTTGAATACAGTCCCCTGCTGTCGTCACTCTGCTGTTGAAATCGAATGATTGAAAAAAGATATAGAAGGCTTTGTGATTGAAATAGAAAACGAGGATCGAAGATGAATGGTTAGGGCTTTGCAGTCGAAATACAGTCTCCCAGCATCATCACCCCTTTGTGATCGAAATAGAAGACCAAGGATTAGAGCTTTGCGATCGAAATCCACTAGTTTCATTTCTATCGAGTGACGAAGTTAGGGCTTAGACGAGTGATGAAGGATCAAAAAAAGGACCATATCCGAACGTCATTTTGAAGTTTCTTACAAAATGAAAAAAGTCCAAAACACTGGCGTTTTGGTGGAGTGCGCATATCGTCCGTTTCAGCGATATGAAACATATTGTGCATATCGTTTCATGCATATCTTCCTACTGTTTTAATCCAAATCTTTTCCCGATTTATTTATGCACCCCAAGGAATTAAATCCCAACAATTTGTTTCTAAATTAAAGCATGAAACTTCAAAAACCCGATTATTCATAAAAACCTGCAACTGCTTAATTCTATCTGGTTTCTTCACTAAATTTCCTCATTCCAATTGCAGAATTTTGAATTTTTTTTTAACTAAGCTACATAATCCTACTGTTTTTAGCATGCTTATAACTCTAAAATTTAAAGATAGAAAAACCAAAATCTTTTGAGTTTGCACTCACCTTGTAGGCTGCAGTATCCTCCTCTTCTACTCTTGATTTCACTTCTAAATTTCAAAAACTTCTTCCACACTTCTATCTCCCTCTGATTGCTCACAAGCCTTGTCCTTTTATTTGGTCTTCCTTCAAACCACAAACCACAAATATATACAAGAAATCAGCCGCTTTCTCCCTCTCTTAAGGCTACATTTGGTACACTAGAATGGAATAAAACAGGAAAGGAATAGTATCAGGAATGAAATGGAGCAGGAATGGAATAGAATAATTATTCCATTCTTTTGTTTGATTGAATACCCAGTAAAAAAATAATAATTACATTCCTCTGTTTGGTTTGAACTATCAAATTGTTAGAATGAAATTAATATTAAGTTTGATATTCAAAGTACTTGTATAAATTTCAAAGCTTTCATATACGTTTAATGAAAAAAAAAAAACCCAACCTACATTTTTTTTTATTGTAAAAAAAAAAATAACTTATTGGAAAAAAAAAAAAATGAAACCTGCATTTATTTTATTGGCAATTAAAAATATAATTGTTTAAGATCATGTTTATCTTTTAATACTTAACTAATGTTGCTAATCATTCCAACTTAAACAGTGAGGTCCATGTCCATTTCAAACTGACAGTATATGATGTTAAATCTTCACAAGCTTCTCTCTCAAACTCACAGCTTTTCTAATTGATTCATCTCAAGATTTTTTCCTGATTGATTCAGAACATTTGGCTAAAATTTTTAAGTTTTAAAGGCTTCCAACCCAGAACAGCTCATGACATGCTCTTGTTCCCACCTTAATACCCTGTCCTGATGCAAGGCACCATGAAAGTAATGAGAGGACACAATTCTGTGAAACAATTTAGCCCTAAAATAGATTCCCTAGTGGTGTGTAAGAAAATTATTGGAACAGTCCCCCTCCCCCACCCTCTTTTTTTTTTTTTTTACCCTCTTTTCCCAAACAGGTCAAGCTTGTTCATTCTGAATCTAAGAATCATTCCAAATATACTGAAACATACCAGGACAAATAAATTAACAGAAATTGTTGATGATGAAATTCAGATATTCAAATATGCAATTAAGTCCACTTCCAAATCAACAACAATAGAAGAGTAAATGAGAGAATAATGTGCCATTTTAGGTTCTTGACTATAATTTGGTTAGACTTCCTATTTCTTTATAATAAATAAAATAAGAAAATAATACACACAAATTTTACAAGTACCATAAAAAAAATAGTAGTTGTTCTAATTCGTAAGTGATGCAAAAATGCATCAGCAAAACAAAATTGAAGCACTGCTCAACTCAATCATTCTTAACGTAGCAGGCGTAAACATGTAAGGTACAAAACAATGCAACCAAGGCAGCCGGTCATGACTGAGGACTATAATTGTCAAGGGAGACATTGCAGGACACATGTTCTAGGAAAGGGTTCTCCATTGCAGGTTTCTATCCATGGTGGCAAACTTGCCTTTCCAAAGAAATGAAAGGATGAATGCATTGTTGGGGAAGCTTGAGCTAAACCAAATGATCTTGTGTCATGACAGAACAAGGGAACCCCTTTAAAAATCCCATGTTGAGGCAGCAGAATAAGTGCTCGAGTGATTCTTGATCCCGATTGCAATGTCACTAGAATTCCCCCCTCAAAAATTTTTATATTTCTATAATAGGCCTGCTATATATTTTTGCCCTCCTATACATACCCCTCTGGTTTCAACATTGTCTCTTAGGAACCTTTTGGGCAAAATGAAGTGGGAGCACAATCTTCTTTTGTAGATGGAGGCATCTTATACAAATTATGAAGAAATTTTAGCAAAATAATTTACTAATCCCCTCAAAATTTTAACATGATTCACTAGAACTATATAATTATGAAGAAATTTAGCAAAAATAAAATAGTAATCCCCTCAAAATTTTAAAATAATTCTAGACCCCAATGAGGTAATATAAAATTTAATTTCACTCCCTTATCCTAAACATTTTGGATCCCACTGCATTTATCTCACTCATTATCTTATTTTAAATTAAACATGTTACATTGTGTTAAACGAATTGAAATGACTAAAACTCAAACACAACCGGTTTATTAATCATGCTAAACATGTCGTCTCATTTATAAATTATAACACAAACCTATTTATGCTAGACTCAAATTCGTATGAAAATACAAATAAAAAATTGGGGGTAAAGTCCTATTTTTTTAAGGGATGGGAAAAATAAAATTTTGATCTGATCTTATAGCCAATTCTGTTCTCTGTTGCAGTCTTCTGGTGATTGAATGTTTAGGAATTTGGATAGGAAATGGAGCCAAGATTTCACTTTCTCCATATTATGTTAGGAATTTTTCAAGGTGCACCCTCAGTATGCAAAGAATGGCTTCTACATCACTGGAGAATCATATCGGTGACGAAAAAGATGCAGGTAATTTTAGCAAAACTCCTTTGACAGTAGTAGGCCGCTGCCAATCAGAACATATCTATATCTATCTATCTATATATATATATATAGATATATACATAAAGACATATATATATATATAGACACAAACACATACGCACACACGTACAGAGCACCCCAGTTTGTGAGTTGAGACCAATTCACCTAAATTACTGATGTCTCTTTCTGATTGAGTTTGCAACAGCGCATGCTTCTAATGAAGAGGAAAAGATGACTTAGTCAATGAGAATAATTTGAAACTAAAGGTATCTGTAACTTTAAAAGGTGACCAAGTTCAGTTAATGTGGCATGCATCTTCATCAATAAGAGAAGTAGAGAAACAGAGTATAGTCGCTATACATATAAAAAATATATTCACTAGAAATGTAAAGTGAATGCCCTTCGAACTGACTAGATCCAGATTCTACAAAACCCACAAAGAAACAAGGTTGGACCAGATCATGCAGCAAAAAACAAAAAAAGCAGTCACAGTTCTGAGGATCCATCATCCATGACCCACAACAAAAAAAAAAAATAGTACTGTGTTTTGGATCTGAAAAGTGAATCCCCTCATTTCAAACAGGATTGTGTGTGTATATATATATATATAGATCGGATCGTTATCGTTAGTGGATCGGATCAGCTTATATCATATCCGATCAGTTTATATTTAAGATAATCGGATTCGGATCTGATCGGGTCACGGATCACTATTTCTACCATCATATCCGGACTTAACGGATCAGATTGAGTTCCGATCCATTGACAGCCCTACCCACACCGACCGACCTCTCATCCATCTTCTCCCTTTTCTTCATGCTTCTATACGCTTCTACTTCCTTCCACCAGATTCTGCTTCCTTCTATTCATTCCTTCTTTTTCTTTTGTTTTTTCTTTTCATTTCTTTTGGTGTATATATATATATATATATATATATATTTATATATAAACTAAATCGTATATATATATATATATATAAAATTAATTAAGAATATAAATATATAAACTAAACCGTGTATATATATATATAATGAATTAAGAATGTATATATATATATACACATACAATATTTACGTGTGTGCTTTTTTGTAAAATCGGACTTCTGATGCGACAGCACCCGGGATGCTTGAAACTGTCTGTAACTCACACTCATGCATCGTATGTCGATCATGCCACTAAATTGAACATCCAATTTTATTCATGCAAGAATTTGGCTCACAGTTCGGTTTACATGTCTTAGCTCGATCCTACCCGATCAGGTACTGCCTAACTCGGATCGGAGTATTACAACATCCTTTTGTATATGCTTTAGTCTTCTAAGCAAAAAAAAAAATGACTTAATGTTCTGACCACTAATGTAGACTTGAAGTAGACTTACTCTAATTAAAATTTCATTAGTTTTTTTTTTTTTGACAATTGTCTTTACGATATTTATAATCTTATTATACATATTTTTTTTATATTATTTTGTAATTTTTTTTTTAAAAGTATATATATATATATATTGTTTTAAAACCTAAAATTAAGAAAAAATTGAATAATAATATATTTTTAAATTTTATTTATTAAATTTAATTCTCAAATGGCATGATTAAGTGTAACATAATGATACATTATTATATCATTTCAGAGTTAAAATCATTCATAAAAAGGAAAGAAGCATAAAATTCACGAAAAGTTTCTGTCAAAATCCAAGTCGTGTTGAGAAATTGTCTCTTAAAGTGACGTTTTATGAACTTTTGTCAACCACCCATTACAATCCGTCCCTCAAAACGTGGAACCTGTTCTCTCTCTCAACCGAAGATTGGGCCGTTTCATTAAAACCCTCACGAGCTCCTGTTGGTCAGACCCTTCACGATCGAAGCTCAGCTCCTGTTCATGGCCGACGGAGCTCATCCTGCAGTGTTCGTTGAAATCGAACCTCAACGAGGGCCCTATCTGTTGTTCGTCGTTCGATCTAACTGGAAATACGAAACCACCCAACCGATTTCTTCGAAGGTCATATCTTTTCATCATCGTTCGTCAAATCTTCTGACTGACTCTCTCTCATCAGAACTAAGGTACAAGGGCTTTTTAAGCACTGATTTGTGTTAAGAAATTAGGACTTTTAAAGGACTGATTTGTGTTGAAAAATTAGGGCTTTTGGGGTCAGGGATGCAGGTTTTCTTTCTTTGTGTTTTTGTTTTGGCTTGATATGGTTAAAGAAATTGCAGTAGTTGAAGCCATAAATATAGAGATATAAGACCCCATCGCCGATTGAAGTTAGGTTGTGAAATATCGACAATCACCCTTTCCTTGTTAGTACAGAACTTTTCTGGCCAAGGTGTGTCCACTGTTGTGCTGATATCCAAAGTGAATATGTGAGGACAGAGATATAAAGAATTTGGGTAATTTGCATACTTTTATGACATTTTTGATAATTAAAATTTTAAAATTATATTCATTTTCTCTATTTTATTTAAGAAATTACAAATATCCTTTGATCATTTTTTTTGAAATAACAAAAACACATTTTTATGTTTTTTCTTTCTTTTGTATTTTTCAAGTTTAATCAATTTTTTCAAACTTCGATCAATTTTATAAACTCTTTTTAATGATTATTTTATTGTATATAAAAATAAATTTAAGGTAACTAATTTTTTTATTTTATATGAAATTAAATTTAATATTTTAATTAATATTTATTTAAAATTTAAAATTAAAAAAATTGTTTAAAATTGATTTTTTTTTAAAAAAAATTCATGTAATAGCCAATTTTGTCATTTAAAAAAAAATTTGATTGATTGGAATAGGGTATTTGTAGTTTATCAAGTAATGTAATTTTAAAAATTTAAGAAATATTAATTTAATTTTTAGAAACTTTAAATAAGCTCTGTAATTTATTAAAGATTTTATTTTTTTATTTTGCCTAGTAGTTGGTTTGGTTGTAGTATGGAATTGGAATGCAATTGTTGTAAAGTTTCGTAGTAGACTTAGAGTTTAATATGGATTCAAAATTAGGATTTATATTTGTATTTTTGAAATACAATATTAAATTAACCACTGTTTCAATAATTAAATTAAACAGTGGGTTTAGGTTTCAAAAAAGTGATGTGCATCCCCAAATACAATATTAAATTAACCACAACATTTTTCAAAAATTTCAATAATTTTAGCCAATTAGTATTTATGATGGACAACTTTGTTACATTGATCAAAAATCAATGATGAGCCATGAGATTAAGCAAACTCGTAAACAAATGAAAAAACATTTGATGCAAACTATGATGATGCAGGACCAGGTATAATGAGTGCAGAAAAATAATAAGAATAGTACTGACAGTAAGATTGCAAGAGTTTGACTTAAGGGCAAAAGATTATGTGTAATCTTTGACACCCAACCTCCAAGGATCTGAGAAATTATCAAAATTTAGTGTTGGAATCCTAGATCACATAAGTGTGAAATTATAGTACATCAAGAGGGTGTAACTACATTACAAAAAAATAATAAAAATGGTACTGACTGTGAGATTGTAAGAGCCTGACTTGAGAACAAAAGATTATGTGTAATCTTTGGCACACAACCTCTAAGGATCTGAGAAATTATCAAAAATTTAGCGTTGGAATCCTAGGTCACGTAAGTGTGAAATGATAGTACATCAAGAGGGTGTAACTAAATTACAAGAAAATAATAAAAATAATACTCACCGTAAAATTGTAAGTGCCTGACTTTGAGAGTAAAAGACAGTGTAATCTTTAGAAGAATGAGAAGATTAAAAGAAGAAGATAAAGAGAATTCAGCGCTGGTTCACGATTTTCTCCTTTGTGAGGTTGGAACAAATAATTAGCAAGGAAAACAAAAAAGTCATAATAAAACAGAACAGGAAATAGTTGGCCTATTTCTTTAGACCCCACAAAGATTTAGCTGGATTTCACCTTTTTCCAATGAAAATAATGATTTAGAAAAATAAAAACAAAAAAGTCATATTTAGAGGCAAAAGCTGTGCTATTTCCTTTGAGACCCACGAAGAAAAACTACACGCGCTTGTCTGTTCTGTCGTGAGTTTATCGAGCACGAATTCTTCAAAGAAATGGTTACATTCATCTTCTTTAGGTCCAACCAAGAGCGTCTCCGAACAATTAATTTATTGGAATTATTATAATTATATTTTTTTAATTTAATTTTAAAAATATAATTTTATTTTTATGTTTTTCTAACTTTTGGCCAATTTTATTTAATTTTTTTTAAAAAATTAATTTAATAATTTATAAATTATAGATTTATTTTCAATAAAATTTATATATTTAAATTTTAAAATTTTAGATTAATTAAATAAAATTTATATTAAATATAAAAATTTCTTTTTTTTTCACCTTACCTTATTATTTTAAATAATTTATTGATTTAATTGCCGAAGAGCCTTTGACAACAACACAACAGTGTCTCCAAACTCTTCTTGATAGTTTTTTTTTTTCTTGTTTAATGTGTAGTGTTCAGACAGTTCAGAAGTATTACTGACATCTCGTAATATGTTGTGATTATGACTTTTTCTGTTTTTGAAATATTTGTATTAAATTGATCTAATATGATTAGATTTGATTAGATCAGTCGAGTTATCCATTATTATGAGTCGGAGTTATGTCTAAATTGATTTTGGTTTAAATTGAACCTAATTTTATTTGAATCAGAATATCGTATCATCATTCGGACAGTAATAACTGGGTCACAGCTTGTTCGAAAATAACGACGTGTTTAAGTCTCATTTAATAAGAGTAGTTTGGATACTATTCTCCATGTTTGTACATGCAGTGAATCACAATACTAATAACAAAGAAAAAAAAGTAATTTTTTTGAACTATTTTACTTTTCAAGATTTTAAGTAAAAAAAGGTTAAATTTTTAAAGTGAATATTGCTAATTTGTATCCTCTTAGGCAGTTAAGTATTGTGACCAGTGAATTCAATTTCCTTAACAACAATTATTTTCCAATTCAGTCTTGATATGACTTTTTCGTTTTATTTTTCTAAACCATTTTGTTCATTCGAAAAGGTGGAATACAGCTAATCTTAGTAGGGCGAAGGAAATAACATAGTTGTTGTTGATTTTTTTATAATTAATATTACATAAATTAATAATTAATAAATTTTTAAATAATTAATTTAATTTTATAATTAGATTTTTTTTATAATATTAATTATTAGAGAGATAAAATAGTTATATATATATATTTATATATATCATTAAAAACATGTCTTAATAATTATATTTATTAATTTTATATAATTGAAGTAAAAAATATTATAAATGAAAAAAATTATAACATAGGAAAAAACAATTTTATCCTTAAAATAAACATCAAGAGTATTTTATGTCATAAGTTAAATATTATATGTATTTTTTTAAAAAAATTATAATGTCATTAAAAAAATTACATATAAAGTTTTATTTTTTTTTTATTAAAAATCAATTATATGTAAAAAATAATTATTGATGAATAAAAGTATAAAATTTTTTAATAATTAATAAATTATTAATTTTTTATTTCTATTAATTGTAAGAAGATAAGGAGATCGACTGCATCTACTGTTTTTGTTTTAATATAAATTTTTTGTTTTTAATTATTTTTCGACAGCATTATGTTAATTGGGGAAAGGTGGATACAGCTATGCAGGTAATGCTGTAATGGTCGGTAAAGTAATGATGAACTTGGTGTGTTTTTTCTTTATGGTTCGAAAGGAAATAGCACAGCTGTTGCCTGTTGCCGCTTGATATGACTTTCTTGTTTATTTTTTCTAAATCATCATTTTCTTTGGAAAAATGATGAAATACAGCTAATCTTTGTGGGTCCAAGGAAATAGCCCAATTATTTCTTGGTTTGTTTTATTATGATTTTTTTGTTTTCTTGTTTAATGTTTAATTCGTTGACAAGAATGTTAAACAAATTTTCAGTAGAAAATTAAGCTACTATTTTTGAATTATACTCATATTCTCTTAGATTTTTTATCTCCCTTATTTTTTTTAGAAATAAAAAATACTATCTTCAAGTTTTTTTTTTTCTAAATAACAAGATTATTTTCTTATTTTTTTTAAAAAAATTAATTCAATAATTTATAAATTATACATTTGTTTTTAATAAAATTTATATATTTAAATTTTAAAAATTAAAATTTATTAAATAAAATTTATATTAAATATAAAAATTTCTTTTTTTCATCTTATCTCATTTTTTAAAATAATTTATTGATTTAATGGCCGAAGAGCCTTTGACAGCAACACACAACAGTGTCTCCTAAGTCTTTTTGATAACCTTTTTTTTCTTCTTTAATGTGCAGTTTCAGACAGTTCAGAAGTATTACTGACGCATCAACAATATCACGGTGGTCCAATCACGTAAGTGTCCATGACATTCCTCCAAAAACAAAAAAAAATTAACATTTGAAGAGTCAATTGGCCTGCGAGCCTTCATTAACTCTATTAATAGTGCTACACTGTTGTTAGTCCCATAGAAAAATTGCTCAATAGATACGACAAGCATGTCCAGCCCTGCATATGGTCCTTCGTTCTGCCCGCCCATTACCTTTTTTCAATTAAATTAATAATTTAGAAAATTAATTAAAAAAAAACAAAAAAGTCATAATAAAACAACCAGGAAATAATTGGGCTATTTCTTCGAATCCACAAAAATTAGCTGTATTCCATCTTTTTCCAAAGAAAAAATAAACAAGAAAGTCATATCAAGCGCAACAGCTGTGCTATTTCCTTTGGCACCACAAAGAAAAAGCACACCAATGCTTGCCTGTTCATCATTACTTTGCTGAGCACGAATCCTTCAACGAAATGACTTCATTCATCTTCTTTAGTCCAACCAAGAGTGTCTTCAAACGATTAATTTATAACAATTATTATATTAATATTTTTTTAAATCAATTTTAAAAATATAATTAGATAATTGGTTAATTATATTTTTAAAATTTGTCTGAGTTAAATTTTATTTTAACAATTATTATCTATTTTAACAGTTCGAATTATTTCATGATCGACAGCTATGTTAAATTGATGAGAAATCAATGATGAGCCATGATATTATTAAGTAAAGTCATAAATAAATATAAATGCATAAAAAAATATTTTATGTAAACTATAAAAGATGCAGACCGATTTAGCAAATTCAATTCATTAATATAACATATATTAATTATTAAATTATATAATATTTTTTAAAATTAAATTTATATATCATAAATTTGGTATATTATAAAATAATATTTTATATGTATAATATATATTATAATATATTATTTTATAAATATAAAATATATTAATATCGTTGTCAGATTAAATAAAATTTATTTTGATAATTAATAAATTTAAATTAAAAACTTATATACTCAGTCAAAAAAAAGTTTTTGAAATCAGTAAAAAAGAATTTGAAATCTAATTGAGGAGGGTTTGGTTCCTGTTGTCAGACATCGTCGCTGGGTTGAGAGAGAGAGAGAGAGCGAGACACAGGAGCAAAAATCAGTAAAAATCTAGTTGCATGTGGATGAGGTGGATATGGGGGGTGATTGAAGGGTATTGGGATGTGTGTAAAAGATATGAATAGATATGGTCAAAAAGGAGAGGTGAGAAGCTGAGTTTTCAGACCAGATTTAAGATCGAAGGGTATTGGGATGTGTGTAAAATATACGAATAGATATGCTGCGAAAGTAAAAGTGAGATGCTGAGTTTTCAGAACGGATATAAAATTGAAGGGTATTCAGATGTGGAATTTTTGATCCGACACACGTAATTTTAAAAATTATTTTTCGGCTCTTAGTATGTTTCAACTTATTTTTTGAACCCATGTTCTTTTAAAAAGCGTCTAAATATTAGACGCTTCTAAAATTTTTTTCCGCCCAAAAGCGTAAGAAAGTAATGCACCTTTGAGAGGCGTATCATTCTTACACGCTTCTTTTCTGATATGCTCACATATCCTTCAAATATTCTCCGGAGTTTCACGGCTGCTTCTGTTGCCAGGTCTCTCGTCACCTTCAAGTCCTGTGGAATTCCAGAGAGACCTGGACTTTCCGGCCAACAGAAAGTCAATCATTTCCGGCAATTTTCTTCGATTTCCAACCGATTCAAATCGATCCATCTTCGACATTGATTGATTCAAATCGATCCATCTTCAACAGAAAGTGAAGATCTGAAATTGGAAATCATGCTAAGCAGTCTGGGGCGGCACAAAGTTTCAGACGCTTGTTGAGGATATCAAGGAAGGAGTGTTTGGAAGGAGTTGGATCTTTCTGCAATCTCTTTGTAAAAGAAAGCAAACACGCCATCTTCCAACCAATCTTGCCTTTAATCCTGTTGATGAGCCATATATGACTCCTGAAACTAAAAGTTAAGATCCATCAACAAACCTTTATCTCTTAAAATACATTTGCACTTACAGAATTCAATGTGTTATCCATCCATCACTTTAAGCAGCTCCTTGGCCTTGGAACTCTTGACAGTGAAGATTTTTCTTAGAACTAGCTACTTGTTACAGACTACAAAAAAAAAATAATGGATGCAGTAGTCAAATACAATCTGTCATATTAGGTGAATATCTCATGAATTGATGGTATTTTTCTGTAAAAAGATTGTTCGGATATCAACAGAATGAAAAAATTTGAATTTATCAAAATTTATAGGTTCAAAATAGAGCCTTTACAAGAAATCAAAATTATAAATACCTTGAAGGTGACGAGAGTCTGAAACTTTGTGCCGCCCCCAGACTGCTTAGCCTGATTTTGATTTCTTTGCTTCGGAAGCTTCGAACACTGTGAGGGTGACGATGTAATTCGATGTCTAAACTCTGGTGTGCGTGGGTTTGCATAACAGAAAAGAAGCGTGTAAGAATGATACGCCTCTCAAAGGCGCATTACACCTCTCTGCCTTTAAAAGGCGTATTAATTTTCTTCGCCTTTTAAAGGCGTATCACTTTCTTACGTTTTTGGGCTGAAAAAAATTTTAGAAGCGTCTAAGATTTAGACGCTTTTCAAAAAGATATTGGTCTGAAAAATAAGTTGAAACATATCAGGATCCGAAAAATAATTTTTAAAATTACGTGGGTCGGGTCAAAAATTCTTCAGATGTGTGTAAAAGATACGAATAGATATGGCGAAGAAGGAAAAGTGAGATGCAGTGTTTCGATTGTTGGGCCGTAGAAAAATTACTCCATAGACGACAGATTCCTCCATCCTGCAGGCGGGTCAGCCTCTGCCCAGAGTCCTCCATGCTGCCCGACCATTACAGCATTGCGTGCATAGCTGTATCTACCTTTCCCCAATTAACATAATGCTGTCGAAAAATAATTAAAAACAAAAAATTTATATTAAAACAAAAACAGTAGATGCAGTCGATCTCCTTATCTTCTTATAATTCATAGAAATAAAAAATTAATAATTTATTAATTATTAAAAAATTTTATACTTTTATTCATCAATAATTATTTCTTACATATAATTAATTTTTAATAAAAAATAAAACTTTAGATGTAATTTTTTTAATAACATTATAATTTTTTAAAAAAAATACATATAATATTTAACTTATGACATAAAATACTCTTGATGTTTATTTTAAGGATAAAATTGTGTTTTCCTATGTTATAATTTTTTCATTTGTAATATTTTTTACTTCAATTATATAAAATTAATGAATATAATTATTAAGACAGGTCTTTAATGATATATATATATATATAACTACTTATCTCTTTAATAATAATATTATAAAAAAAAATCTAATTATAAAATTAAATTAATTATTAAAAATTTATTAATTATTAACTTATTTAATATTAATTATAAAAAAATCAACAACAACTATGTTATTTTCTTCATCCTACAAAGATTAACTGTATTCCACCTTTCCGAATGAACAAAATGGTTTATAAAAATAAAACAAAAAAGTCATGTCAAGACTGAATTGGAAAATAATTGTTGTTACGGAAATTGAATTCACTGGTCACAATACTTAACTGCCTAAGAGGATACAATTAGCAATATTCACTTTAAAAATTTAACTTTTTTTACTTAAAATCTTGAAAAGTAAAATAGTTCAAAAAAATTACTTTTTAGTATTGTGATTCACTGCATGTACAAACATGGAGAATAGTATCCAAACTACTCTTATTAAATGAGACTTAAACACGTCATTATTTTCGAACAAGCTGTGACCCAATTATTACTGTCCGAATGATGATACGATATTCTGATTCAAATAAAATTAGGTTTAATTTAAACCAAAATCAATTTAAACACAACTCCGACTCATAATAATGGATAACTCGACTGATCTAATCAAATCTAATCATATTAGATCAATTTAATTCAAATATTTCCAAAACAGAAAAAGCCATAATCACAACATATTACGAGATGTCACCCCGTGCAACGTCATTCATGACCTAATATTTTTTTATAATCAGGAAATTACTTGTAACGTTATTTTCACATTAAATCATCAATTTAAGCCCTAACAACAAGTACATGCAATTTTTTTTATACAAATGGTAGTACACCGTTGCGGTTGTTGGTACCATAGAAAAATTGCTCCATAGGTACGACAAGCGGGTCCAGCCCTGCATGTAGTCCTCCATTCTGCCTGGCCATTACCTCCATAGCTGTATCCCACCTTTTCTCAATTAAATTAATGATTTAGAAAAATAATTAAAAGGAAAAAAATGTCATAATAAAACAAAACAGGAACTAGTTGGGCTATTTTCTTGGGATAAATTTTGAAGTAAAGTTAAGAAAATATATATATATTTTAGTTTAAAATTATTTATGAAATTAAGATTGTTTTAAAATTATCTTTCTAAAAAATATTTTTTTATTAAAAAATTATCTTTTAAAATTATCTTTATAAAAAATAATTTCAAACCATTTTTTTTCTTTAAATTGTCTTTTAAAAAGCAGTTTTTTAAAAAAATTTATTAAAATTTTTTTTAAAAAAAAGTTGTTTTAAAAGACCATTTCAAATAAATTTTTTCAAAAGAAATTTTTACAAATAATTCTAATTTAATAAATAAATTTATTATAATTTTATTTTTAAAAAAAATTTAAATAACTCTATTTTGATAAAAAAAAAAATTCGATTATCTGTACTCCACCTTTTTCTCAATGAAAATAATGATTTAAAAAAATAAAACAAAAATGTCATATCAAGAGGCAACAGCTGTGCTATTTCCTTTGGGAATTGGGACCCCCCGAGCAAATCTACACCCAATAATCTTTGTCTTAGTTTTATATTTTATCAAAATTATTTATTTTTATGAGTTAACAGTGTTGTATTGGTTAAATATTATATAATGTCATATCATGATGTAATATTTAACTAATATAAGACTGTTAACTCGTAAAGATAAATACTTTTGATAAAATTTTTAAGTAAACCGAACGTTATTTAACCACACCAGTACTTGTCTATTTTATCATGAGTTTACTGTGCACGAATTCATCAAAGAAATGGCCACATTCATCTTCTTTGGGTCCAACCAAGAGCGTCTCCAAACGATTAATTTGTAGGAACTATTATATTTATATTTTTTTAATTCAATTCTAAAACATAATTTAGTAATTAGTTATTTATATTTTTTTAATTTGACCGAGTTAAATATTCTTTTAATTATAATTTTTATTTAATAATTATTACCTATCTCAATAATTCAAATTATTTTAAGTGTATAATTTAAATTTGACTTTTTTTTGTTTTAATGTTCAAATTATAACGGTAATTAAGAAGAAAAATATTAATTTTACCAAAACAAAATAGCATTTAATTAATTAGTAATTATGATTAACAATATGTTAGATTGGTAATAGATCAATGATGAGCCATGAAATTAAGCAAACTCATAAATAAACAAATATAAATGTATGAAAAAAAGTTTTTACAAACTATGAAAATGCAGGATCAGGTATAATGAGTGCAGAAATCAGCAACCTTTATCTTTGTTTTTTTTTCTTGGTGTTTTTGAGCAACACCACATCATAAATATGCATTACTTTGTATGTGGTGTAACTGCATGCGTTTTTTTATTAATTAATCCTAATTGGAAGGGTTTAATAACAAAATTAAAAAGAAAAAAAAAAAAATAATAAAAATAGTACTGATCGTGAGATTGAAAGAAATTGACTTGAAAAAAAAAAGAAAAAAAAAGAAAAAGAAGTAGAAAGATCATAAAATAGTGCAAATTTTGTTATTAGTCTTTATGATCAAATGACTTTGAGAGATTTATGCATTAGTCTTTATTATCTCCAGCACCCAAACAAGGCTTTACGCATTAAATCATCTGGGCAAGTTCCCGTGGGTGGCTCTGCGTGTGTCACATCAAGCGACATGGAAATCTAAAAGAAAGGTCACTGTTTGTCCTTTGGTAGAATGATAAAAGCACGCATCACCCAACCCCGCACCCACCAAGTCTGACAGGTCTTTATAACAAAAGAAACAGCGAGTCTTGGGACGGTAATTTTTCCCGTTCTGTCAAAATAAAGAACGAGCTCTTTTATCTTCAAATTTTTTTTTTTTGTTTTTTCTTTTTATTTGTATTGTTGTATGTTGATCAGACCCAAATCATAAATATGTATTACTGTGTGTATCTTGTGTGCATTCTTATTAATTAATCTTACTTTGAAGATTTTAATACAAAGTAAAAAATGTAAGCAGAAAAATCAGAAAAATAACAATAATAATACTGATCGTGAAATTAAAAGAGCCTGATTCGAGAACAAAAAATTATGTGTAATTTTTGGCACACAAACCTCCAAGGATCTGTGAGGAAAGACGCAAAGAGGAAGAGTATTTCAGTCACTAGCAAAAATTTGAAAAAGGCCCTACAAAATAGACTTCAAAAAAGACCCTGCTTTGTTTGTTCTAGATCAAATAATCAAAGATGTAAGTATCATCAAACCCATCAGTCTCTCTCTAGAAATTATCAACTCGCTTCATCAATCTCTCTCCAGTTAAGGGAAGAATTATTGGTGATTTGTATTTGTATTTTAATGAACTGTGGATGATTGGTGATCCAAAAAAGAAATTAAATTAAATTAAATTGTGAATGATTGAAAAACAGTTCATAAAATGAATGCAATGCTTTTATCCTGTGTGAGGTGGGAATAAAGCTATAAAGTATAGACTAAAAACTGTGTGAGGAAAACTTTGGAACTATAAGTCAAAATAAAAGAAAGACAAACAAGACTAATAAATATAATTAGATGCTAGACCCTTAGTTAGGAAATAATAACTTTCTTTGAGAAAAAAAAATTAACTGGTAACGTCGCATCGTGTGACAGTTACTTAAATGAAAATAAAAATTTCTTTGATACCAACTATAAATTCAAAATCATTGTAATACTAATTATAAAAATCAATGACAAACCAAATCAATATGTTTAATGGAATGTTAAAGTATCATAAGAAAAAGAACAAATTAGAAGAAATTCAAAAGTTGCCTTCTAAGATGTGAGGAAACAAACTTTTATTGAAACGAAACTTCGATATGGCAGAAGCTTGTCTTGACAATCTAATATTTATTCATGCAGCAATCCGAGCATCCATGCGGCACTGGCTAGACGCCACTAGCTAGACGCCACAAGCCAATCACAACTTTTAATCTTTGAACACCATAATATTATTATTTTTGGGCTCACAACTCAACGTGACAAACACCCCCACACACACACATATAAATATATATATATATATATAACACTAATTCTAAATGCTATATTGATTAAGGCATCTAATTCTACATAAATTAATAATACTATTCTAACTAGAATAAATATTTCTAGTCACACTAATAATTAATTCCACAAATTAATAATACTATTCTAACTAGAATAAAGATTTCTAGTCTCACTAATAATTAATTACTCAATTCTTATTTAAGATAAGATTTATCTAAAATATATCAAATAAAACTCAAAATTAAGAATTCTATTAAAACTCTACTATCTTAATTTAATTAACCAACAACAATACCACCAGACTTTTATTTCCGAGTAAGGTGGGAGACTAATAAATATGAATTGATAAAGAGTATTCATTGAAGGTTAATGATTTTCTCCTTTGTGAGGTGGGAAGTTGTATTATGACCTTATTTTTACTGTAAATTTTTCTTTTCTTTATCAATTTATAGGGAAATATATTTGATCAAATATATAACTTGTTGAAAAGATAATTCTTATACAGAGCAGCAAAAACATTTAAAAGAAAATTATCCATATGCTTTTGCAAATCACAAATTAAGAATATTATAACATAAAAAAATTATCCTAACCTGAATGAAGAAGAGAATGAATCATAACTTGGATAAAGCCGCCTCTAAACTCTTATGTCCCTTCTTTGGAATTCGTACAAAAATTAAGTGTGTCTCTAAAATAGAATTGAAAAGAACAAAAATATGGGAAGCTGAAAAATATTGACCACATACTCTATATACGGACGATTATTTTAAAAAGAAAATACTATGATTTTCCAAATATGAATCTCAAAATTTGCATCGAAATGATGTGGCACT